>JBAMBO010000555.1:0-585754 GCA_037044535.1 Lordiphosa magnipectinata
CTATTTTTATACCCTTATAGAGGGTATATTAAAATTACCCAGATAATTGTAGCGCATAGAAGGAAGCATCTCCGACCACACAAAGTATATATATTCTTGATCAGCATGACGAGCTGAGTTGATATAGCCATGTCCGTCTGTCCGTCTGTTTCTATGCTATCTCCTCCGTCAGTTTTAAAGCTATCTTAACCAAACTTTGCACGAAGCCATTTGGTACAAATACGCTGCACATTTGCCGGAATCGGCCGGATCGGATGACTATATCATATAGCTGCCATAGGAACCATCGGTCGAAAAAGTAGTTTTAGTGAGAAAAACTTGTTTGTCTTCAACGCAAACGTCCCCTATCCTCGTATTTCTAAGTTTTCTATGCTTTTACATAATTCCACCAAAGTTTATGAAAATCAACTATATAGTATAGCTACCATATAAAAAATAGTTCTGAAAAAAAGTCTTAGTAGGAAAAACTTTTTTGTTTTCAATGCTATAGCTCTCAAACTTACTGTTACTGATCAATACTATATGCTACCACACAATTCTGCCAATTTTGATACAAATCGGATGACTATAGCATATAGCTGCCATAGGAACGATCTGTTGAAAAAGTAGTTCTAGTGAAAAAACTTTTTTGTTTTCAAAGGTAGCGTCTTTATACCTTCCAGTTGTGAATATTATCAGTTTCCACACAATTTTGTGGAGTTCGGTCAAAATCGGATGCTGCCAT
Source organism: Lordiphosa magnipectinata (assembly GCA_037044535.1). Taxonomy (NCBI): domain Eukaryota; kingdom Metazoa; phylum Arthropoda; class Insecta; order Diptera; family Drosophilidae; genus Lordiphosa; species Lordiphosa magnipectinata. Next base: position 725 of record JBAMBO010000555.1, read on the forward strand.
ATAATAAACTGGGAAGCAATTGCTCAAAGTAGTGGCGCCATCAAGCTACAAGGGTATATAAACTTCGGTCGAGCCGAAGTTAGCTTTCCTCTATTTTTATCTCTAGTTTATGAGCTATGTGTACTCGATAATGGGTGATGTCAAATGTGGTACCCACTATCGCGGTTTTTTCGATGCATATTACCATCTCTTAAGGGCACATTTAATTGGTCAGCATCTCAATATATTTAAAATCTTACAAAATTCTATCGAGTGGTTTTCCATTGATTCCATTTTCTAAGTTAGACCTCTATGGGCGGGGTACTAACCGCTTGTCCATTGGAGGCGGGAATTTAGTATAACAATTGTGGTGACTCCCGTCATCTTTGGTGAATTTTCCAAAATTTTAGCTCTTACCTTTTTTTAACCAGCAACAGATGTTGTAGCTGTGTGTTGCTAGTATAAATGTGCCCATTAAACGCGAACTTGGCGTGATCAAGAAAAACTGGGTATGAGGTGTTGCTCCCTGATGCCTATAGTTTCATAATTTATTTGTCCCGTTCCCAGGCAGTAAAAGAAGTTGCATTTTGTGGCACTGCTCATGTCGGAAACCTTTCATTCGGACTAGTAATGCGACGTACTTTTTCCTACATCCCATCTTAATGTGGCTATCGCCACTAGCGCAAATTGTTGTTGACTGAAATTTATTAATGGGCGAAAGCAAAATGGATTGAAATGGTCAGAGCAGCACCCTCTCGACTTTTAGATTTGTTTTCAATGCACTCTCTGACTCATTCACATATTGCTTTGTGTTTTTTGCATAGCCCGGCCTAAAAGTAGGCTTCTATATAAATTCTTTAGTCTGTTCTGAAGATAATTTCGTTTAAGAACACTGTGACACAATTTTGAACTCAAGTTGATAAGACAAAAAATTCTGAATGGATGTGATGGTAGTATAAAAACCCTGTCTTGGTTTGGTCTGATTAGCTGCCATTTTCTTTTTATTGCACTTTGAACTTTTCAGCTTCAGAGTAGGACTAACGATAGCATATCTCGTAACCTGTTTTGAATTTTGCTTTTAAGTCCTTAACAAAGTTGTTGCTCTTGGCTTGGCCTACAAAACATTTCCTTGTAGCAAATCAAAAAAATTATATCTTCTCACTCAAAATTACAAAAGTTGCCCAAAAAAGGCATATTTTTGATGACGTTTCTATAGTGTTTAAACTTCATCTTGAAACCCGTTTCAAATTTGGAAAAGTAATACAGCACAAAGTTGTAGTTTAAAACAAAATAAACAAACCGTTAGAACGAACCAACTTCATTTAGTTACTCTTTCATATAGCTATAGTCCCAGAAGCACGTACAACTGTATTTAAAACTCGGAACAACGAACATTTTCGGTAAAAAAGTAAAAATATTAAATTTTCTTATTTACAGTTTTTAAGTTATGTTTTCTTACTATTTTCTTGATTTAATACAAAACAATCGAAATTTTTGAATGTGTCAATGGCTACCAAAAATCCGAAATACCGAACGAAGTTGGTATGTTCCAATCGTTTGTGTATTTAAGTCCAAGCTACGTTTTTGTTATGTATTGCTTAGTCAAATTCGTAACAGGTTTCAAGACAACGTTGAAAAACAGTACAAAATGAGGGGAAAACATGATGATTTAAAGACATTTTTGTAATTTTGAGTATAAAGATGTGACTTTTTTGACTTGCTACTGAAGAATGTTTTGTAAGCCAAGAGCAACAACTTCCTCTTAGACGTCAAAGCGAAATTCCAAATAGTTAACGAGAAATGGAGTTGCGAATCCCAATCAGAAGCTGAAAACTTCAAAGAGCAATAAAAAGAAAACGGCAGCTAACCAGGCCAAACCCATACCCTTTCAGAATTTTTTGGTCTCGTCTCTATCAACTTTTTAGTGTTGCACAGTGGAATCGAAGAATCGTTTAAGAATATTGGCAACAGCTTCTTAAACTTTGCTCTAAGCTCTTAACTGATTTACACAAAACTTTTTGTAGATTTGTATTATATTTACATTAGTATATTTGGGAATATACATATATACAGAGCATGGTACATTGAAAGATATGTTAAGTTTTTGTGGCTTCTTGAGGTAGCTGCGACACGTTGTATACTTAGTAGACCAAGCTAATCGCTTGCTGTCTATGATAAAGATCACTTCGCACTAGAACCTCATAGTTGCTAATCCTGATCTCTTGACCATTAAATGGTATCTGCAGACAACGATGCGATTGCTGAAGCTTTCCCGGTGTCAGTGTGTTACAATAGTGTGCCCGTCCTATATACAAGGGTTCTCCGCTCATTGCACGTCCTGCCTGTACGGCTCCGGGTGGAATACTTCCTTCATAGCCAGGCACCCAATGATATCTGCCCTGACCCATTAGCACTTCATAGTTGGACTCGGCTATCTCTAGGCCAGCGTAGGTAATAAAAGCATATCCTTGACTGGGACTCGCCTTGCCTGGTACATGGTGACCATGGTGATAGGTACGGCATACCAGAAGTTGAGACATATTGCTATCGTGACCACCAATTACCGCATCGGGAGAGTAAAAATAACCGGGACCCATATTAACCCAGAGATCATAGTCGTAATCATAGCCAGCAGCATAGACTGAAGGTGGAGCATACTCGGCGGGCGTGTAAGTGGAGGAGCAGCTAGGTGCATAAGGATTCAAAGGTGGCTGGTAGTTAGCGGCAGGTGTAAAAGAAGAACTAGCCACAACGGGGGCAACTGCGGCAGGTGTAAAAGAAGAACTAGCCACAACGGGGGCAACTGCGGCAGGCGTAAAGGAGGCCACCACAGCTGGCGTGGCCGGAATGGCAGCCTGAGGAGCCACCACTATAATGGGCTGTGGAGGTGGCATAGGTTGTGGCTCAGGTGGTGTATACATGGGCGGTCTATCATATTGTGGAAACGGCATACCACCCATATCCAAGGGAGAGGGATACCGAAATGGTTTCTCCGCCACAGGTGGAGCAGGTCCAGGCGGATAGGGTGGAGGTGGTGGTGTTAGTGGACATTTTTCGAGTTCCGGCGCCTCTGGTGACGGCGGAGGTAGTTGCCAGCCAGGCATACTACGTCTTTCCTCTATCAGCACCTCGTACGAATCCAAACGACGTTCAGCTCCACGATAGGCAATGAAGAGAGCACGATGCACCGAGGATATTTTACCAATAATCAAATGTCCTTCATAATGGCCACGTCCAATGTACACGGGTTGATCCAAGGAGGTACGACCACAAAGTATAGCTGTCTCTGGTATTACATGATCATAGCATTTGATCCAAGCCACATTTTGGCTGCACAACACTTCGAAAATATCCTTGGGTAAGGCCTCACCGCGTTGCGAGATGAAACCAATTTGCTTGGAGGGAACAACTTTGCAGACAAGTTGATCACCCTCGTGTTCGGCACGACCCACATAGATCATGGCGCCATCTTCGTCATTACCACCGACCACTGCATTGGCAGGTATTGAGGAATAGGCAGAGGATTGCACCCATCTGTAAGCTGAAAGACAAAAGAGAGAGAGATAGAGATAGAAGAAAGAATGATTAAGTAAGGTCTTACAATGGACGGGAGTACTTAGTGGAACCAATGAGTGTAAAATGATTTTAACAGAAATTACTGCAACCGGAACCGTAACCTATATTTCATAGTTTTTGTGAACCGAATATTGTTTACTCTTCTAAACCAAACCTATTTAACCAGAGATGCCCAGAATCAGCTTACGGTCTCTTCAACACCAAGAAACAACAAAAACCACAAGAAATAGCGAGAGAAAATCAATTTTTGATTTGTGTGTGCAACAAAATCTTCACCCGGATAGAAAGAGAACACATATAAAGCAGAGCCAGCCAGCCTTAGCTACCAGGAGCCGAAGTCAGTAGTGTTTTTACGCAAACGCGAGCCGAACTTATGATTGTGTGAATCGGTGAACATTGAATTGCAAGTTAAACGGCTGTAGTCTGGAGAGAGCTCTTTTGCTCACCAACACAAGCACCATTTTTTGTGCTCTCCACTGATATAAAGCTGTTATTGAACTACGCTTAGCCATAAGCTTTGCGCGAGGGCGGAAACCAACAAAGAAGTCCTTCTCAGCCAACAACAAAACCTTCGCTCGAAGACAGAGTAGAAAGAACACATATGAAGTTTTTGAAGCGGAACGTAGCCTGCAAACATTTTGTCGTGTTTCTTATATCCCTCGTAAAAAGAGACTTTGGCGATAGTTTAAAAAGAGAGTGTTTGGTGATAGTTGGGCGATTTACAAAAACAAAATACATAAGTTATCGAATTTTTAACATTCAAGGGATAAATTAGCGATATGTGGTATCGCTTTTTTTTTACATCCAATCAGTACATTGTCGATAAATCCCTAAAAAATAGCCCTGAATACCTAATGCGATTCTTTATAAATGGGTCTTGCCTGAGAAGAGACTTTTTCGTATATCCCAGAAAAACTTTCCTCCCAGAAGTGTCGCAGAGTGGCACATTACTTCCCGAAGGGAGATGAGAATGCGATTACTATGAGATATCGCTAGAGTAAAACGATACTACTGGAAGAATCGCATTCTTATCTTTTGCGATGAAAAATGTTTGCTGGGTACAGACATAAGCTAAGCGTGAGGTCTATCCCTTTGTAGAAAACAACAGCAGGGTCTGGGCACCCCTGTCTTAAACCGATAACATAACGAACAACTGTTGCCGGTGCTGTTTGGGTTCATCAAAATTGTTGGTTCAAAAACAAGAAAAGACTAGAAATCAGCATATACGCTTATCAAATTATTGCTTAACTTTCGCCGCTTTCTAATCAATCACTGATAAAAAACTGTATCTAAAATATTTATTATATGTCCAGGTGAATAATACTCTATTTTTCTTTAAATAATTGTGAGAAACATAGCTGAAACTAAGAAATCGTTCAAAAAAAGTGACCAGAGTTCCAAATAGCAATCATTTTGGCATGTTCTCAATTACACTACTTTTTGAAAAGTAAATCGAACACAATTCCGCTTCGGTTTCGTTTTTATGTTTTAATTCCGAATCAAACCACAGGTCCAAACGAGATTGGCACTCGAAACACAAGACTGAAACCACAAGTCCAGGCGAAACTATCGAAAATGGAACAGTTGGAAATGAGAGAGGCTGACTTTTAGGTTTCACTTTTCGATTTTGCTGGCAGTTCCAATTTCTTGGCACATTTAACAAAAAAAATCTTTGTGAATCAACTAAAGACTTAAATGCAAATCAAATTTCACAAACAATTTTAAAATTGATCACAGAATTAAGAAAAATTCACTTCATGTAGATTAAGCAACTGTACGAAAGCGTAATTTGGCAATTACTTTTCATTCCACCGGCCATTATTATGTGTTGTTGGGGAAATAGCACAGCGCGACTAATCCTGGTCTATTGTGCCTCCCTACTGAGTTTACAACTCTCCTAGCAGCCCTATTTCCAGTACGGACGTAAGGATTTTGTGGGTTCTAGGTCACTGATATCGTTTGGGTGTAAACTGTGTTTCCCAAAGCTGCTGAGTCTGCGCCTCACTAGAGCATCCACCGACCATCAAGCAAGACTTTTTAAAACGATAAAATTTTTCGTTTTGGTGTTGCGAGAACATGAATCAAATCCACTTGCGAAAAGTTGCCGTGGAAGTGGAATTGAGATCATGCCTGTGTATCTTTAATCCGTACCAAAATCCAAGTATTTAAAGAATAATCCGCGGAATTGGAATTGTTGAATGTACTCGCTTACAAATACCGACAGTCTCCTACGGCTTTTCACTTCAAAATCCCATTAACCTTCACTTTACCGTCTTGATGACAAAAAGTTTCACCCAAGTTCTTTAATCGTTTCTTAGAAATCGCAACTCTTAGCAATTTCGATCAATCGAATTCGGAAACGGGAAAAGGCCTGAATATGAATGAATTGTTTCCATGATGAAAGAATAACTTTCATAATTTGCAAGTTCTGTTATTTCTGTTAGTTCTTAAGAATTATTTTAGCTATCGAATTGTTCGAGTCTTAAAAGAATTTACCGGTACTCCGTAGACGAACCGAAAAATATTGGGAAACGAAATCGAACCTTAAGACAAAACCCTCAATTCGCTGCGTAACGATACTCGTTTCGGAAAGGATATTTAGGGATGATCCATTGGTTGATTTTGGTATACATTTGAAATGAATAGTTTAAATATAGTAAAATGATATTAATAAATTGATCTTAAATTTTCATCCAATGGATCTGAAAATCATCCAAAAGATATGAAAAATGGATATTATAATATCAAAAGGAGGATAAAATAAAAAGGATAATGAATCTTTGTTTTCATTTGAATCTTCTTTTATTGTGTTCAGTAATACATTTTGATCTATAAGCCAAGTAAATACAGAGATTAAAGTTCTCTCTTCGTCTCCTTCTCCCTCTATTTCTCGCCCCGCTTACTGCCTGCAGAGCACTTCATAGGAATCCAGGCGAATCTCCCGTCCTCCGTAGGGTATAAACAAACAGCGTTGACGCGACGATATCAATCCCGGCGTCAGGCTACCCTGATGATGTCCTCTTCCATAATAGATATGTTCCCCATTGCGAGCCCGTCCCGTGGTTACTGCATTTGGTGGCATGCCATGCGAATGCGAATGCACCCAGACATAACCGCAACCGGTCAACACTTCATAGGTGGGCTTTTGAAATTCGTAGCCTCCAAAGCACACATAGGCACATCCCTTGCTTGGTATCACCTTGGCCGGCAACATTTCACCCTCATGCATTGCTCGACCAGCATAAATGGGCGTACGATCGGAGTCATGACCGGCCACCACTGCACCCGGGGGAGTATAACCTGGTGAGGCTCCCACCCAGACATCGTGTTGCTGATAGATCAATACCTCATAGGTGTTTACGCGCACCTCCTGACCGCCAAATGGTATATACAGGCAACCATGCGATGGATGGAGCTTTCCCACAGTCAAACTGTTGGCATGATGACCACGACCCACATACAGAGGTTCGCCGGAGCGCGTGGTCCCACTGCGTACAGCATTGGGTGGTACACTACCTCCGCTGGCACCTACCCAAGCAAAGCCCTGACCCACCAACACTTCGTAGTGTGTCTTCTGGTGTTCCTGACCGCCGTAGGCTACATAGGCGCAGCCCTTGCTCGGGATCACTTTGGCCGGCAGATTCTCACCCTCGTGGAAGGAGCGACCTACATAGATGGGCGTGCCATCAGAGTCGTGGCCACCAATGACAGCGTAAGGAGGCAGAGCGGCATATGGCGTCGAGTGTACCCAGGTGTGTTCTGCAACGAGAGGAACGGACGGCGGGCCGATAAGTAAGACAGCGCGATAAGATACGGGCAGGTGGCGATTTCGCTTAGTTGGTAAGAAAAAAAAGTGGGGAATCTATGGTGGGGGACTCGTATTACCAATGCTCACAACTGCTCCCGACTGCACGGTGCCTAAAAGAGTGAATCGAAAACACACAAATCAACACCACGACATGTCCACAGTTGACAAAAGAAAGGGAATTGAAGGGGGGGATATGATTTGCGCACTTGATATAACAATTCCACAACTGGTCTTTGCACTTACCCATTGTTCAGCACAGATTGATAATTTCTGGAGGTTTCTGCTTGTATATATACGATTTTCTTTTAGCACTCACAACTGCAGAGCTCGCGGTTTGATTTCACACTAAACTGAACAACACGAACGAAGCGTCGTGGAAACATTGCTTGATTCATCATAGGCGGGGTATTATCAGTCGATAATGTTTATCATTTCCAGTACACAAATACCATAATATATCTATTATGGGGAAAGCTCTATTCCAGTCTCAGTTACCATTGGCGTATCTTATCTTTGGATGGGTGGCACATGAGTCAGGAACTTGGGGGAATTTTCTAAAACTTTCTGTTCTAATTCTAGGGCTAGTAGCAGGTGCTCAGGTAGATATGTGCGCAAGTATTTATGCTGAGAAACCCCCCAAATCTAAGAAAATGTTATCCTGTCATAGATTACTTTTATGTAGTATAAATCAATCATAGAAATTATCTCAGATCTCAGGAATTATATATGCTATGGACTTGAAATTTGTTGTGTAGTTTAGTGATATGGAGTTTGATATTTTTACGGATCATATCCGGTTCCAAACCAAAGAGAACCGCTTCAAAAGCGGGTTTCCTTTTAGAGCGAAGCTCTTTTACGGACGTTCGACTTGGGGACTAAAACTAGAAAGATTTTGTCTTTGCGACAGATTCTTTTGGTTTTGCCTTGTCTTTGCATTTTGTATTTGCAAAGTCAAATGCTTTTACGATTTGCCTTAGCAGAAGGTGGCTTGTGTGTTTCTGGGTGCGAGGGTGGAAACAGGGGTGAACAGTGGGTAAACAGTGACAAAACAGTGGGTAAACAGTGACAAAACAGTGACTGAACAGTGACTTGACAGTGACTAGATAGTGACTTGACAGTGAGTAAACAGTGACTTGACAGTGACGCAACTGTGACTCAACTGTGACTTGACAGTGACTGAACAGTGAGTTGACAGTGAGTAAACAGTGACTTGACAGTGACTCAACTGTGAGTTAACAATGACTTAGCTGTGACTTAACTGTGGCTTAGCAGTAACTTAACAATGACTAAACAGTAACTTGACAGTGACTTGACAGTGACTTGACAGTGACTTGACAGTGTCTTGACAGTGACATGACAGTGACTTGACAGTGTCTTGACAGTGACATGACAGTGACTTGACAGTGACTTGACAGTGACTCAACTGTGACTTAACAATGACTTAGCTGTGACCTAACTGTGGCTTAACAGTAACTTAACAGTGACTAAACAGTGACTTGACAGTGACTTGACAGTGACTTGACAGTGACTTGACAGTGACTTGACAGTGACTTGACAGTGTCTTGACAGTGACTTGACAGTGACTTGACAGTGACTTGACAGCGACTTGACAGTGACTTGACAGTGACTTGACAGTGACTTGACAATGACTTGACAGTGACTTGACAGTGTCTTGACAGTGACATGACAGTGACTTGACAGTGACTTGACAGTGACTCAACTGTGACTTAACAATGACTTAGCTGTGACCTAACTGTGGCTTAACAGTAACTTAACAGTGACTAAACAGTGACTTGACAGCCACTCTTTTGTTTTCATTTTTTAATACCGGTTCCGAATATAATGGAACCACTTCATAAATGAATCAGAGCCAAATCTCAGAAATTATTTGAGCTAAAAACATAGAATTTGTTGTAACATTTTTATTTTACTGTAAATGAAACCGATTCCGATCCAGATTGTTTACGGTCCACGGCTACCGTAACCTTTTCATGAAAATGATCGAGTTTAGCTGGCTCGAGGTCCACAAAGTTCCGTTTGTTCACAATTGTAATCAATTTATGCCTTGTTCACTCAAAAGAGTTGGTTGCCTATACAGTACTGTTTCAAGCACCTCCCGGTTCTATATTCAAAAGACTTTTCGAAGATTAAGGGCTGATTTTTCTTCCACCAGATAGCTGACATGTGTCACATAAACTTAATATTTAGGGCCATGTAGAAGATGTGAAATCGGCCCTAAATGTTGGTCTAAATGTTTCTGTCAATTACATACACTTGCACAAGCTTAATATGCTCTGTATACCTTTGGAACAGAGAATAAAAGGTCACAATTTCAAATTAAAAGTGGTTTGTTCCAGCTTGCAGCATGTGTTCGAAAACATGTTTTGTATCGGACCCCCTTTTGTGGCACAAACTTAGCCCTTCTAGATGCATTTGGATGAGACAGATAGCTATAATTAGGCCTCCTAACTCTCTGTAAGATATCGACCTTTGTATCCGCGTCATGCGCTCCAACTACATTAATAATATGAAATACTTTCATGTCATGTTTAATTGATTCATACAACTTGGCAGGCGCTTACTGTATTCATTCAAAATTAACTGTTTCATTTATCATACACATAGCTGACTCACTTTTTTTCGGCAAGTTGCTGCAGCTATTGTAATCAAAACAGCTGTAGCCACATCATTATAGCACATATGGAGCCCCAACTTTGTACATCTTCCTGGGTGGTATAAGTACACAACAGGCCAGCGAACCTCATTCGTTTATTGATCGACCAACAAAGTGTAATTGGTGCAAGTCAAGTCTTTGCAAGGCAAAGGATCGCATTTTGAAAACAAAAATGGAAGGTAAGTAGCCTGTTGGAGGCACTTGCTGTAGGATGACGTGTTATAGGTTTGCCAAACAGGTGTACATATGCGTATGTATGTGTGTGTGTAGTTGCTGTTTATGAGGTTGTATACGAACTATTTGTTTTTTTTACGAGGTTATTGATTAAGTTTATTTTTGACTTTTGGCGATAAGATTTTGCAGATACCCTTGCAATGAAGGGAATATGCCAGGTGCTTACTGTCTTGTGCGAAACATTGAGAAAATCTTTGCCTCAGGGGTTTGGAATCAGCAGAGCTTCTCTCAATCTCTTGGCTTGTATGCTTTTTATTTTATTGTTTTTCAGTCCAAAATACCCTCATATTGAGGGTTGACGAATGACGGAAGGGTGCTTTTTCTATTTATCACAAGTGTAAAGCATACGTAGAGTTCTAGAACTATAGGGATTGAATTTATACTGCATTGTACTTTAAATTTCAAGTATGTCTTGATTTTGGGTGTACTTAAATTAAGTACGAATCATTTTTAAGTCTAGAAACGACCGTTGGTATTATGGATATAAGAGCAAACATTCTTTAGTCAAGAATTGTTCACAAAATTATGAAATTGATATCGAAACAAAATTACAAGTCGTTTAAAAATTAAATTTCTTGCAATTTCGAGCAAGAAATCGTTTTTTTGAAAATTTTTTTGTTATTGTATTCAAATTACTAAATCGATTTGAAAACAATGTTCTACGCGATTATTGGCAATTCAATTACCTTTCGATTTATATCTTTCTTGAATCCGTTTGGTTATTGTGAAGTGAGATATGGCTTAAAATTCGTCTCTGCCGAAGTTTTAATACACTTGCAATTACTGTTTTTGAAATATCAGAGACTTAAAACGCTATTGTTTTTAACTAAATCCCATTTTCATCTGACTTCGCCCAAATTTCGCGAATCTTTTTGAAAACATATCAAATTAACAATCCTACGATCAGTCCTATGACAGCTGTAAGATATAGTCATCCGATTTTGATCAAAATTTTGCAAATCTGTGTGAAAGCATATAAGGAAGGGCTGAGATTGGAGACAACTACTTTTTCGACCGATGGTTCCTATGACAGCTATATGCTATAGTCATACGATTTGGATCAATCTTGGCAGAATTGTGTGGTAGCATATGATATTGATCAATAAGAAGTTTGGGAGCAATAGCATTGAAAACAAAAATGTTTTTCCTACTAAGACTTTTTTCCGACCTATCTTTTGTATGGCAGCTATATTATATAGTTGTCCGATTTTCGTCAAACTTGGTAGAATTATGTGAAAGCATAGAAAACTAATAAGTACAAGATTTGGGAGTATTTGCATTGAAAACAAACTAGTTTTTGTCACTAAAACTAGTTTTTCGACCGATCGTTCCTATGGCAGCTATATGCTATAGTCATCCGATCTGGCCGGTTCCGACAAATGTGCAGAGTCTTTGTACCAAAAGACTTCGTGCAAAGATTGGCTGAGATGGCTTTAAAACTGACGGAGGAGATAGCATAGAAACATACGGACGGATGGACAGACGGGATTTCGGGTGTGTAGTTAAGCGCTTACTGAAATATGCTCTTATGTGACGCTACGTCCAGAAATGTACGGAGTAAAACATTAAAGAAGACAAAATTTCAATAACCTAAATTGAAATTTTGCGAAACTACGTTCGATCCAAGGTCACAAGTGGATTTAGGTAGTTATTTCTGGGTTTCGAATTGATTGGTACAAGTAATTTTTCAGTCAAAATATAGAAATCTCCGGTTGTAAACATTAAGTATGGGCTTCAAGGCATTTCTGAATTCCTTATTATTCAAACTAGGTTCAGATTTGGCGGAACTTCATACTTTGTTACCCATTTGGGCTGAGCACGAACTGTGCCCTTTTACTTACCTAAAATTGGATAACCTGTTGGAATAATCTTTTCTATAATATAACCAACTGAGAAAAGAAGAAACTTGGATTTAACTAAACGATTAACCCTAAAGGAGCTGTCTTTCTCAGATTAGATTAGGTCAGATTAGGTAAGTTTACTTAATGTTAGCTGAAGTCTGTGCAAATGCTAAAGAGTATCCAGTTTTCGCATTCTAAGCCTTCATCAGTCTGGCCTTCCCTCCATTATGGGGCAGTGGTATGCGTAGACAATCGCTCATAGATAAACCTGCCAAGCATGATTATATACCTTAATATATATTGATTTTGGACTACAAAAAGTGTATTTATGTACAAATGATGAATTCATGTTTTTACTCAGAAAATTGTAAGATAAGTGTATGGTGAAAGCAGTTCTAGAAAGAAACTGCAAGTTCTGAGTTCTCATCTTTACTCATACAAGCTTTATTACAAGAAGAGTAATCACTTTGTGGCTTTTAAGTAAGTAAGTGATGATGACGAATGTAGCTGATGTGAAAGACGTTCCCTATATATACGCACACACTCCCAGTTGCAGTCATATGTTTACTTGAAAAACGCCCTAGGCTCCGACCAAGACCACGATATTTATATCTTATCACAGTCCGCCGGTTAGTGCACAGGCACAGTCAATAATTTTTGTACGATAAGGGGGAAACAGCTTTAAAACGCCATCAACCGACCGACTAGTACTTCAGTCATAAAAGCCAGTTGGAGCTGTACGGAGAGCAATTTCAATCAAACAAAAAAAGAACACACACAACACACACAACATGGGTAAGAGGAGAGGTGTCAAGTAAAGTGCAAAGTGTGAACATCAAATAGTTCTGGGAATCCTTCACTGTAAACTGGGTGGATTTAAGAGAATTTGATAAGAACTAAAAAAAAATTGCCTAGTGATTAATGCATTTACTTTTCGAGTCAACTGTACTTGACTACACCTTATCTAACCTATCAAGTAACTAAAAATTTTCCAACTCTCCAGATCACACTTGGATTGCCCGCAACGTGTACGATGAGTTGCCGCCGTTTGCCATAGCCGCTGGTCATGATTCGGACAATGATCCCATCTATGTGGGACGCGCCTTTCACAACGGGGACATGTTGCCCTGCAAGATTATTCCCAACAAGCAGCAGGCTTATGTTGCCTGGGGCGGTGAGGAGATCAATATACATGATTTTGAGATTCTGACCGGACATCATTATTGCTGGATTCCGGCCAATGGCGGATTTGTGCCACCCCATGCTCTGCGTGTGGGCCAGACCTCTGATGGAGAGCCTCTGTATGTGGGTCGTGGCTACTTTTCGGGCAGTTTGACGCCCGGCAAGGTGCATCCTTCGCATCACTGCCTGTACATTCCCTATGGAGGCCGAGAGGTAGCTAGCTACATTTTCAAGTGAATGGCAGACCAAACTTACCTGTTTTTCTTGTCCATTTCAGCACAGTCTGGAAGCCTACGAGGTTTTGGTGCAACCCGAGACTTGGGTTTCCTCCTCGGGCAGCAATATTGTGCCTGGTACCATATTGGCTGGTCATGACGCCGATGGTGATCCAATTTATGTGGGTCGTGCCTATCACGATGGTGATTTGGTTCCAGCCAAGGTTATACCCAACAAGGGTTGCGCCTATGTACCGTATGGTGGACACGAGCATGTGAAATATGACTTTGAATTGTTGGCCGGCTACGGCTACGGTTGGGTGCCAGACGCATTTGGAAATGTTCCACCCGGTGCTGTGGTATGTGGTCGCACTTCCGATGGCGAACCCTTGTACATTGGTCGCGGTCACTACAGCGGCAGTTTCACTCCCGGCAAGATTCATCCATCGCATCGTTGCCTGTACATACCGTTTGGTGGTCAGGAAGTGCGTCTAGATCAGTACGAGGTGCTGGTGAGGGCCTAATTAAATTCAATTAAAGCAATTAAATTAAATTCAATTATTTATAATTCATCAGTCACCAAATAAAGTATAACTACACTCATCTGTGGATAAAGACTGAGAAATCATAAGACAAGAACTGAGTATGGTTTTTATTTGTTGTACCATTAAGTGTTGAAGGTCATATGTAAGGTCGTGCCAAATCGTATCAAGTAACTACTACTAAACTAATCGGTTTATTGATCTTTGCATATCGGACATAGTTTTGCTCATGATCCACCATGGTTGGGTGCTATCAACTAACAACTTTTGAGACCTTTCCTCAACTTCTTATTCCACCAAGGTTTTTTTGAAGTTGATATCGAATAATTCAAAATGCCTCTTAAAGTTTATAGCAAACAAGGAAAATCCTATTTCCAAGTTTGCGTTCAGGGTACAAAACGGAAACCTTAAATGTTATTCTTAGTCGGTAACCAAAAGTTTGCGGTCCGAAACAATTAAAACGGTAGCTTTATGGTATTTTAAATATTATGTTGCAAAAACCCGCATTTATATGCCCTATACAGATTACAAACCGAATTTTATTCAGATCGAAAATAAGAATTGGACTTGAACCCTCCTCCACATCCCTTTTTATCAGGGTTCGTAAAATATCACTCAACATAAAGGTGGCCTCTATTTTCTAGTTAAAAAAATTTAACAATGATATTTACGAATTAATATCGTGAGTGATTAAAAATAATTGTGACATTGTTCTCAAAAATATATATCACCAAAAAATATCACCTCACAGAAAAAAATAAGATCAGGTATTTCAATATCATATCAATTACTGATCAGTATCAAAGTGAAACTATTTAATATCAATATGAACCTGTAATACCACATTGATACTAAAAATATTATATTGAAATGTGAAATGATCAAAGTGATATGAAAAATGCCCTAATGATATGATTTGAGATCAAAGAAGACATCGAAATTCTGAAAGTAGAAAGAGACACACAGAGTTTCTCAAATCAAAAAGAGACAGCAATAGTCTATCTCGAAAAAAGCAAAAACAATGGTCATTGCTCTGCTGCCTTAAGGCCTGTTCTGAGAAGCGCGGAAAATAAATTTTTATGACGCACTCCATATAAAAAAAACAGTGGCGGAAACTTTCAGCGTCGGAATTTCGTTTCTGTATTCTGAGACGCGCTAAATAAATAGACAATTGGCCTATCGATAGTTGACGTATGATAGCGGTGTGGGTCGTGAGTGGATTGAATGAACAGCTGATGCCATGGCGGAAATATAAGCAGCTCATTTTTTTGACGTCAAAATCGACAATGCACGGGAAACATGAACCCAAAAGAAAACGCACCGAGAGATTCAATCGTGAGGAAACTATTAGCTAAGGGCCACAAATCAGCCCAAGAAAGTTACGAAATCAGCACTGGAGTGCCGTACCCCTAAAATCGTGTCCTATGCCAACGGACGCAAGCGTCCGCACTCGGTGGATGCCAAACAAACAGGTGGTGACATCCAAACCCGGTCATCAAGTTTACCACCACTGCGGACCAGCTAAAAATAGAGTTGGATAGCGATCCGACTGCAGTGGGCAGCACTGCCAGCTCCAGCGGTGTGGGCGTGGCTGTCAAACGTGAACGCCAGGAGGAGGATTTTGAAATAAAACAATAATTTTGTTTGAAAACTAAAAATATATTTTCCAATCTTTAGCATTGCGTCTCACTTGAGAGCCAAAATGATGGCACAGCCCAAATCCATGATTTGCAGATACTCCGAGCCGCCGTCCTGGAGACGATAGCAGCATTCCTACAAAGAAATGCATATTCAACCAACTTTGAATCAAGCATCAAAAGTGCTACTCCCCCATGTTGTCGCATATCTGGGCATTCGTCAGGGCCGCATGAAGCAGTATGTACTCCACAAACTGCTTCAGCTGACCCACACTGTAGGCGGATGACCCAATCTCTTGTACACACTTCTCCAAACGATTACAGTTGCCCGAACGGCAGACTTCCAAATAATCCTTCAAGTAGAAGTCCGGGATTATGCCCGACATCTCAAACAGATCAGCCTTGTTGACGGCATGCTCGACCCCATTAAGACGATGGTAGGACGCATATCATCTCCCAATATCCGTAAAATAGACTGGCAGGCCTCCTCCTCGATCTGCACCTACTCCAAGTGTGTCTCAAACGGGCAATAATTTGATCCTCGCCCAACGCCTTGAACCGGAATTTGATGGCGCTACCTCCATCAACATACATATCTGTGTTCCTGTTGCCCAGCTTAATTAAACTATTTTTGAAAAAAAAACCACTTTCAACTTTTGTTTGTAAACAAAACAAAACAGCTGATCCCCAGTGTGGCCGTTTCTGTATTTGGTCTCTTTGACTTATATATGGGCTCACTAATAATTTATGTGGATGCTAAATTTATTATGTGCAATTTAGCGAGCTAAATTTTCCGCGCTTCTCAGAACAGGCCTTTAAGCGCGAAAACGAGTGCCGGTAGTTTTTTATACTCTGTACCGAAGGTACATAGAGTATATTAAGTTAGTGCAAAAGTATGTAACAGGGAGAAGGAATCGTTTCCGACCCTATAAAGTATATATATTCTTGTTCAGCATTAACAGCCGAGTCGATATAGCCATGTCCGTCTGTCTGTCTGTCCGTCCGTATGAACGAAGAGATCTCAGAGATGGTAAGAGAGAGAGGTTTGACATGTATGGGGAATATATTTCTTATACTTGCAGGCAGATCAAGTTTATTTTCAATTTTTGCCACGCCCCCTCCAGCCCCGCAATTTGGAAAAAACGTCATATCTCCTATCTCCTACAGTTTTGAAGATAGATCGTTCGTACCTTCTAGAAATACCTTGTAAACAAAATTATTTATCGATTTGCTGAAGGAATGATAAAGATCGGATGAACGATACTCAAGTTATGAGCAAAAAACGGCCAGTGAACACCCACCACCCCCCACCCATCACCACAGCATTCTATTGAACGGCAATCTTAGTGAGAGAGAGAGAAAGAGAGAGAGAGAGTGAAACTTAGAGATGAGCGAGTATAACTCGTGAGCAAATGCGAGCTGCGACGTTAAGGGTACAGAGTATGTTATAGTCGGGCTTGACCGACTTTCTTTCTTGTTTTTCTGTGTAGTAGATATCAGTGTTTGACTTTTTGTTCAATGATATTTAAATGAGTGATATTTACGAACCCTGCTTTTAAGATGAATAACTAAAATCACAAATTAATCCATACTTACAAACCGAGTTTCAAGTCAATAGGGAGAAAAATAGCATAGAAATAGGGGGCGGATTTTCCAACATCAGATAATGAAATCACAAATGAACTCGAGTTCTATTCTAACAAACCGAGTTTCAACTTAATCGTATGAAAAATGGTTTTGCATGCAGAATTTTTCGGGAATTTTTACTCCCGGGGGGCGCGTTTTCCAACGTTGGAAAATGAAATCACATATTTATTCGAATTTTATCACTACAAATAGAGTTTCAACTCCATCGTATAAAATAATAGTTTTTTGCATGAAGATTTTTTAACATTGGAAAATCACATCTCAAATTATTTCGTATTACAAACCGAGTTTCAAGCCAATCGTATGAATTCGGCGGAGTTTCTAAAATCGGGAAAATATGTGTCCAATTATTTCGTGTACTTTGTGCTTACAAACCAAATTTCAAGTCAATCGGATGAAAAAAATTTTCCCACACATCTTACAATGGGGAGTTTACTGAGAACAGATGATAGTACTTGTTGTAATTTACACAGAGATTACGAAAGGGCTCATGATGAGCATAGTTCGTGCGGCAAGGATTTAAATAAATCGGGTCATAATTTCTCGATACCCGTACCGGAACCACAAAGCTTATAAGGCTAAGCAGAGCGCATGACTCAACCTCAACTGACAGTAGCTTATGAAGGAAAAGCACACTAAGGTAAATCCTCCGATTATTCAGGGATGGGGATTATTCGTATGGTCTTAGATGCCTATCGGGATTCCAATTTAAGCCACGCATGGCGAAAAGTAAGAACTGTTTTTGTACAGATTCGAATTGATCCTGATATTTCTGGTAGTTTGGAGACCAGACACATGAGCCATACTCAAGAATAGGTCTGAACAGAGAAACGTATAGTTGATTGGGTCATTAAATTCTTTAGACCATCTTTTGATGAAGCCAAGAACTCCCATAGCTTTATTAGTAATATCTGATATATGACCATTAAAACATAACTTGGGCACGAATTGTATTCCCAAGTTGTCGACTTGTGGCTTATCCTCAATCAAGTAGTCGTAGAGATAAGGTGTATTGCGATGAAAAGTTAAATATTTACATTTCTCATTGTTGAGTGGCAGACTGTTAATTATGCACCAATTATTAAGAAATTTTAAGTCCCTTTGTAGGAGAAGAGGTGATACTGGAACATCGCAAGACAGGCAAAGCTTAAGATCATCCGCATACATAAGCACCTGAGAGTAAGATAACGCGGACGGAATATCGTTTACAAATAAGTTAAAAAGCAAAGGTCCTAGATGACTGCCTTGGGGAACACCAGAGGATACACGAATGGATACTGAAAACATGAATGGATACTTTTGCGAAGCTTTTCTACCCCTTGGGGTTCAAATTTTCAGAAACCCCGTCAAAGTGCGCAGTTTCACCACTAATGGAAACTCCTGTCCAAGTTTCAGCCTTTTATTAATTACCGTTTGGGCTCTGCGTAGATTGGCAATCAGTCAGTTAGTCAGTCCTTGATTTTAACAAGAATAAAATCTTCAGTAAACAAATAAGAGTATTAGGGGAAGATATTTGGCATTTTTACCTAGGGTAAGCAACTCGCCATCGAATTTTGAAGGGCTAATAGGGGGAGTCTTGTATTTTCTTGTAATAATAACTTTTTTTTTAAATTCACACCTGTGAAATCTCTAGACTAACTCGGCCCACTCTTAACTAAATTTGCTTTAGCGTCAAAATGAGGCTGTGGTGCCCTTTTTCAGTACTAAATAGACGTTTCAGCAGAACTAAGCCGCGGCTCACAACTCGAGATGGACTCCAAACTTCATTCCCGGCTTGTCAGATCTTAATTCAAAAGCCTACAGAGTTTTGTTCGATTTTAGATTTTAGCATCAATCAAGTTTTGGGTCACTGCAATGGGATTGGGACCGTTTTTAATTTCATTTTCCACATCAAACTTCTTATATCGCCTTATCAGTGATACCCTACTTAACTCATCTGTGTGCCACATGAAATGTTCATTTGAAAAGCAAGTACCCAAAACAAAAACAATTCCAAGTTATGTCGAAGCTTTTGCCAAGCTTTTTCTCGCTTTTCTCTACAGAGCGTGTAGAGTTTGTTTTTTTTTTTTTGCCACCATGTAGAATTCACACGCCCGACGCCAACTTTACTCTCTGTGTGTGTCTGCCTTGGTGTGTCGTTTTCATTCGCTCTCTATCGACCGATTCTCTTTTACTCCCTCAACATCACATCGGCACACGCTGCTCGTTTCCGATTGCTCGCCTCTTTTGTTCGTCAGTTGCGAACGGCTTGTGATTGGTCACGGAAAGAACAGGCCGTTCCCGAAGACGGCGCTCGATTGGTGGCGCACAAAGGCGTTTTCTCCACTCGATACCAATAATAGCTGACTGTACTTATACAATTTATATGTATGTATAAAAATATTAGTTAGTTAGCTCTACTAACTGGTGGTAACATGTCAAAGGTATTTATTGTTGTGACACCGAAATGTGGGCCAACATTTTGAGTTTAAGCCAAGAAAACAGGTTATTGGATGAACGGCTGGGAGTAAGTTTTAGCAGCTAAAAAGCCGTCGCATTGACCAAAGCGATAATGAACCATTGTTAATTTAAAATTTACCTTTTCTTATGAAAAAGACTTGCGATATACAGAAGTTTTTAAAAATATTCCGTTCTGGTGGGGTTAGTAAGCCCCATATTTCTCTGATTTGGCTATCACCTTTCCCCTGTAAGAAAAGCGCTTTGAGGATTTCGAAGCTTTTTCAAAAGGCTTTCACCACCATTATAAAAGATAAACTAAAACTCTCGTTCGAAATGCTTTTTGATTGCCAAACCTATTGTTGATTTAACATTTAATTATTTTGATAAAAATAAACTAATTTTGACAAAATATCAATAATCTGTTCTTGTTTTTAAAAGGTTCTGTTTACTTTGGGAGTTGTCTTGTCCGTCGAAATAAGCCTGCGGGTCGACAAACGGCTGGGCTTCTCTGGTCCAAACCACAAAGAAAAGGAAGTACGGAATCAGGAGGTTTAGCGAAGTCCGCTCTTGACTAGCTTTATAGATAAGCTGCTTTGTGATAGTGTAGAGCTTTGTTCGACGGTTTTGGGTAAGAGCCAGCTTGTAGTGTGACCAGGTTTGATTGTGAGCGTGATAGCGGTGGAAAATCCTGTGTTCGACACAGGACTGAAACACACAGTCGTCACTCTTCTTATTGACGGTTATCGATAAAAGTTATGCTGCATCAGACATCGAAAGCGACCATGTCCATTGTAATCTTGACTCAACAAACTAAAAGCGATAACATTATTGAGATACTACAAAAATAATCTTTTAAATGCCTTAATACCATCTTCAGACGTAGACTTTCATCTTTCATCTAGTAGTAAAAAGAGCGTTTGGAATCCAATTAGGACACAAGTACGACACGGACACGGTTCTATTCCTCTCTCTGGTATGTCAACTTCATTTGCAATCGTTTAAGACAGCCCAGCATGGGCAGACACGAACACGCACGAAATGAGGTTCGATTCACGAGACCCAAGACGTGTGGTGAAAGCAAACTTTGTTACGCTAAAGGCGGTTGGTTTTCCCCGATTCTTCTAAAACGTCTGGCAAACAATGCAAAACGGTTCACCAGCGAACTTTTGAAAACATCATACGAGGGCTGATGCATTTTTTGAAGAAGCTATTCTAAAAACCAAAAGTAATTAACATAAAGTAGTTGAATTTCTTCTAAAAAAATTTATTAAATTTAAATAAAGCCGCTGTTTTTTCTTCAACCCCCAGGGGCTAAAGTGAATTCCTGTTTTTATACCCGATACTCGTAGAGTAAAAAGGGTATACTAAGTTCGTGCAAATGTATGTAACAGGCAACAGAAAACATTTTCGATTAAATAAAGAATGAGCTTACGGCCGCGTGAAGCAACAACAACCACAAGAAATAGAAAGAGAAACCCGATTTTTGTATGTTCGGCCACTGCGAGCGAGGCCAAGCGCAAACCTACGCTGACTACGCATAAGCAACATTGTTGTTGCGTTCGAGTTTGCGAGAGACATAAGAGAGAGAGAGGAAAGGTCTGGATGCACGCGCCAACAACAAAACTTTCGGTCGGAAAGAAAGAGAGGATACGTGTACAACGAATGCGTGGTCACAGTTGATATAAAGCAGGGGCCGGCAAAACACACATGCACATTTTGGCGTTGTGTGTGTGTGTTTAGCTACGTGAGAGCGCGCTCCTTTAGCACATCTTTGTTGTTGCAAAAGAGAGCAGTATAAGCTCGTATACTGTCGGTGGGTCGACGTCGCTGTAGACTGAGACGTGCCTGACTCTGATATAAAGCATCAACAGCCGAGTGTATGTATCGAAATATAGTTCGTCTGTCCGTTCGTACGTCCGTCTGAATGACGGTTGACAAAATCTACAAAAATCTGCAAAGTTACAAAAAAAGTTGCATACTTTTTGGCTTTTCCTTAGGGAATACCAAGGAAAAAGAAAAATCGTACGAATACGATAAAGTGAGACAGAAAGAGACAAACGAACGAAAGCAACATCAGCAAAGCGCTTAGTTTGTATTAGATGTTGGGTCATAAGGTCTGACGGCGACGCAGTTGTAGCTTTTCGGCACGCGAGCCTCTTTCATACAAAATCATACAAAAAACTTGACAAATTGTGAGTCTGTTGTTACGTCATAACAATGGAATTTTATTTTTGACAAGCGACGCATTGCACTACCTTCTATTTTTTGTATCATGATAGTTGGGTATGCCCAAATAAATTATTGATATTCAACTAAAAAACAAAAGAAATATTGAGCAGACTAGACTTTTTTTTAGTATATTGTTGAGTTGGAGGTGATTCTTACGGCTATCTCAAGCAATAACAACAACAAGAAATAGAAAGAAGAATCCGATTTTTGCTTGTGTGCTTTGCGTTCGGTGCTAACTACGCGTAAGCAACATTGTTGTTGCTTTTTAATTTGCCAGGGACATAGAAGAGAGAGAGAGTAGAGAGTCACATATGATGTTGTTGTTGCAGGTATGGACCAGAGCCGGCCAGCCATAGCTACCAGGAGCCGAAGTCAGTCATGTTTTTACACAATCGCGAGCCGAACTCATGATTGTGTGAATCGGTGAACACTGCATGGCATGTAAAGCACTGCCGGCCAAATGTAAGTAAAAGTGGCTCCAAACAGCACCTCCAGTTACTTCACAGCTGGTGCCAGTAGCTGGTGAAGGTGATCGAGTGTGTAAAAGCTTTTTTCTAAAGAAAGAAAAAACTTTTTCTATTAGATGGTCCGAGGCGGGATCGAACCCACAACCTCCCGCACCGGCAGCCGCACATACCACTGGTATGCCACGCCCGACCCCGAGATAGCTCTCTTGCTCACCAACACAAGCACACTTTTTTTTCCTCTTCATTTGGCCGGCACTGCACTAGATCAGTGTACGACTGACTTCGCCTCCTGGTAGCTATGGCTGGCCGGCTCTGCACTAGATACATAATAGAGACTAGATACGAAAATTAGAGAGGCAGACTTTTAGGTTTCACAAAGTCTGCTATTAAATTCAGAGATTATATTTCATGCCATGGTTTCTTTCATGAGGCCATTTGGTGTGGGGCTTGTGGGTAAGAAGCTGTGTCCTTTGTTTTGGACTGCGGCAACAGAACTTCACCACAGACATACTGCTATAGTGATCACCTATAAACGCACCGCGAGATTAGAATTGGTTGGGACGCACATTAAACCTAAGGTTATAGTCGTAGTCACAGTCAGCTCCATGGACTGAAGGTGGATCATACTCGCCGGACGTATTAGAGTAGGAACAATTAGGTGAATACGGATTTAAAAGTGGTTGGTAGCTGGCCACAACAGTAGCAACGGGAGCTACCACAGCAAGCGTGGTTGGAGCGGCAGCCCGAGGAGCCACTAGGGGCCTTAAGGCTGCATAGGTTGGGAGCGACTGATGTGAACATTGGGCCACCATGAGAGAAGCACAAGTGATTGCCTTTATTAGCCAGATTCCAAAAAATGGATTGCAACTCAACCAGTTTGATTAAATTCACTTGTTTGTCCACCTCGCAGTTCTCCAAATGATTTTAGTTTGTTTTTTTGGTGTTCTTTGTTTTAATTTGTTTAATTGTGTACAATTATCAATCAAGTTTCATAATTCTAAGACTCCCTTCGACAAGTTGGCAGGTCCATGCGAATTGTCGGTTGCTCAGTACTCGCTCTGTCAATTTTCAAGAGCAATGTAATTAAATGGGCTGTGACAAAATTGTCTAAGTCTTAGTACCTAGCTTAAGCAACAAAAGCTGAACAAAACTGCCAAATCGTTCAGGGAAAGGTATGGTCAAAAATGTCAAGCTTTTCAATGGTTATGTCAAATCAAGCCTTATAGTTGGCTATGTCTAAATATATTTTCGATTTTCACCTAATAAACAAAAGAGATATTGAGCAGACTAAAAGATAATTATAGTAAGGCAACAAAAGTAGACTTTGTTTTTTAGTATAATATATTGTTGAGTCCTGTCTTGATTTTAAGTAAGTTGAGCCTATTCTGAACCTTTTTGGGCACGCTTTGTGGGGAATGCATTCTTTTGTTTTGACTCTCTTTGATATTATCGGAAAGTATTACTTCTGAACTTTGAAATAAACTATGCCAAAGAATTCTACGATTTTTCTAAGCGAAGATATACCATTTTGAATACAAAATTGTATACTGCACTAAAGTATGCTATGCAAAAACAGAACATAAGGCTAATATTTTGAATTGAGTTCTAATGAACATTTTCAACCACATCCATTGCATACTTATGGGCATTAAAAAATAATGTCACATCTAGCACATGTACTCAAAATGGTATATCTTAGCTTAAGAAAATCGTAGAATTGTTTGGGAAAATTTATTTTAAAGTTAAGCATCTTTAATTTCGGTAATTTGGCTAAATTTGTGAACAATTGTCGAAGCATTTGCTTGGTCGAACGTAAATTATAAGACTTTGTATGAAGAAAAGAAAAGCGAAGAGGGTAAGTAATTCGAGAGATGGAACAGATTGAGGAAGGAGGTTACCTTGACTAGATGAGTGAGTGGTTCCATAGGTCTAATTGTGGAATTAAGGGAACATACAAAAAGGTCACATTTGGAGCATTTTAAGGAGCGTAACAGCGCCAGCGTAGCCCTGGTAGATCTTAAAGAGGCTTTCTCAGAGGCAACAATAGGTGGTAGGGTACCTGCCAAGACAATCTTTTCCTGGTAGGTATTTTGAGCACTGGAAACATTGCTGATAAGTCGCTGTTAATTGGCCATTTTCCAGGTGCTGTCGAACAGGGGAAAGTTGTGTACTGCTTGATCTCTCCTGTATATGATTGGAGCTAGCATGGTTTGAATGGTAGGCGCAATGGCATTAGATAAGCTCTGGTTTGGTGAGGAGAATCTCTGTTTCTTGATGGCATACGACTTTCAACTTAATAGGCACAGGTTCCTGTCTTAGAAGTAGCTAGCCAGGCTAGAGAGGTAGGCTTTTATTCTCTGCTTCAGAGCTCTAACATCTTTGCCCGTCATAGAACTGTTACACAGTTCGACAAAATACAACTTTTTTTAAAAAGGTTCCTCTGTAAGCATCACCTCATACCCAGTTTTAGGAATAAAGTCTATGTTCGTGTTTTATGATTAATTTTGTACTTGCAACACACAGCGTGGCTGATGTGGCTCAGCGGTTAGTGCGTCGGCGGGGTTCTCCTTCGGCTAAAAAGATCGAAATTGGCATTTTCAGCAATTTTAAGCTCAAATTACAAAAAAATCTAAACGTGATAAACCTTTTCCGAATATAGATTTGTGTTCAACACACGAAAATCATCCCTTCAATAAACTGAACCTTTTTGTCTAGTGTAATCTATGAAATTTGTATGAATTTTGAACAATTTTATTAACTGAAATGCCACAGAACTAAATCTTTTAAAAATTTTTAATATCATATGACTTAGTTGTGCTCTGGGCTGAGCTCAATCTCTGGGGTTAATCTGTCAGCGCCCCCTTCCCTTCATGAAATGCTCAACCAATATAAATTCTTGTAATTGAATTTTTGCTATAATAACACCCTAGTCCACGCACACACACACACACACATATAGTGGCTTCTCCCCGCAGCATACAACCATTCGATCTTTCCATTCCATCCATTTAGCTAAAAGATATTAAAAAGTAACTCAGATGCGATGCTATCGCAGAGACCATCCCAACCCTCAAATAACTGTGAAAATGCTTGAAATTCTTTGCCCCAAAGCCAAAAGGCAACAGCATGGAATACTCGTATCAGTTTCTTTAGCGGAATGACAATATTTCGCCTGTGGGCTGTATCTAACAGAGAATCCCAGAATGAAGCGAAGCAAAGCAAAGGGCGAGAAAAAGTCGACCTTATGTACTTCCAACCAGTATATAGGGACGCAAATGCGATACAATTAGTTGGCAGGCGGCACGATTCGGTAGTCTGCTATATAACAAAGGGCATGAATGAGTGAATGAGTGAACGAGTGAGTGAGTGAGTGAGGGATGGTACATAAACCTCCAGCTGTCGTGGGCCAGCGGAGAGATGAAAATAAACACTAAAGCAAAATAACAAACAAAACGCTGCAAAACGCAAAAATTGTACATAAAAATGGAAATGTGATGCCGACAGCAAATGGGCGTTTCAGTACATAAACCGAAACCCAAATCCCACTCGAAAAACCTGAAAACCTTTCTCGAAGTGAAACGTTCAAAGCTTCTGGCTCCAGCAGGATTAGTTTCAGGGCTGAAGAGTAAAATTTTCCTTAATTTTGTATGTAATTAGAGTCTAAAAATAATTTTTCCATATTTTTCTTGGGTAGTTCGCTTGGGCGTGATAATTCAATTAGGAATGTGTGAATCAGCTACAACAACAACAGCAGCAGCAACAGCGGCAGCGGAAACGGAGAAAAATGTCCCAACAACAACAACAGCAGCAGCCGCAACCTCTATAGAAGCCACGCCGAAACGTCAGACCAAAAGAAAACCCAAAAACCGAGAAGCAAAAAAAAATAATAATACAAAATCCAACGTCCATGTCCCATGTTGTACTCACAGTTGCATGCAACCCTGTATTTCTGTTTGCTTGTGGCAGGAACAGAATCTGAAACGCCAGAGCCAGAGCTCGCACAGCTCTCTGGCGGCATGAAACAATTTATGTGCATGTATTTGTGTTTGTACATAAAAATAGCGGTCGAGGCAGCGGCACCACTGCCAGAGAAGGTAGCACGGACGGGTAGACGGCAGGGACAGCGGCAGAGGCAGGGGCAAGGGGCATTATGTGCGCAGCTTGTGCGCCTCGAAAAATACATATTTCAGCATGAAGCACAAGAGCATGGGACACACTGAGTGCGCCACACTGGCTTAACCCAGAGGGGTGAGACAATACGAGGCGCAAATGCCCCTTGCTTTTATATATATTTTGTGGACCATTGAATAGAAAGAGAGAGAGAGAGAGTGAAAAACACTTTCAGTTCTGTTTCTGTTTGAAGGGACAACAGCGGAGCTAATTATTTTTGAGCATGTGTTCTCTTTTTCTCCCTGCCACTGACTAAATTCTCTTTTCCGCTACACCACAACAATAAATAACAAGTAAGCCTTCGGTATTCATTCATTTTACTCTTCGGAAAACACACATTTTGTATGTGCTCGCTCGACTAACAGTGTTCTGTTATTTGGTTAATCTTAATCAGAGTCAATTAACAGTGAACGCGATTGCAGCGAATACACTTTTTGCATACTGGAAAACCGGTTGTGCTTCACTTTTTCTGTCTTTGATGTGTACTGTTCACGTTGAAACTATGTATTGATGGTTATTTTTAGCTTAAACAACCTACATTAAAAACTCTTGGTACCTATGGCTTAGTATTCTTCCGATTCTCATACCATGTGGATTTAAGAATTTGCATCATGTAGTACTTAATTTCTATCAAAAGCTGTCAAAAATTGTGAATAACGAATGAGTGGCCTAGGTTCTTGTGAATGTTTTAGTCCTTGGGTATGATAGATTCTCACACATGCGAAGAGACTTAAGGTTGCGCTACCTTGTAAATATTGTATCATGTTGTTGAAATATTGTAAGTTTGAAAACTTTAAGACTAGGGGTGCCACAAGCAGCGCATTCGCTGTTGTTTCACACAAAGGGAAAGTTAACGCGTAAAGCCTTCACGCTTGCCTTATGGCTACGTAGATCAAAAACAAATTCATATGCATTCTCTCCTTTGGTTGTTGATGCGTGCGCACCTGCAACAACAACTTCATGTGTGTCTCTCTTCTCTCTCTCTCATATGTATATCTCTCACGCCAATTCGACGTAACAACAATGATGTAAATCAGAGCCGGCCAGTCATAGCTATCACGAGCTGAAGTCAGTCGTGTTTTGTGTGAATCGGTGAAAACTGAATTGCAAGTAAAACGGCTGTAAACTGGAGAGAGCTCTCTTGCTCACCAACACAAACACACATTTTGTCCTCTCCATTTGGCCGGCACTGATGTAGGTTAGCGAACGCTTTTCGCTATTCTCTTTCTATTTCTTATGGTTATTGTTGCTTAAGATATATTTTCTTCATTTGTATTGGTGTCCATGCGGCCGTAAGTTCATTCGGGGCACCCCTGTTTTAGACTTTTAAATCAAAAAAGTTTCATACTTAGTTTTAGTTCTCCCATAAGAACAAGTCGTTATAAACTCCATCATGTTAGAACTTGAAATTTGACAGTTGTTTTTCCTGGTTATACAATATTCTGGTTACATATACATTTAGGTAGATAATCTATACAGAAAAAGCAAAGCAAGGTTAGTTAAATTTAAGTAATTTATGTAAGGTAAGCTTAGGTTTTGATTTATCCTATCTTGGTCAACGCCAAGTAGGGTTTCATACAAAAACAACATACATACAAAAAACAACTTTCTAAGACCATTTGACCCTTTTAGAGTTTGGTTATGAATTTAAAAAAAAAAAACAAGTCAAACAGTTGGTCAATCCCAAACAAACCATCTATCTACAAAACTGTGGGAAATATGACGTTTATTTTCCAAATGGCGGAGCGGAAGGGGGCGTGGCAAAAACTGAAAATAAACATGATATGCCTGCAAGTATAGGAATTTTTTGTGCCATACGTGTCAAACCTCTGTCTCTTACCATCACTGAGATCTCTTCGTTCATACGGATAGACATGGCTAAATCGACCCGGCTGTTGATGCTTATCAAGAATAAATATATACTTTATGTGGTCGGAGATATTTCTTTATATGCGTTACAAACATCCGAACAATATATATGATAAGGTAATAAAGTAAGATCGGAAATGATTCCTTCTGGCTGTTACCTACTTACGTACTCTGTGTACCTTACCTGTAGATAAATAAAAATAGAATAGAGTTTGAATTCTAATTTCAGCGGCAAGCTTGGGGTTGATAAGCAGTCAGTCAATTCGTATCTTCTAAAGCAAAGGTAGCTCAGGCGAATAATGTTTATGAAAATTGTCTAAATATACCTAAATAGTGAAGTTTTCGACAATATTTAAACAAACTTAAGCCATTGCTTAAGTTTTTTAATTAACCACTGTTAATGTTATTAAAATGAGAACAAACGTTCTTGAATCAAGAACTTTTCCTACTTACCATTAACCGAAAC
The DNA here is from genome assembly GCA_037044535.1 of Lordiphosa magnipectinata. Lineage (NCBI taxonomy): Eukaryota > Metazoa > Arthropoda > Insecta > Diptera > Drosophilidae > Lordiphosa > Lordiphosa magnipectinata. Next base: position 29,700 of record JBAMBO010000555.1, read on the forward strand.
TGTTAAAAAATACGCCGACAAATTACCTTGAATTTTGGACAAAATAGACTAACAATGCCGGCTCCAAAAAGTGTGCTACGAAAATTGAGAATTATTGTAAATCGAATCTGTTCTTAAAATTTGCTCCTTGTTCTGTCACTTTGGTTATGGAGTTAGCGTAGATTTCTGCCCTCCACTTTTTTCGTTGGTTAATTCATTTCCCTTGTATTTTTCCGGTTTTTATACCCGTTAGTCGTAGAGTAAAAGGGTATACTAAAGTCGTGCAAATGTATGTAACAGGCAGAAGGAATCATTTCCGACCATATAAAGTATATATATTCTTGATCAGCATCAACAGCCGAGTCGATATAGCCATGTCCGTCTGTCCGTCTGTCCGTCTGACCGTCTGTCCGTCTGTACGTCCGTCCGTCTGTCTGTATGAACACCTAGATCTCAGAGACTAGAAGAGCTAGAGCAACCAATTTTGAAATGTAGACTCCTATTGTCTGCACGCAGATCAAGTTTATTTCAAATTTTTGCCACGCCCACCCCCGCCCCCACAATAAAATATGTTGAATAACTCCCACAATTTTTGAGATATCGATCTCAAATTGAAAACTTAAGTCGCAACATCTGTAAGCCCTCCAATTTTCATCAAGATCGGATGATAAATAGCCGAGTTAAAAAAATGTTGCATACTTTTCGTCTGTCTCACCTCAGGCACACAGGATGGCTATTAAACATTTCTATGCATGAGTAATGGGTATATCGAAGTCGGTTAGAGCCGACTTTAACTTACGCTCTCGTTTTGATTTAATACCGAGGCATAATTTCAAGAGCAAATTGGGAATAGGTTTTGCTAAAACCAAAAACATTTTGTATCTATTTAATAAACTTTTGCTTAGTTTCAAGAATGTTTTGGGTTGAATTTATTGAACTTTAATTAAGAATAACTTTCACTTATTTTCAAGAGTAAATCGGTTTGTACTTGAGACAACCTTAAAGTATGAACAAAAACATTTTAAAATGGTTTAAAATGTACTAAAACTATCCCGAAACATTTTAAGGCAAGTATTTTGGGATTGAAAAAATCGTATTTGAAATAAGAATTTTTTACTTGTACACAGAGAAAAAGACAAATTTTATGTTGATATGACCCTTATTAGAATGAACTTTTTAAAAATATCCATTTTTTCATATCGTTTGGCAAGAAAATGTAATTTATTTGGCGACCTTTCTAATCTTTAATTAGTGTGAGTTGGCTGGCTCTAGGTCCGAAAAAGTTGCGTTTGTTCACAACTTGTAAACAACTTATGCATTGTAATAAGAAAATAATATCATTCTGATCCAAAATAATATCATTTACTTAAATTGATATTGAATAGTTTCAGAATGATATTAAATATGTAATAATTATATCGCTCACTTACTTCAAGACTGGCATAACGCAAAAAAATACGATTTTTGACTTAATGATGCAGAAATATTCGCTGTACCGTGTTTTATATTGTGTAAAATTTTCATATTGATATCTTTTATATATTCGATGTGAGATGAGAATATGTTGCTATTTTATTTTCAGTTCAGTTTCATGTTAGTGCAAGAGAGTCATATGGGCGTTTCCACAGAAAAGTCCACCGATACCGATAAATGAAAAGTACTGAAAAACACTATTTTTTATCATTTTTTCATGGGGAAATAAGGTTATAAAGAGTTAAAAAAAATGCAGAAGACACCATAAGAAACTATATGATTGCGATTAACTATAAGTTTCTGCTTTATATTATAACAAAAACAACATAAATATAATGAGGAAATTTAAGTAACGTAACGTCAGGAAACGTCACATACTTATGCAAATAAAAAAAAAATTGCGCAAACATTTTTGAATAAGATATCCTGGAAAATAAACTTGTATTATTTCAAATCATACTAAAAAAAATTTTATACAAAAAGCTTTGCCCAATTCGCACAATTTTGCATTTTTCTAAAACAAGTCAAAACCCACTTCCGTTTTATGTAACGTAACGCCAGCCTATATCTTTAACTCCTTATGATCGATTGATGTCATTGTTTTTGCTGATTATAGTGCTACTTAATTGCTCCCCAAATATAGAACAATCTTTTTAAAAATCCAAGATTTTCATATTTTTCAATAAGATCTTTTAAAGATCCATCGGCTTACAGTTAAAACATCATATTATATTTTCCAGTTTCTCGTGGTTAAATCGATTGAGAACTTTAAACGCGTTTTTCACAAAATCGAATTTTTTGAGTGATGCCAGTCTTGAAGTAAGTGAAGAGCGATATGTTAAACAATATCGATTTGAAATTTGTAACATATCAATTTGATATTTTTTCATATCGGAGTAAAATTGCAATGAAAAATACCAATTTTTTTCCCGGTGTATGAACAAAAACATTTTAAAATGGTTTAAAATGTACTAAAAACATTCCGAAACTGTTCTAAATCAAATATTTCGGAATTGAATGAATCGTACTTGAAATAAGAATTTTTACTTGTACTATTCCGCTTGTACTTGGTTCAAGTTCAAAAGTTCTTTGTTTTTTTCTGAGTGTATGAAAATTAAAATGTCGAACGGAAGGAAAACCTTTTTATTGACACTTTTTGGTAATTTTCAGAATTTTTTAAGGGCAATGGTTTGGTTCTTGGCTTAAAAGTGGTTCGGTTCAGATAAAAATTCAAAAAATTCAAAACTTCGTTAAAAAGATGAAATCAAGCAGCGAGAAAATGTTGTACCGACCCCCCTTTAAACAACGCCTCTGTTTTGTTGTATCTTGTATCTTGCAGTTTGCTGTGCATACACGAACGCACACACAAACACACACACACACACTCTCTCTTAGGCATGTACAATCGCAGCCAAGTGCATGTACATACATCAGTATGTTTGTATGTATGTATGTACTCAAGTGTGCAGCATTTGCGATAGCAGCAAGCGACAGCGGCCCGTTCGTTCGCATTACCAATTTAAATGCCCATCCAAAAGAAAAGTGTATACAATGGAGCGTTGCCAGCCCAACGTATACGTAACACGGTATTTTCTCTGCTCTGCTGTGCTCTGCTCTGCTCTGCTCTGCTCCGCTGTGTTGTATTGTATGTACTATCAAATTAGGTTCATTTGCTGCCGTTGGCATTGCTTCTACACTTTCCACTTGGGTAAAAGCACCCTTGAGCTTGTGTGTGTGTGTGTGTGTGTGTGTGCGTGTGCTTATCGTCGTCGTCGTCGTCTATGTAAGCCACACGGCTCACTGGCTGTCGTTGCCTGGTTGCCGTCGTCATTGTGGTTACCTTTGGTATATAAAAAGGCATCGCCTGAGTGGTTTACATAGACACCACCACCACCATCAACTTGTGCCAAAATGCTGTGGCTTGCTGATAATTCAATAACAAGAAGAAAAAAAGAGAAAATAAAAACGAGGAAAGCAAAAAGTTGATGAGTTGCGCTGCTCCTGCAATTTGTCCATGAGTGGGTATATATGAGTGCGTGTACTCAGGTATGTTTGCCATGTCATGCAGCTGTTGGATCCCGCTGCCAAACCCCCCACAGCTTCCCCCCCTTCTACACACACACACACAACTTCATTTGCAATGCAAACAGACCCACAGACAGACGAGAAAACCTGCACCATTGCACGGGCGAGCGACAGAGATAGGCAACCTGGCCGAGACTTGGCTTGTGTAATCAACTAATTACCAGAGCCACCAATGCCTGGCACCATTAAACAACACAACTCCAACACCGTTGTCACACTCATTTATCTTATTAAAGTGACTTTTAAGCCACCAGCTACCGCCACTTCCAACCACCACCACCACCACCACCACCCTTCTCCCCATCATCCTCCTCATTCAGAGACAATTGAGTAGCTCTGCCACTCAAATCAATCAAGAGACTTCTGCTGGATTTCTGGCCAGCCAAACAACTTTCCCGCTTCCTTTTGCTTCCTTCTTACTTCTCTTGGGCAAAAATTCGCGTAGTTATTATTCTTATTTCCGGTTCAGGATTCTCTCTCGTTGATTTCGTCTTGTCTTGGGTAAAGAAGGAACCATACCCGAAAACTGCTTGTAAATTGATACTTTTTTATTCCGAGCAGCTACAAAAAAGCAAAAACAACAAAAAAATGAAACAGAAACACAACTTGAGGTTCTCCTGCGGACCCATCCATATTCATAATGGCTCACTAATTGGATCTTAATGCGGGGATTTCATTTGATTACAAGACTGAATTAAATCAAGGAAAGTGTCGCTAGCTGCAAAACGTGACGCGGACACTTTTTTAAATCAATTTCATTGAAAGGGGGTTTAACTCAATTGGACGCCATGGAGGGAAAGTTGCATTAGGAGGGTTTAATGGCAGCTTCATTATAAATTTATCAACATCTTCAAAAGGAGAAAGGAAATTTCTTGTTTAAGTTTAAGGCCCAACACAGACAGCAGAAGCCTTCCACAGTGACTAGACTAATGCTCCATATCGCATATAGGCGTCAAAACTAACACGAAAGTTCTGGAATCACTAAGACTGGATTATTTGCAGTTGACGGTAGGGAAACGGAGAGTGGAGAGTAAGAGGAAATCATAGTTCAAGCTTAATACGAGGGTATATTGACCCTACAATCGAAAGCTATTGTAATTTCTTAAGTTTAAAGTTTTCAAAGCTGGAAAATGGATATGGAGCACTGTCTTCTATATTAACAAGGTACATTTAAGCAGCTAAGCATACATATGTTGATATGTTGTTGTCGTTTATGGAAACATATGTAAATAACCAAAGTTAAGCTAAGGTTTTAGTTTTAAGATAGCTGAAATGTGTCAACATTGCTATTTATACAAATTTTCAACAAAATTTAGGCCTTAGCTTAAGTCTTTAGACAGGACATATATGTAGTATCCAAAGCCACAATGACGCTGTGTCTATTTCTAGGCTTTGCAAGATGACGCCCAATGTGAGAGGTTAGAAACGAAGACAGCTGCCGAGGAGGCGTCTTTCACTCAGGCTCTCTGCGAATGCGTTTGGGTTTCAGCTCGAGGCACGCCATTCGGTGACTTCTGTTTAAACAAAACAAAGGTCGTAAGCTGCGACAAGCTGCGACTGAAACAGCTACCGTGATTGCTTACCATAAACTACATGGTGATTCGTCTATCATTCTTCGAAACTGTTTAAGCGGAATCCGAATGAGTTTCTGAGTAGAATCAACACCGTTGACGAAACTTGGCAAAGAATTTTTCCGATAATATCGGCTCCATAGCAGGCAATTAACCTGCAGCCGGGAACGATATTTTTGGAACGAAATTATTGGGAAATAGTCGGGTATCAAACAAATTCATTGCGATATTAAAAGAGACCCTACCTCTTTAACCCATAAAAAAGTTCAAGTATGGAAAAGTACATTCATTCTCCATTTGCGTGACTGGCCCACCTACCTTACTTGTCTGACCATGCTTGCAGTGATTTTTGGTTTTGTTTACACAAGATCTGAAAGAGGCTCATAAAAATCAAATTCAGCTTTAACAACACAAGGCAACAAAATTATACTTTTTCCAGTATATTGAAGGGTCGGTGGTGATTCTAGATGATTTTCGTGTGCTGAACACGAATCTGTTTTCTGAAATGGTCCATCACGTCGAGATTTTTAGTTATTACCGCTTAAAATTGCAAAAATTGCCTACTTTGACTCTTTTCAGACGCATTTTGTGGGAAACTATACTTTTGTTTTGACTTTCTTTAATATTATCGGAAGGTACTACTCCTTAACTTTGAAAAAAACTATCCCAAACAATTCTACGATTTTTTCCAATGAAGTTATACCACATTTAGTACTTATATCAAAATTCACAAAACGGCCAATATATTGTTGCTGCCCCAATGTATGCAATGGGTTTTGTTGAAAATGTTTATTGAAATTCTATAAAAAATACTAGCCGGTTGTACTGTTTCTGTAAGGCATACATTGGGGCAGCAACAATATATTGGCCTATTAGCCTACAACAAAATGTTAGTTTTAATTTGAAGATGTATTAAAACTTGGATATTTTACTGAATCAGGATCGGTATCGAACCGGTTAAAAAGTGGTTCAGAGCCATACCTCAGAAGCTATTTAAACTATGAACTTGAAATCTGGTTTGTAGGTTGGTAATATAGAGTTGGATATTTTACTGGATCAGGGCCGGCACCGATGCGGTTTCAAACCGGTTAAAAAGTGGTTCGTAGCCATATCTCAGAAGTAATTTAAGCTAGGAACTTGAAATCTGATCTGTAGGTTGGTTATATAGAGTTGGATACTTTACTGGATCAGAACCGGTATCGAATCGGTTAAATAGTTGTTCAGAGCAAGGCTTAAACCCGGTCCCGAACCGAACCCCGGAGATTCGGTTCGATTCGGTTTTTGGTTGCATCGAACAGGATCCACAACCGAACCTTATACATTTTTAACCTGCCATACTTGGACCCAAACCGAACACCCTTTGCTTAGAAAAAGGTTTGGTTATATACTTTTACTTTAGTCTACTTTTCCAGAACTAACTATCACAATATATTAAAAGGATAAAAATAATTTTATAATGCTAATCGGACCATGATCATTTCAAAATAATATTCCAACGTGGCATATTACAACTTGGAGAAGGAAATAATGCATAAGTCATGTTGTAAAAAGGCAAAACGAATCCTTCTCAATAAATAATGTCTTATAATTTTTGGCAAAAGTTGTCTGAACGATCATAGAATCCAAAACCTAAGGTTCGATATGTAAAGGAACCGATACGAGAACCGAATCTTAGAATTTTCAACGTGTTCGAACCACGAACCCCGGGCCTGAACCTTCTCCAGTATTTCAGAGGTTTGCAGCCTTGGTTCAGAGCCAACTGGAAACTTGATGTGTAGTCTGGTACTATAAAGTAAGCCGAATAAGCCTCCTGAACCAGTTCAAAAGTGGTTCATATCCACATCTCAGGCCACATTATTTAGGCTGTGATCTGGAAAATTGGTCTGAAAGTTTACATTGTGAGTGTTAGACAATTAACATATCTCAGAAATTGTCTAAGCTTTCAACTGGAAATTTGATGTGAGGGAACTTTCCCAATTTAAAACTGCTTTCGAACAAGTTTGAAAAGCTGTCAATGTTAATATAAACTTTCAGAAATTTTAAAATTGAATCGCTCTCATAAAAAACATATCCACACAATGCAAAAGGACACTGAAGAAGCCGGGTATTCAGCTAGTAACGTTATAAAAAAGATTTGGAAGAAAGCTTAGTCGGTTGACTTTAAAAAATCTTAAAGAAAAGTGCGAGTTTGCTGTTTGGATGCGGGATAAAGCTGAAAATAATCTTCTGTTGTTCTGAAAGTATAAGCACACTAGCCAAGAGAATAAGAAAAGCTCGGCTTAAAACCGTTAGCTTAAAATCTCGAGAAAGCTGGCGAGCTTGGGGCTATACTAGTTGACATGAATAATCAAGCAGAAATCAAAGATTCCATAAAAAGGCTGTTAAAGCCAAGTGGCTGCTGCTTTACTATCCGTTGGGAAAACCATAAGGAATCAGAAGGCAAAAAATATTCAGAAGACTTTCTCTGCATTGAGACACTTAGGGCCGTTTTCTCAAGAGGCTGTTTTAGCAAATCAAGATTGATTTTAAAGTAAAAAAAAAGGAGAGATGGGAAGCCCGCATTACTCAAAATAAGAGATTGAATTTAAAACTTGGTGTCGGAGTCGGTATGAAATCTATGTTAAATAAAATAAAAAAATGGGCTGCCAAAAATATTCTAAAAGTTGCTTTAGTGTCCAGAATCAATTTCAGTTTTCACTCCTATAAAATCGTGACCATTATTTGATTAAAAAACATTTTTTTAAAATTGTGATTGCTTTTATGGTTTCTTTTTTTATTATTTTTTTTTTTCTAAATTTTCTGTCACCTTGTGTAAATTTGGCAACATGATTTAGATTGTGTAGATATTCTCTTAACATATCTGTTTATGTAAGTTTGATTTGCTTTTATGGAGCTTGTTTAAACTTTGCTTTAGTTCGACATTTCAAATTTAATTTAACAGCTTTCCATCTCCACCGTTTTGGCCCATCAAAACAACAACTCAACCATATTGTGTATCACTTCCACCTAAATACTAAATATTAGACATCCTTTCTAATTATAATCACGTGTTTGTGGCTCATATCTCTGTTGTTTGATCAAACCGACCGCTCCAGGCCATGCTTTTCACTCCAAATGTCTATTGATTAATGAGATTTGTATTGAATTACCTCGGCAGGCTATTGAAATAAACCTGTATACAGCGCAGCTTCAACCTAGTTCCATCTCACCTCACCTTCTCTCTCTATCTCGCTCTCCCCCACTTTGCCGCACACATGGAAACGTCAAAGTTGTTGCCACTTTAATTGAATTTGGGGAGCAAAAGTTTTTGCCAGAAAGTTTCCCTAGCTCCAAAGGCGCCAAGTCCTTTAATTGCAATTTGTTATGTCGCATAAGCTTGCTTCTAAACGCTCGATTTATGTGCTTAGCATTTGTTACATAATGGGCGATAAATTAGTTTTCGACTTCCGCACTTGCAACCTGGATGAAATTTAATTAGACAATCTCTCACGGTTGTCGGACGATTGGGTGGCGGGGATTTTTGATTTTGATTCTTTAATAGCTTGGTCGTGCAACTAAACCGAGTGGAGACTTAAGTGTTATTGGTAACTTAGTTTGATTAGATTAATTTAGTCTCTAAAGTATTTAGTTTTGATTTATAGGCGTAATGAAGCATTTTGTAAAACAGATTCGTGTTTACAAAAAGAACTGATAAAGTGCCAACTCAGGGGTGTAAGATGAGCTTTTCACTCGATGTTAAATGAATGTTTGTTTGTCTGTCAGTCCCTTATGCCTGTCTAAACCGTTCATCCGATTGTGAGGAAACTTTGGGGATTGGTTGGACGCTTGCCCTGGAAGATTTCCAAGTTGAAGAAATGGGCGAAAAATTGTAAAAAAAAAAACCGCGAAAATTGCAAAATTTCAGATTGCGATGACAATTTGGAGCATGGTTGGACGCTTGCCCGTGAAGGATTCTGAAATATGCCATGACTTTCGGGGCGCTTAATGCATTTGAAGAGTGCCACTTCGTAACATGGACAGGATTTAATTGATCGGAATTGGAAAAAGTTCTGATCATCCAATAAATCGGATTTGAGATTTGGTTTTGCCACTCCCACTCCCCCTTTTAACCGCAAAAAAACTGTCAACAATTTTTAATTTAGAACATGGCTTAATATATTTGTACATAATAATATCCGAGCATAATCACTATGTTATACACGAAACAATTTGGCTTGTGGAAGCCCTACATCATCGCACATTTGTTTTTTTTTTGCCATTTTTTGGCATAAACTCTAGTTGTTAAGATATTGACCCCAAATTTGGTTTGTACGCATATTTTTGACCCCAAAGACAACTTGCAAGGATTCACTCAATTTAGACCAATATTTTATATAGCTGCCATATAACCGAAATGCCAGATTTGCTCCAACCTTGTTGTTTTTTAAGCTATATAAAATACTATAGCTGCCATATAATCGATCTGGCCGATTTGCACCAACTTAGTTGGTTTTGAAAGATATTGAGTTCGAAATTCGGTTCGAACACGTATTTTAAGCTATTTTAGCGACTTATCGAAAATGGTTCGATTCGGCATACTATTTCATATAGCTGCCATATAACTAATCTGTCCGATTTGCTCCAACGCAATTGAGCTGAAATTCGGTTTCAAGCGGTGTTAAGTGTTTTAAGTGCTGTTAACGCCTCTTTTTTGCCGTGACGTGAACAAAATAGGTTTTTATTCTAATTTGTGCTGCGAAATTGAATGGCCAAATTGAAAATGAAAAATGAAAAAAAAGATTCCTGCAGAAAGCGTCGCCTAATGGCACTTTCTATGGCGGGCAAGCTGAATTTAATAAACGCCATGAAAGTGAGGAGCGAGGTGCGGGACTTGGCGGATAAGCCCGCCAGAGAACACCGGCGGACCGGAGCACGGTCTGCAACATCATGTGGCGTCTCCTGTCACCACAAACCACAAGCAAGGAGCTTAAAATCTATTTGGCCAGCATTCAAACACTTCACACTCCAGTCCCCTTAATCAGTTCGATTTGATTCGCCTCAACTATGTCTTCGATTACAGCTACCAGACCAAAAGGAAAATCATTGAACAGCCGCCGGTGCTCAATGATCGCGACAGTTAAACGGCCACAAACCAAATGCCCGCTCCCAGTTCAGTGGACAGCGAACTGCTGGTCTCCTATCAAGCGGTAGTATAGCGGATAGTGCAGCCTAAAATGACCCCCTGAAGGTGACCGAGCAAAAGCGGATCGGGCAATGAGGATGTGCCCTACATCAATGCCAATTTTATCAAGGTAAGAAATGGGCGAACCAAACTTCAACTTTATAAATCAATTCCATTTCCTAACGTTTCCCTGACAGGGCCCCGACTACGTGGCCAAGTGCTATGTGACCACCCAGGGACCGCTGCCCAATACCATTTTCGAGTTCAGCGGAGCTATATTTGCCGCCAAGTCACACATGCTACAGCAGTACATCCAGAAGATCATCATGACCTGACCAGCTTTACGGAGGCAAATCCCCAAAAATGCGCGAATTACTTTCCAATCAATATGAACGAAATTTTTGCCATGGCAGCCAAGTGCGAGGTGTTCATTAAGTGCCGCTGCTCGGGACTGCATCGAACTGTCATAATGATAACAATTAATTTATTATTAATTTCATTTAATAATAAAAATATATTAAAATAGCACATTAAATATGTTATATTCATAATCCTGCAAGGTGTTGTTGTTTATAAGTTCGCGGGCATATTTAACAGCGCCAGAGCAGCGCAAGGTTCTTTGAAACGTTTATCGACAGAGTAAATTGTGTTATCGTGGTATTAACATAGACTTAGTAGCAGACTCTGTTAAGAATATGCGGAATATCAACCTTTTCACAAGAAATTTTTTGGCGACCCGTGGATACCGCCCTTAAGCACGAATTCAGCTGCAATAGAGCCGATTTTTCGAAAAGTCGCACGTTGTAGCCAGAAGTGTTAGTTACTCATAAATCTGCACACTTTCGTTAACAACTTTGCATTTAAACCCCTGCGCAGCGTTGTGCCATGCTTAACTATTATTCCACAAAACACAGCTACACTGGTTAGGGTAAACCTAAAATTACACATTAACAACACGCGGCACAATTGGGCAATCGAAAACAAAAATGAAAAACGCGTTATCAACTTATAATCTTAAATATCTGGACTAAAAATTTGCATTTTTACAATTTTTATTCTGTGTCTAACTTTTTAAGCAGACGCACTAAAAGTTGGAAAATATTTGCTGGCAATTTCACAAAAAAACCCGTGGCACTCAAACAGCTGATTTCAACAGCCCGTCAACAAAACAGTGTTGCCACAACACTGTTTGAATATGTTTTGTATCTAATAAAAGTATGAAAATATTAAAAACCAATTAATATTTGAAATCTGAAAAAAAAATTTTTTTGGGGTTTGTGTTTGTGCCAAAAAAAGGTCAAAACGAGAGCGTAAGTTAAAGTCGGCTCTAACCGACTTCGATATACCCGTTACTCATGGAAACAAATGTTTAATAGCCTTCCTGTATGCCTGAGGTGGGTCAGCCGAAAAGTATGCAACATTTTTTAACTCGGCTATTTATTATCCGCCAGATATTAATAGACATTTTTCAATTACTAAATCCAACATAAATGACTCCAAATTCATCAGGATAAACAGATCAGACAACAAAACTTTTGAAAACGTCGGGCAAGCCCGACTATTACATACTCTGCATCCTTAATGTCGCAGCTCGAATTTGGTCACGAGTCAAACGGCCAGTTAACACACAACGCACAACGCAGTGCGCTCTCTAAGTCTCTCTCTCTCTCTCTCTCTCTCTCTCTCTCTCTCTCTCTCTCTCTCTCTCTCTCACTAAGATTGCTGCTGAACGCAATGCTTAGGTTATGGGTGGGGTGGGTGGTGGGCGTTAACTGACCGTTTTTATACCCTTGCAAAGGGTATTATAATTTTGCCCAGAAGTTTGCAACGCATAAAAATATTCATTTCCGACCCCATAAACTATATATATTCTTGATCAGGGGGACGAGCTGAGTTTATTGAGCTTTGTCCGTCCGTCTGTCTGTCTGTCCGTCTGTCTGTCTGTCTGTCCGTCTGTCTGTCTGTCCGTCTGTTTCTACGCAAACTAGTCTCTCAGTTTTAAAGCTATCGAGCTGAAATTTTGCACAGAGTCTTCGTTTTACTGCACGCAGCTAATATGTCGGAACCGACCGGATCGGATGACTATATCTTATAGCTGCCATAGGAACCATAGGTCGAAAAATGGGTTTTAGTGAGAGAAACTTTTTTGTTTTCAATGTTAACGTGATTAAACTCGGTCATAAATAATATTATATACTTTCAAACAGATTTGCAAATTTTGGTCAAAATCGGATGACTATATCTTATAGCTGCCATAGGACCGATCGGTCGGAAAATGGGTTTTAGTGAGAAAAACTTTTTTGTTTTCAATGTTAACGTGATTAAACTCGACCATTAATAATATTATATACTTTCAAACAGATTTGCAAATTTTGGTCAAAATCGGATGACTATATCTTATTAGCTGCCATAGGAACCATAGGTCGAAAAATGGGTTTTAGTGAGAAAAACCTTTTTGTTTTCAAGGTTAACGTGATTAAACTCGGTCATTAATAATATTTTAAGCTTTCAAACAGATTTGCAAATTTTGGTCAAAATCGGATGACTATATCTTATAGCTGCCATAGGACCGATCGGTCGGAAAATGGGTCTTAGTGAAAAAAAACTTTTTTGTTTTTAAGTAAATCGTTCTTAAGGTCGGTGATTATTAATATTAAACGCTTTCAAACTAGTTTGAAAAAGTTGATCGACATCGGGTGACTATATCTTATGGTTGCCATAGGACCGATCGGTCGAACATGAGTCTTGGTAAAAAATTTTTTTGTTTAGTTTTGTTAGCGTCATTAAACTCGCTGATGACTTATTTTATATGCTTTCAAATAGATTCGCAAAATTGGTCCGAAATCGGATGACTATATCTTAAGGCTGCCATAGGGCCGATCGGTCGGAAATTGAGTCTTAGTGAGAAAAACTTTTTTCAGACGTTTATCTGTCGGAAAATAGGTTTTAGTTACAAAATTTTTTGATTTTTATGTAAGCGTACTTAAACTGTGACATTTGCATTTGCAAGGGTATAAAAACTTCGGCACAGACGAAGTTAGCTTGGCCCTCTCGTTTGCTCATAACTTGAGTATCGTTCATCCGATCTTTATCATTCCTTCAGCAAATCGATAAATAATTTTGAGTACTAGATATCTCTAGAAAGTACGAACCATCTATCATCAAAACTGTAGGAGATATGACGTTTTTTCCAAATTGCGGGGGCGTGAGGGGGCGTGGCAAAAATTGAAAATAAACTTGATCTGCGTGCAGACAATAGGAGTCTACATTTCAAATTTGGTTGCTCTAGCTCTTCTAGTCTCTGAGATCTAGGTGTTCATACAGACAGACGGACGGACGGACAGACGGACAGACGGACATGGCTATATCGAATCGGCTGTTGATGCTGATCAAGAATATATATACTTTATATGGTCGGAAATGATTCCTTTCTGGCTGTTACATACATTTGCACGACTTTAGTATACCCTTTTACTCTACGAGTAACGGGTATAAAAATCGTCAACAGCGCTGCCTCACTGTGCCTACTGCAGGTGCTGTGTGTGTGTGTGTGACCCGCAAACATTTTGTCTTGTCAAAAAGAGAGTTTGGCGATAGTTTAAGGGGGGCGTTAGGTGATAGTTTGGCAATTATACCAACAAAATACATTTGGTATCGCTTTTTTAACATACAAAGGATAAATTAGCGATATATGCAGTGATTGGAAAGGTACTCATTTTTCTTACCTAGGTAAGGTATAAGGTAAATGTCTAAATATATACCTAGGTAAGGTAAAAAGTATACGAAATTTCCAGTACCTAGGTAAAGGTAAAGATACAAAAAAGGAACTTTTTAAATGCCTTTTAAAGCATGGTTTATACAACACCACCTACCCGAAAATGTTGTGAAGTGAATGACGTGTACTATCCAACCAAAACGTTGAGGTTTCCTTGAAATTTCAACAAAAGTGTACAGAAAAAAACAAAAGATTCTCAGGAATCAGTACAACAAATCTGTGTTCTGAGACCCAAAATTTCTAGAGCAGCGATGCCCAGCCGTATGCTCTTTGAGTACGTTTTGTTTTTGTAATTGCACTGAAGATAGGAAATCAATGATCGTATACATGCAGGGCGCGACATATACAAATTGACACACATGCAAACGATTTCGTGTGTGTGCGTCGCGTAGAATTTTGGTTTGGCTTTGATTGGAGTTTGCGCGCGCAAGCAAACTAACCAACAACAATTTCATTATTGGTATTGGTGCTTATCTTTGTGAGTAGTGGTGAGTTCTCTGTCGTATGCTGCTTTTGGGCATGCCTGTTCTAGAGGGACATACATTTTTTTTTAGTTTTAAGTCGGAAATATATATTTTTTATTTTTTTCTTTCCGACTATTTAGGCTAGAATTCCTATTATTTGAATTTTCGACATAATTTATAATATATATTTTTAAAAATTAACATTAATCATTAAGTTCCACGTCAGTTTGCGTCAGCTTCACAAATGGCTTTATCTACATATTTGATCTTGGTCTTGGCCTAGATACATAGGAAGTAAAATGATATGGACAAGTTTTTTAAATAGCTTCTTAATTAGTAAAATTAGCGACTTAATTATTTAAGCTGATAGCAAAGTCTACTGGTGATAGGGTCCTATAATATAATTTGTTTTGTTGTGTGTTAAATAAAATGCTGTCATTTGTAATCAACTCAGAATAGCAAACGCATTTTGAAACCATTCAAAAGATAGTTCATGTACCTTATTTCCATGCTAGTTGTGCGACTGCTTTCTGTCTTTCCTTGACTTAAAGCGTATTAAGGATCAACACAGTAATTAGCTCAAGACTATGATGTTATTTTAATAGTCACATCGACAATACAATTGAAAGAATGAATAAATTAGATTAGTTTCCTACTCAGGCTATCATTCGAAATCAAATTCTCATTCATATTAAAGTATCTTATACCTTACCTTTTGACAAGGTAATTGAAAATTTGGACCTAGGTAAGGTAAAAGGTACTGGAATTTAAAAATACCGAGGTAAGGTAAAAGGTACACAAAATATTTATCTAGGTATGTACCTAGGTATTTGTAACTAGGTACTTCCTAACACTGTATATAAGGTATCGCTTTTTTTTCGTCCAATCGGTAAATTGGCGATATATTCCTAAAAAATCGCCTTTAAGACAGGAATGCGATGCTTTTCATAGGGGTCTCGCATTTTCATCCTCCAATCTGGGCATTGGCGATTCGTCGCAAATTTCAATTGCACTATTTATATTGGCTGAGTATGGAATTCGTTCTTGAGAACTACAAGCAAGCAAATATAGGTGTATGTTTTCAATACAAGTACCACATTAGTTGCCTTGCCTCCCTATACGCCTGCGCTATGCGACAGCTACGTCGACACACCGACAGTATACTAGCTTATACTACTCTCTTTTGCAACAACAAAGATGTGCTGAATGAGCGCGCTCTTGCTTGGCTAAACACATGTGTTTTGCCGACCCCTGCCTTAGACGCACGACTTGGCGCAGCCGTTTAAGGCGTCATTCCAACCGTGTTTTCTTAGAAGACACTTTTTCTAATCGCTTCAAAGGTAACTTTTCTTATCCCCATAATGAAACGCTTTCTTATTCCTGAGAAGAGACGTTTTCCTATCTCCAAGAAGAAACGCTTTCTTTCCTCCCAGAAGTGTCGCAGAGTGGCACAATTCTTCCCGAAGGGAGGTGAGAATGCGATTGATATGCGATATCGCTAGAGTAAAGCGATACATACTGGAAGAATCGCATTCTTATCTTCAGCGATTTAAATTGTTTGCTGAGTGCTAGCGTGTGCGTGTGCATTTGTGTATGTGTGTCTCAAATGTGGAGGGTATTTTGAAGTCGGTCCACTACAGCGTTCTTACTTGGTTTAATTAGAGGTGATCTGGTTCGGGAGGTTATAAAGTTCGGTTTTGGGTCAGGTTGGAAGGACCCAAAAAACCTAACCGAACCTGGGTTTCTCTGGGGTTTGGTTCAGTACCGGTTTGCCCTGCTCATTTGTGTGGATATAAGTGGAGAGATGTCTTGGTTGAGATATTGAGAAATCTGGTAAGAAAATGGATGGAACCTAAATCGGAACTAAAGCTTGGTAAGCGGCTTCTTCTACATTTCATACTTTGAATCCGGTGTAGAGACGGTCGCGGGGCGTCGTATTTTCGTAATTTATATTCGTGCATGCCCGTGCTCTGCGAACCCGACAAAAAGTACTCATTTGTACTCTAATTTGCTAAAAGCTTGGCAGAAAATCAATATGCAGAAATCCAATATGCTATAAATTGAAAAGCTATTAAACAAAATCCGAAAATTTGATGTCTAAAAACTTTTTTAACTTTATTTTTAGTAACAAGAAATAAAGTCGGTCAAGCCCGACAATAACATACTCTGTACCCCCTTACCCTCGCATTTGCTCAAGAGTCAAGAGAGGCAATCTTAGTGTGAGAGAGAAACTTAGAGAGCGCATAGCGCGGTGCTAAGATTGCCTCTGTTGAACGGAATGCAGTGGTTATGGGTGGGGTGGGTGGAGGGTGTTTACTGGCCGTTTTTTGCTCATAACTTGAGTATCGTTCATCCGATCTTTATCATTCCTTCAGCAAATCGATAAACTATTTTAATTACTAGATATCTCTATCGTCAAAACTGTGGGAGATATGACGTTTTTTCCAAATTACGGGGGCTGGAGGGGGCGTGGCAAAAATAGAAAATAAACTTGATCTACCTGAAAGTATAAGAAATATATGTCCCATACATGTCAAACTTCTATCTCTTACCATCTCTGAGATCTGTGCGTTCATACAGACGGACAGACAGACGGACAGACGGACATGGTTATGTCGACTCGGCTGTTGATGCTGATCAGGAATATATATACTTTATAGGGTCGGAAATGACTCCTTCTCCCTGTTACATACTTTTGCACAAACTTACTATACTCTGTGTACCTTTGGTACAGAGTATAAAAAGTCAGTACGAGCTGGCATATGCAACCAAAAAATGATGCTGGATTGTTGTTTTGCTATTAATATGCAGGGAGATTATATTTACAAACAGGAATTCTACTTTGTTTTCGTGTTTGAGCCTTGCCGTGTTGTGATTTTTCAATTTTATGTCATATTTCTGTGGGATAATCTTGTTCTCTTTTCTCCAACCGGATCGCATGGAAGCACAGCAGCCAGTGCCAAATCGGTGGACTTCACTGATTTTCTAGAGCTTTGTACAGTTCTTCCCAAATCGCAACTTATTTGCATAGTCACTCGTCCCAAATGCAATTGCTCTCAATGCTACTGTAATCTGATAACCATAAAAAATGAATGGCAATTGGCAAACCAATCTAACCAATCTGCTCTCATTAAACTTGGTCAAATTAAAGCTTCTTTGGACCACTAGATGGACTCATTCATAGACACTGCTACCGTGGTTATTGTTTAAAGGCAATCATTTTCATCCTTCTCAAAAGAAAGCTCCCGAATGCTCGTCTGCTCCGGTTCGTACCTGAGGCCGGCCTGTGCATTTATAATGATGTTCCTGTTCCTGTTCGGCAGCATCTTCTGTCTGCGCTTCTGTGAATTGGTACTTACAAACATGATTTATACATACGTATTTAATGCGTTAAAAGCCGTGTGTATTAAACTGGTTTTCATATGGTGCCCCTTTTCGCAAGTACGAGTGTTTGTCCGTATGTAGATGAAGGGCACAGGTACAGGTACAGCCGTTTTTGAGGTAGTACCGCCTGCTGCTGCTGTCGCTGCTGAAAGCCTCTCTGGTGGGAGGGGTAAAAGCGGGTTAATTATTTTAATTGGAGTTTTGACTCCAACCACAAATCGCACAAACAGTTGTAAATTATGCAAAGCAGATGGGCTCAAAGTTGGTTCCACCAAAATTGTTGGCTCAATCGTACATAAATCTAAATCCTTTTAAAGCAATTCGCACCTAATCCACCCTTAAAACACTACACCTATGCATGTATGTGTGCATCTTTGACCATCTTATGGGATTTGTTCGTGAAAATTGCCAATATTTGAAATCGGAAACTTGTGCAAAAAAAAAAAACAAAAAGAAAGAAAGGAAAACAACAAAGCCTGCTGCTGCTGCTGCTGCCCTTGAAGGAAAAATGAAAAGCAAAACCAAGCGCATCCCAATATAATCTTTTATTTTCTTTGTCCTTTCCTTAAAAGACATTTGACATTCCGGCGAGACGAAGGGACGGACGAACGGACAAGCAACATTTGGCAGATTAGGTTGAAAACCCAGCGCTGTTGGATTGCCCGGGATAGACGGCGACCTTTGACCTTGAGCAGAATGTTGCAGTTGATTAGCATTAGCACGATAGCAACCATTCATTGTGAGGCTAAGTAGCCGAGGCACTTTTGATGTGAGTGTAAATTAGTGGAAGAGATGATGATTATAGTGGTTATTTTTTCTCTGATTCTGTTTCTGTAGCTTGATTTCTATACCCTGTACTCATTAAAAACTCCGATAAAAGGGTATCATGAGGTTTTGAAAATGGATGCAACAGGCAACATTTCCTATTTAAGATATATATTGTTGATCTTGTCCGTCTGTCGGCCCATACGATACCACAGATTCAAATTTGCTATGTGGTCGTATTACTTGTCCAATTTGAGAATAACTCATATCTCACTTTGGGGCGCAGCGGTCGGAACGAAATTGGAGGTTGGGAGCAGTCCAACAACAATAACCATACAAAAAACAACCCTTATCAGCGAACCCTGTTTTTGCAGCCGTCTGCTTCTGCGCCAGGCGATTCATGCTCGCACACACTGTACTTATTGCGCCGTTTACTTGTGCAAACAGCGAGCGCCGATACGCATGTGTTTTGTTACTGTCAATCACTTGTGCGACTGACAGGCGCCAGTTGACAAAAAATAGTTCTCGGATCAATGGGACCAAATGTCTGCTCACCGTTGATATAAGGTAATCAAATTTGAGTAAAAGTAAAGTAAAATTGGCTCAAACAGCACCTCCAGGAGGGCCAGGGCCAAGCTTCTCTCAATCTCTTGGAGTGTGTGCTTATCATTTTTCGCACAAGAGAAAGGGACCTACAGTTTAACGCCGAATCCGAACGGCAAATAGTTAGAGAATTTTGCTTTTTCATGGCTAAGTTACTTCACAGCTGGCGCCAGTAGCTGGTGAAGGTGATCGGGTGTGTAAAAGCTTTTTTCTAAAGAAAGAAAAAACTTTTTCTATTAGATGGTCCGAGGCGGGATCAAACCCACAAACCTCCCGCACCAGCAGCCACACATACAACTGGCACGCCACGCCCGACCAAACTTGAGTATCGATTTATAATGCCGATTACCAAATATGTTCAAAAGCTACGAACTATGTACCTACAAAATTTTTGGAAGAAATGAACATGTTTCCAAAGTGCTTGCAAACTTAATCTGCCTGCAAGTATAAAGAGTATAGGATCCATATATATCGAACCTACAGCTCTTACCATATTTCAGACGGACATACCTTTATCAAGAATAATATACTACATAGCAAAGGTGCCCAGAATGAGCTTAGAAAGAAATAGAAATAGAAACCCGATGTTTGATTGTGTGTGTGCTCGAGGCTGTCTGATACACACGAAATTATTTGCAACAACAAAACCTTCGCTCAGAGAGAAAGAGAAGAGAGAACGCATATAAAGCTGTTGTTACTCTACGTCTAGCCATAAGCTAAGAGTGAATGCAATACTCGCGGGTCTCCCTTTGCGTAAGACAACATCGAATGCGTGGTGTGCGCCATGGGCTTGGGCAACGCTCAGCTCCAGGGGAATTCCGTGAAGGGCTTCCCAAAGGAATTGTATCCGAGTTTACAAAAACCCAATATATTGTTGCTGCCCCAATGTATGCAATGGGTTTTGTTGAAAATTTTCATTGAAATTCTATACAAATTACTAGCCGGTTCAACTGTTTCTGCAAGGCATACCTTTAGGCAGTAGACAGTTTTGTTACTTTATTATTATCAAGACTATGTATTCAATGTGTTATATCTTCGCTTAAAAAAATCGTACAATTCTTTGGGATAGTTTATTTTAAAGTTAAGAAATAATAATGTACGATAATATCAAAAAAAGTCAAAACAAAAGTATAGGATCCCACAAAACGCGTCTGAAAAGGGTCAAAATGGGCATTTTTTGCAACTTTAAGCTCAAATTATTAAAAATCTCGATGTGATGGACCATTTCTGAAAACAGATTCGTGTTCAGCTAACGAAAATCATCTAGACTCACCAACAATCCATCAATATACTGGACCTTGTTGCCTAGTGTAGTGCAAGATCGTCATGTGACATATCGTGAGATTGAGGCAACCCGAACATTAGTTCCACCATCATATGTAAGATTTAGCATGAACACCTTGCCGTAAAAAAGGTTTGATCGCTTTGCATTCCCCATAATTTGACAATCGCTCAAAAAATGGATGGTGTGGATTGGTGCAAAGAAATGCTGACAAAATACGATCGCGGTGCTTCAAAAGACGTTTATAAGATCGTCACAGGTTACGAATCATGGAACTAAACAAATTATGTAACCATACTAATGAGCCTATATATAGATCTCGTAGACAGAGCTGACAGCAGTATCTGAAGTCCAGTGGTATTGCACATGGTGAAGCCATGATTCTTCTTCGGGGTGAGAGTAGACGTAGCGGGCGGGGCCCTCTAGTTCCCTAGCTCTTTTGGGTTGGGGTGGGTTTTTGCTTTGTCCGGAGAGCTAAACTCTCGAAATCACAAATACTTATTATAAACAAGAATTGCACTAAACAGGAGGGACGCTGAATGTAATTGAATGGTCTGTTAGGCGAGGTCGAAGGTGATAATTGACCCACACGTTCTCTACCCACCCATCCATTGATCTGCTAGAAAATGGACGGTCAATTCTGAGTGGTAGACGACCATATGTTTGATGGAAGTCTTCGAAGAAATTCGCGACAATGCGAGGAATTGATGGGTCATTCGCCGTACAGCCCTGATTTCTTTTTATTCTCTCAAACAACAAAATGAAACTGCGTGGTGAACGTTTTTCTACGCCGTACAAAGCTGTTGATGCGTTTTAAACGCACGTTTTGAAGGTACAAAAACAGGTGGCCAGTGGGCTGAAAAAGTAACATTACTAGCAGTATGGATGAGGTATGCAACGCTTGTTATTTGCGATCAAATTAGGGTGAGCCAAGGAGACGGCCCGGTTGGTCGCCTTCCGTGTATCCAAAGGACGGACGGATGTGGCCTTTTGAGACGTCTCCGTATCCTCTTTGTCGCCAGCTCATGGGCGAGACGCTTTACGTGGGCCACCAAGCGGTCTCTGTAACTGCTGGTGTGGCAGTTGAACTGGGAGCAAACTGGTAGGATGCCAAGGTCTTTATAGTTGGTGGAGTTACGCACATACCAGGGTGTACCAAGCATTCTGCGCAATATGTTGTTTTGCATCGTCTCGACCGTTTTAATGGAGATGTCACAGGCAGTACCCCAGAGGCAGATACCCCAGGTCCAGGTCGGTATGATTAATGACTTAAAGCAGTCTTTACACTTGTCATATATCTCTAAATAGTAGGTTGTCAAACTTCTCTAAAGAGCATCTCTTATCAAATTGAACCTTTCAAATTACATCAAAAAAGCCAACATTTTCCAAATATTTAGAGATATTTGCTTTGCTATTACACTATTGTCAGAGAGTCTCTTTAGAGATGTATGACAAGTGTAAAGGCAGCTTTAAGCAGTCTTTTCACTTGTCATATATCTCGAAATAGTCGGTTGTCAAACTTCTCTAAAGAGAAACTTATCAAATAGAACCGATCCTATTTCATCAAAGAAGGCTAAATTTTCAAAATATTTAGAGATATACGATTTGCTATTACATTATTGTCAGAGAGTCTCTTTAGAGATATATGCCAAGTGTAAAGGCAACTTTAAGTATTATTATCTTTGCGCGTAGTGAGAGCCCTGACTTCGATCTAAGGAGCCAGCATAAGTGACAGCCACAGCTCGTTTAATATGGTCCGACCAAGTAACTCTCCTATCCAGTGTTTTGCCCATTATGGTATAACTGAGTCGTTCAGCTTAAGCCTCGGTGTGTTGCCTCTCTTTTTTGTAAAAGTACATTGCCGACTTTTATCCAGGTTGACAGCAATATTCCAGCGGGAAGCCCAGACACTGAAGCCGTCCAAGAAGGATTGTATATATGTATGACGCTCTACATATAAAAACACCAGTCTGTTCTACAAAACTGGTACACCAATTCAAGTACAAAACGCATGTTTAAAGTTCATTTAAAATATTTTGTTTATTTATTTATGTATGTAGAAAAGATTAGACAAAGTTCTTCTTAATGTTTAGCAATATATGTACATTTTAGATTAAATCGGAATAATTTATAAAAAATAGTTGATAGCTTATACATAAATCTTAATTTATCGATTCTGAATCGATGTCTTTCGCTGTGAATTATATACATGGTATAACTGTAGAACTCTAGATATAGGTGAGTTATATACAAAGGGAAACTTAGAAGCAAGTGGTATTATCATAGGTTAGCTAGTGTTTACACTGAAGAGAACCCGTTCAGACTGATTTATTCAAATTCAAAAACTTAGACGAAGGGCTAAAAATACTGTTGACCGAAAAAATAAATCTGAATAATATATAAATAGGGTGAATAATATATAAATAGGGTCGATTTCTGATCTTCTAGAAACTTAACTAAAAACTTAGTTTTATGTTAAGTGAGAAATCTGCGCTAAAAAGCATGATACAATGAATTCAAGGTAGTGCAAACACTTGCTCCATTTCGCATGCGCATTACTTTGTAAGTCTGTGACTTCATTTGACAGATTAGTTTTAGGGAATTTGATTTTTTTAGTTTTAACTTGATTAAGGGCCAATTTCACATCTTCTTGATAGAGCTATCTGTCACATAAACTGACAAATAACAGAGTAAAATCTATGACTATCTGACATATATTAGCTATTTGGGAGAACAGAAATCGGCACTAAATTGTGAGCTTATCTGACACTTGGCAATTATTTGGAAGAACAGAAATCTGCCCTTAGTTTAACTCTTGATATAATTCCAATTCATTTTCATTTTCAATTTTAAACAAATGTTCACAAACACAAAATTGTGAGTTTGCGCTACCTTCTATTTTTTGTATCATGCCTAAAAAGTGTCCCTGAGCTGAACAGAGTAGTCGGAAAAAGTGACTCTAAATAAAAGAATAGTCGCAAAGTCCATCTCCTTGTCAGTGTCACTTTTTCTAAAGTTCTGTTTAAAGGATCTCTAGTTAAATCAGTATGAACAGTATCCTACACCCTTTCTTCTTTTACAAAAAAAAAAAAAACGAAAAACAAACAACAACAATAATTAGGGCCAGTAATGGATTCCTCACTCCCATATATCCAGCTTGGTTTTTGGCCAACTAAAAACAAAGTCTTTAAATATTAATTAGAGCTGTGCTGGACCTCGCTCGTTCTCACACCTTTCCGCTTTAACTTCCGCTTGACTTGAACTTTTTTTTTTTGGGGGTTGGCTCACTTGCCTGTGCTCTTGCTGCCGTTGCCGTTGCCATTGCTGGTGGCCGCCGCCGCCGCCGTCTGCAGCAATGGACTACCCTTACTGGCCTTGATCTGACTGTGGACGGGTGTGGCTGACGATGTAAGCTTTCCTGCTGGCGGCAGTGGGGAAGTTTTTGGACTGGCAGCAGTGCTGGCCGTGGGCAATGTTACGGTGGGCAACATGGGCATCACGGCTGGCTTGTGCTGCTGCTCACCCTCTGCTGCTCCGCCCGCTGCAGCAGCATTCTTAAGCTTCTGCAGATAGTCATTGAACACCTCGTTGCCGGCTCTTTGCATGCGCGACAATTGCTCCATCAGATACGCCTGCTGATAGTTGTACATGGCCGGTGAAATGTGTCCAATTTGGGCGAAATTGTACAATAGATTTGATTGATTGGCTGCAGCCACTTGGGCTGCCTGAGCACGCAACAGGTTCTCCTTGAGAAAGTTACTCAAATCCAGTTGGGCTGCACTGGAGGCAATACTGAGGGGCGCCAGACCAGGATGTGGTGGGGGCAAGTGCTTGTTGAGCGTTGTCGTTGTTGGTGGCGGAGATGTGTTATTCTTGACAGATTTCTTGGAGGTGGTGGGGGCTTGTGAGTTATTGGGTGACTTTTTGCTGGGCGGCACCTTGCTCTTGGTGTTGCTAGTGGTGGCCTCGACCTGACCATGCTGTCGCGGTAGTATGGGACGGAATTTCTTGGCTGCCGGATCACCATTGCCTGGTTGTACTGCACCAGCTCCTCCATTAGCAGCTTTAGGTGATTTATTCTCACTGGCCGTGGGCGAGTGATGCGCATTACGCTTCTCTGGACTGGGTGTCTTTTTGTCCAAGGCCTGGCTAAGTGTTAGAACCGGCTTCTTCTGGCAGGCAGAAGTGGGTGAGGTGACCCTAGTGGTAGATGCCGCGCTGGTGGTGGGTGTGGGCAGCTGACGTGACATCAGATGCTGAGGCGAGGGTATGGTCTTGGAGGGTGGCGGCGGTGCCAATTGCTGCTGCGGTTTCAGGTTGTTGCTCGTTGGTGCTGGGGGCGACAGACGCTTAGGATCGGGCGTTTGATCGGGCAGCTTAACAATTTCGATGTAATTGTTGACGGGACTCTTGTGCTTGGGATGCGAACTATTGCTGGTTGAGGAGGGGTCACCATTGTCACGCGATATGGTAATGGACAGCGAAGAGGGTATATTGATGTTGCAGGAGTTTAGTAAAGATTTGACTTTGACCTGCTGCTTCTCGGGCGCCTCCTCAGTTGCGGCGGGGCTAGAGCCTCGCTGGTAGTTGGCAGCAGCTGAGGTTGGTGCTGCCGCTGACGCGGGATTGGTGTTCTGATCGGTTTTGGTGGGTGGTGAGGGGAATAAGCCACCACCGCCTGCTGCAGCTGCTCCACCTAGCATACTCTGCAGATAGTTGGTCGCTTGATTGTGGTTGTGGTTGGTGGGTTTAGGGGTATACTTGTGCAGGGTGGGCATGTTATAGTTGGGCACATACTGCGGTGAGCTGGGTGAGTAGATGGGCGAGTTGGGTGTGTACATGGGGGTACGACAGCCGGGTGGAGCCTCCTTGCCCTTGGATTTGCTGGCATTGAACAAGGCCAAGTTCAAATAGTTTTGGGCCTTGTTGGAGGAGGAGGAGGCGCTGGAGGGATTGTTGTTGCCATTAGCTGCTGGCTTGGCTGGACCCACTTTGTGTGGCGTTGTCTTGGGTCCATAGACGGGCGTGCTCTTGGAGTTTTGGCTTTGGCCTATGGATTTGATTTCGGTGCCGGCATCTTTGAGCAAGCGGTTAACCTCATTGGGTATATTGGCAAATGGATTGGCCTTGGGTAGTATGGGCTGATAGCGTTTGGCTATGGGTGTACGATTGCCTGGAGCAGACATCTGCATACCCTGCTGGGCCAGCGTTGAGGGGAACTGCGGCAGGGGCTGCTGCAGCAGCTGCTGCTGTTGTTGTTGTTGCTTGCGAGGAGCCAACATGGGTGGCTTGGGTGGAGGCGGCATTAGAGGTTTGTCCAAACTCGGTTGATTGGGCAGACGTATTTTGAAATCTTCGCGTGGCAAGGGCGGAGACAGCTTAGGCTTCTTGGAGATGGCTTTAACTGGCTCTTTGCTTTTACGCTTGGACGAGGCAATGGATTTGGGTGCCATTGAACTGGGCGGTTTCATTAAGAGACTATCATCCAGATGATTCTTGCTGGTCGGTGTGGACTCCACCACTTTCACCTTAATGGGCGTCAAGGCGAACGATTTAAGAAACTCCGACTTGGGATCCTGCTCCATGGCTCCACTGGTCACTCGGGGACTTAAAGTGCTTACCCCATTGGGACTCATGATGCGCTCGGTGCGTATGGTGAGAGGTGGCACTGTTAAAGGACTGGGACTCTTTCGTTTGCGCTCACCATTGGAGGAACTGGGCGAGGATTTGGGACTGCTGCCCTCCTTATCCTTCTTGCTCTTGGAACGCGATTCTTTTTCGTGCTTGAGAGGTTTTACCACCTCCTTACGCTCTGGTTCGGACATATTGAAGATGGTTACGCTCTGCTGCTTGGAGAGATCTATCTTTAGCTTGATATTGGGCTCTTCTTTGGGAGAACTTTTGGCTAAGGAGGACTTGCCCGAGGCCTGCGGTGGTGTAAGCTCTTCCTTGAGTAAACTTTTGTAGCTTGACTTGAAGGAAGTTTGTTGAGGTGCAAGCTCTTCTTTGGGTGAACTCTTAGAGACGTTGGAGGACTTGGTAGAGGGCGGTTTGTGGTTAAACTCTTCTTTGGGTGAACTTTTGGAGTTGTTGTTGGTCTTGGCAGAGGGCTGCTGGGGTGTAGGCTCTGTCTTGGGTAAACTCTTAGAGGCTGAGGACTTGCCAGAGCTCGGGGTTGTAAGAGTTTTGTCATGCTTTTCTAGCATATTACGATTGATGACCAGCTTAAGTGGTTCCGTGGGCGAGGACAAGGGTTTGGGGGCAATACGAAACTCCTCCTGTGGTTGAGGTTGTTCCTGCTTAATGGGTCGTGGGTGGGACACCTGTTCCTGGGTGACAGTCTCCTGCTTTTCTAGCTTAACAGGCATTACGCGACGTGGCGGTGCCACTTGAGGCTGAGGTGACTCATATACCCGAAAATAGAAACGCATGGGTGCATCCCTCTTCCAGGTATATATATAGGCTATATCCATTAGTGTATAATAGTCCAACAGCACTATGGTCTTCACCTTGTACATGATATCGATGCTAAAGCGCTGTATATCTATCTCAAACTTGTCATAGACAAACTTCTTCAAATGGCTAACCCGACACATGGCCGGACACTGAAGATAGCGCGGACGTAGGGTATCACCAAATTCCAACTCAGATTCCGTATTCAGTTCACTGCAAATGAAAAAGGGAACCAAGGGAAGTATAGAGATTAGCATTCTAATGTTTTACTTTTCCTGTGCATTCGGATACTTACCCTAGTTCAGCATACTCCAGCGATAAAGACATATCATCCGAGGGACTAAATATCAAATGCTCGGTATCATCCCCACGCTGTTCGGGAGTGGCCAAGGCTGCCTCCTCTGGACGATCCTTGTAGAAGGCTCGTTTCCGCATCAACTCGCGCTCATATAGACCCGGCACGAGCTTGTATACAATTGCCTGGAGCGTGGTGTCCGATCTGCCAGGAAGGAAGATTAAGAAAAGACATGCTCAGTGAAATGGAAAGCAAATAACAAAAGGCAAAAGGGAACGCGGGAAAAGTCTTAGCACGCACACACACACACACACAAACAGAAGCGGATACACACACACACACACACACGCACGCACACCAAATTGAGGGAAGAAGCAACAACGGCAGATGCAATTTCTATTGCTTCAATGAAACGGCGTCCAAGGAAACTATTGCGTGGCATGCGCTACTGACTGCTGGTGACGATGGTGATGGTGATGACGGTGGTGGTGGTGGTGGTGGTGGTTGGCGCACAGGAACTCGGCATTAAGACGCCTTTCATACAGCCAGGCGTTCACTTCAATCATTTCTTTCTTTTTTTTTTTTGTTTGTGTGTATAGAAAGATGAAATGAACGGGGCAAGGGACGGGGGCAAAGCAAGCACAGTACTTTATCATTTACATGGCCCAAGGCAAGGGAATTTATTGATATGCTTCACATGTGAACCCTAGATCGTGGGATAACATAGCTCAGTCACTATCTTATGTGAGAATGCCACGAAACCACTTTTAGAATAGATCTGATTTCAGAACAAGAAATGAAATGAAGTATTTTTACTTCGACTATCTGAAAAACGTAATATTTTCGAGTTTATTTCTCGAAAAAATGCAATAACTTTTAAAAAAAGTTTGAAAAATTGTAGTTCCTTTAGAAGAATTGTTAAGAAACAGTTGATTTAGAGTTTGAAAGTAAACAGAAAACATACTCTAGGATCTACAAATTGCTTACGATCCTAAAAAAGTTCCAGTTCCCATGCGTTGTGGGTCTATTTTGCATCGTAAGCTCTTTGTAGCACACGCAAACTATAGTCAAACAATTCTTCTATGCTGTCTGCTCACCGGAATGACGGGGACATTTAACAAACTAGCACACTCTCCCAACAGAACACTTGATTTTGTTTGTCTAGTGTTTTCTGTTTCATATTTCTCGATGAGAGAAACACACAAAGCTGACTTACCATGATACAACGAACAAGATATGGCGCTCAGCCAACATTTTTGACCATGCGCTTTTGCAAAGATCGCAAGAGAGTGAGCACGAGAGTAAACGAGGCACATAAACACATATTTAGTATGTGTGTAGAACAAAAAATTAATGCAGAAACAACAATAACATCAAAGCGATCAGTGCAACAGAAATTCACCGCTTTAAAATCCCGTCGGGAGCACAAAAAATAACAAAATACGTGCGATCACACAACCTTTCGCTTCAAGTGTCAGCTGCACATTGAAGTTTTTTGAACCATAATTTGCGCCATAATTTGTTCGTTGTATTATGTGTCTTACGATAACAGCTTGATGGGGATAATTACATTCGGCTCACAGCAGGTGCACTCAAGTGCCAGTGCAAAGTGTCTTTTTTGTTGTTGTTGCGTTAGACTTTTCAGTGCAGGCAAGGCGTAAAAGACAAAGGGCAATAAATAAGCACACAGTCACGCGTACATGCTTGTGTATGCATTAACGTACAGTTTTCTGAGGCATACGCGTATCACACATACATGTGAAAAAGACACTTTCGAAAGATACCCCCAGCAAAGTGTACCATAAAAACAAATGCTCGAAGAGAGCGAAAAAAAAGTAGAGGAAAGCCCTTGCAGCTTGTATAATTTATATAAATTAAGGTTTTAAATGATTTTCGTCGAACTTTCTTAGCTGAGTTATTTCCCAAACTCAGCAATAGATGGCGCCACTACTTTGGACCAGTTGCTTGCCAGTTTGTTGTATGACAGCTATACGATTTATTCATCAGATTTTGACCAAACTCCCTAAAATTATGTGGAAACTGATAATATTTATAACCGGGAAGTATAAAGACACTGACATTTAAAACAACCAAGTTTTTCTCACTAGAACTACTTTTTCGACCGATGGTTCCTATGGCAGCTATATGCTATGGTCATCCGATCTGGCCGGATCCGAAAAATGTGCAGCGTATTTGTACCAAAAGACTTCGTGCAAAATTTGGTTAAGATAGCTCTAAAACTGACGGAGGAGATAGCATAGAAACAGACGGACGGACAGACGGACATGGCTATATCAACTCAGCTCGTCATGCTGATCAAGAATATATATATACTTTATGTGGTCGGAGATGTTTTCTTCTATGCGTTACAAACATCTCCACAATTTTAATATGCCCTCTACAAGGGTATAAAAACACTCAACACACAACTTAGTATACGAATCTTAGCGAGAATGTTCGATTTCGTGGGCATCGAAGTGAATTCATACTGTGGACCGACTTCATTCAGTTCTGCGTCGCTGGGGTGGAAGCGCAAAGTGACTTTTTCTTGTTGTTGTTGTTGCGTTAGACTTTTCTTCGCAGGCAAGGCGTAAAAGAAAAAGGGGAACAAAATAGCTCATACTCATGCGTGCACGCGTGTGTATGCAGTTTACTGAGGCACGCGCGTTATACACATACATACTTGCGTAAAAGACACTTTCGGCTGATTCTGCCAAGCAAAGTGTCCCATAAAACAGGGTTCCCCAAGCACAGAGCGCGAAAATGTGACTGTGTCTCTCTCTAACACACAGTGATGCATGACTTCGACAAGCGTTCGGTAAGAAATGGCGAGTATCTTTGTGACCCAGGGGCTATCACTGGGGAACTCTGCCATAAAAACAAATGCTCAAAGAGAGCGAAAAAAAACTCACTTTGATTGAGCAAAGAGCCACGCGGGGAAAAGACAAAGGTGAAATGTCATTTCGTTTGAGAATATTATAGAAATTTCTAAATTAGAAAAGGAGAGGACTCCGAAGTCTGATTAAAAAATCGAGTAAGAGATCTCGTTAACCCATTAAAACTCATCAAATTAGGCTTGCTTTGCTGCTTTAAGCATGCTGTGTGCAATGACGGCCTATCAAACATAATGATGCCTGATGGCGATACCGAAACATAAAAAAAAAACTTGATATGTAAAGAAAGGAATTCCGTTCAGGGTTACAGAAATCAAAACAACTCGTTTCATAGAGTCATCCATTAAGTTACTGGACCACTTTACTGCCTGTCTTACCATTCAGTTTGAACCATTAACTAAAAACCATATCAGCGGTACGTGGTCTAATTACGTCGTTGGTACCTGTATAGTTTCAGTTCGAATTGCATAGACTTTTCCACACTATTTGTCCCAGCTTTTTCTTTTTGTTCATTTAGTTTCTTCTGCGGAAATGAACGACCGTAGCACGTACCAAATGCAACTCCTCTGACTCTGTCTCCCTTTCCCTGCCTGCATGCCCTCTTCACCTCAGCCATCTCTGTTGCTCCTTTGTCCGTCTACCTTTACCTTTGTGTGGCAGTTTTCAGCTGGTCGTCGTTTGCCGTCGGCAAAACTGAGCGACGAGCACAAGACCCGCCCGTTAATTATCTTGCCGTTTCTCGATTTGTTTTCTTGGAACTGCGTGGACGAAGTCTGTCGGTTTGTTGTGTATTTTTTGCAGTTTATCAGTTGATTTTGCTTTTGTTCGGGGGCCATAAAAACATGGCCGTCGCTTAAACCAACTTTATTTATTTTTTTGTAGACGTTTTTTGCTTTTGTGGGTTAAACAATAAACTTTTGCAATAAATTTAATTGGAGACCTGAGACTGGTTGGAGGGGCTACTAAAAATTCATGGCTCGAGGTACAAAAGACACTTGTTTGTAGTTTAGCCGTCGTCGCCGCCAGGGCCATAGCCACTTCACACCATTTGGGCCAGAGCGAAAGGTTTCAGCCATTCATATATTCACCTGCGTTGCCTGCCCTGCCTGTGCTCCCCTCCTCCTCCTCCTCACTTCCCCCGCCCTTAGAATTTGTATTCATTATCCAAGCTGGCATCATCATCATCATCAACGGCGGATTTGCCTTCCGATTTGTATATCTAGGGTTGGAGGTTAGCTCCAACCAGCCAGCGGGTGGTTTTCTATACAGATTTCTATTAAAGTTGTGCAGCTTAAATACATAGAATCATTTGCTTGGCACACGAAACGTGTTTTTCATTACGCAGCGCCCTAAACCGAAATACAAAACGTGCTCAATTCTCACAGACATTTCCCTTGGTATAAAGTTAACCGCATCAGCGCAAGTTTTTCTGTTGGCCAAAAGTTCTCTAACCAACAGTCAAAGGTGTGTGAGTGTGTGGGAAGGAATCAACTCAAGAAGTAGGCAAAAGGAAAAGTCTCTTGGAGGAAAGTTTTCGGTTAGAACCGCAAGTAAAGCGCCGAAAAGTTGTGCGGTTATGCCAAGTTGAGTCTCTCCCGGGGGAAAACACGTCTCTAAGTTATTTGATATGTTACAATATCGTAATGTTATGAAGTTACGCGCTGAAACAGGAAATGAAGAGCGATCTAGGTTTGATATATCTTCTTTACTGAACCTTCATTGAACTGAACCGGAATGACAGAAATAATATGGAAATAACAATATCTTTAAAATGTTGTATTTCGGAAGGGAAACCGTACGCAATAAATCTACTTGGCTTTGAGCAGGCAGTTTCAACTCGCTGAACTTTCGTCTTCTTATCTAGTAGCCCGACACATTTGTGCCCCTATATATATATGTCAAACAGCTTTATTATGAAATTTTAATGTTTATACGAAAACCTCTAGATTTTTCTGGGACACACCCGATAAAGTGCGACCGAGACGCGCTTGGCGCACAAGCATAGGGCGACAGTAACAAAATATGTACACATAATATGACCATCGCTGCTCTAATCGAGCCGCGATGATAGGGGTTGTTTTTCTGTTGTTGTTGGACTGCTCCCAAACTCAAATTTCGTGCCCACCGCTACTTTATGCAATCTGCATCATTATCTTCTTTCCGAAACTGTTCGAAACCGGAACTTCGATATATTTTTCGCAGCGAAGCGAACCTTAAACCGAGTGTGATCAAATATTTGAATCTAAACCAGTTAGAGATCATTCGTTGAATATTACAGGGCAACAAAATTGTCCTTTTTCCAGTATATTGAAGTGTTGGTGGTGATTCTGTATTATTTTCGTGTGCTGAAAACGAATCTGTTTTCAGAAATGAACCATCACGTCGAAATTTGAGCTTCAAGTTGCCTAAAATGACTATTTTGAGCCTTTTTAGGCGAGTTTCGTGGGAAATTCGTTATATTATTTTGACTCTCTTTAATATTATCGGGAAGTAGTACTCTTTTACTTTTAAATAAATCATCCCAAACAATTTTACGATTTTTTAAGCGCTGATATAGCATTTTGAGCACATAAGCTGGATTTCACATAAGTGTCTATTGCCCAAATGTATGCCTTACAAAAGCAGTACCAACAGGCTAGTAATTTGTATAGAATTTTAATGTGAAATCTCAACAAAACCCATTGCATACTTACGGGCAGTACAAAATAATGTAACATCTAGCACATAAACTCAAAATGCTATACCTTCTCCCAAGAAAATCGTAGAATTGTTTGGGACAATTTATGTTATACGATACTATCAATGAGAGTCAAATCAAAAGTATATGTCCTTCACAAAACGTCCATAAAAATGTTAAAAATAGGCATTCTAAGCTGGTTTGAGCTCAAAATAACAAAAACTGCACGTGATGGATCATTTCTGAATACAGATTCGTGTGTAGCACACGAAAAACATTTAGAATCACCACCCACCATTCAATATACTGGACCCTGTTGTCTAGTGTAATCTAAAGGACCTCATTCTTTCTGCGTATTTGCTCATAAGAGATAAATGTCCATTTGGGTGATCATCCGCGTCGGATAAGTGTCACAACATTTAGACTTTTTCCCCTAAAAAGCTAAATTTTCGATCGATATGCTATCGAATTCCAAACTGCCAGCAATAGGAGCAGTTGCTGCGTCAATGGCGTAGCCGTTTCCTATTTTTTTTATAAAATGTTAAAATGCCATATTTCTTATTAATGAATCCCGAGAGTTGCGTATATCGTCTACCGAGGGAATACCAAGAGTGTAAGGAACAGTAACTTTGATTTACAATTGCATGCCAAGTAATCCAATTAGCTGTTCCTTGGCCTGGTTAGTGTGACCATAACCAACATCATCACTTTTTGAGAATAATGTTGAATGTTTGTGGAATAAGAGTATAAAATGACACCTTAAAAATCAGATAAATTGAATTGCAATGCCATCTTTTTAAATATTTTGTTAAGAGGTATAGTCGGCACCCATTAGTCTAAGTTCACTTAATTAGGGTATTCACCAACCCATCGTAAAAAAGTAATTGGTAAATTTACCACACAAGAGCTAGTGAGCGACCCCTTGTGATTTACACTAGTAATTGTTGTGGTAAGCCAGCTTCTTTTTTGACAGGTTGTGAACATTGCTGTTACTTGAGAGTCAAAGCTTAATACGTGAATGTAAATGCACTGCTTAAGCGAAAAATGGACATGGCCCTTCATGAAAGTGAATGCATCGATGGTAGGTGTACAAATCAATCATGAAGAAATATGATTATGAAAGATGAAATAATTCTTAAGGTATGGACCATGATGCAGTCGATGATACGACGAGCTTATGGACCATCCAACTGCAATTGCATGCTTTCGGCGACGTACCAAGTTTTGTGTGCCCAAGTCAGTCAACTGGCGAACTAATGGTCGCTTCCTCCAAATCAATTCGTGATTTTAGTCGACTGTATTTCGAAACTGCAACTATGTTTGGAGTAGGTCATGGCGGCTCTCTGAATGTTGTGACAGGTAGAGTGTAAGGTGTGCGCGAAGCTATTTTAAGGAAAATGTCCTAATTTATATACTGGCAAGGTTCAGGTAAACGGTCCAACCAGTTTTTTTTTATTAAATATCAACATCGAAATGATACTTTTTTAATATCGAAACCAATTTCATTATGGTAATTTTTTTTAATATTTGGCATCCTCCAGAAATAGAAATTCGACGAGCTTTGGGATAGGCTATATTTCAAAGCTGTTTCTGAGGTAAGCGGATGATTTTAACCTTTTTGCCATAGGAAAATTACATTCCTTTCGTATGATTGTATGTTTCTATCATAATCTGTTGTATGCGAAATCGGCAGAAAGAATTTTGAAGACTTCCGTACGCTTACTCATGTGCAATCTGTCAAAACTGTCAATAAAATTATCTAATCGGAAGATGTTATTTTGGGGATTTTATAGTTTAATGAGGTGATCACGGAACAATGAGACAAGACAATCAAGTGAGGATGATTCCACAAAGGGTCTTTGAACCTACTTGATAATCCCTGATCTATCTCAGACAGCTATGACAATTCTGACATGAAAAAGCAGTTATAGACCTGATGTCCAGTAGGTTCTTGAAACGGCTTCCTGTCAGCTAGTGTGTCTGCCTTGAGCAAACAAAACATATTTGATCTCTAGCCGGCTAAAACTGGTTAGTTGTGCAGTCATTCTCCTCCCCTAAGTGGTTTCCATTTCAATCTTTTCAAGTACATTCATATCAATCATATCTTCAAACGTTGCATATTTACATATATCATCTAATCGACATTCATTCCGCTATCTGTTTGCATCTCAAGGACATACTTGAACATTCGATGGTGGTCGGTACACTTACTTGATATTCGGTTTGGCATTGTTGATAACCATCTCACAGCGTGGACAATAGCGTTCCTTGCGCAGGTGATTAATGAGGCAACTGTGGCAGACTGAAAGAGAGAGAGAGAGAGAAAGAACAATTCAGAAAACGACTTTAAAAATTCATCCTCCCATTGATAGGCAAATTACTCAACTCAAATTCGACACAATATAAATTGTACCGTGATTTGCCCCAATTGAAATGATTCAAATTTATGTAAAAGCTTCTACCGGCATTCCCAAGAGCACTCACAGCCAGCCAGCCAGCCCGCCAGCCACCACCCCATCCATACCGTCGTCAGCCACCCACGTAACAGGAAAAAGGAGAGCAAAAAAGAAAACCTTCATCGAAAAGTTGTTTTGACTTTAATGTCAATGCCAGTGTCTGGCTGTGTCCTGTCACCCAAAGAGACAGAGACAGCGAAGAATAAAGGCAGAGGCCAAGAGAGCCTGTTACGCTTGTCCGTCAGTTGTTTTTTTTTTTTCGGTGGAAAAAAAGGCGAAAAAATTACTGTGTTGTTTCTGCCCGCCAAATGGCCTGGAGTGTGGCACACAAAGTTACACTCTCTCCACACCATGGCAGCTGCTGCTGCTGCTGCTGTTGCTCTAAGCGAGAGAGTTCAGAGTCCGGAGTCCGGAGTCCGCAGTCTGTGTTTCAGGTTCGTTTGACAGTTAGATGGCACTCCCGGGTGCTGTCTGGCAACAGATTTAAATGAGCCTCACCAAATTGTATCCACTGTCCATTATCAACACATTGGTTTTACTTTGGAGCCACATGAACGAGATTTACTGACCAATCCCTCCCTGGGGGTAGGAAATGCAATGTACATAAATAAGGAAGTTGGACAGAAGGACTTGGAGATCATCTCTTCGAGCAGTTTCTTCCATCATTGGCTAAGTACTTGGTGTCCCATTCTCAATCACCCACTTTTTCGCATATTAATGAAAATGCACATTAATGTGCCCACAAAGTTATCGTCAGGCAACATCTGCGTGTCGTCTGTGGCTCTCACACCCTGACTGCCAGGCTAGGCCAGGCCAGGCCAGCCTAACTGACTGCCTGACTGCCTGCCTGCCTGCTCTCACTTCACCGACCCTGTCCCCCTGGTTTAGCCAAAAGCGAACATAACTCATCGACCCGACGCAATTTCACAGAGCAAAACACCAACCAGGCTAGACAGGCCTCCAGTAGATAAACAGGCAGCGGCACGGCACCGCACAGAGCCAGAAGTTGCCAAGTTGGCATTCTAATTAGTTCAAGCAATTGGAAATGGAACTCGGGTAAAGAGTGAGGCGATCTTGTGAAAGCACAACAAAAGAGTTAAAATCAGAGCTGCAAATTTCTAAAGAATCAGCTGAGGTTCGCTTTTGGGGTTGAAACCAGCAAATCGCGGAACGGGTTCTGGAGTTCGGTGAACCTGGGTTCAATATCGTACCGCGGTTATGGGTAAAATTTGTAATTCTCACATATTTTATCACACCACATCAAAAAAAATAAACAGAACCGTAACCGATATTTTGAATTTTTTATATACCAGTATCCAAAAACGTAAACCTAACATTATACCGGTACAGTTTCGGTTCTGAGTGCAACAACTAGATTGCAAAGCTGGCACTTACACAGAACCAATGGCTCTTTAACTGACTCAACTAAGCTTTTCAGGCATGTGTAAATGCTAAACTGACTTGCTCAGCTTAGTTTTTTGACGCTCAGGTCTGACGAAAACTCAGCTGAAAAATCAGGTCGTGTAAACAGCTTTAGGTCGTGCGCACACATGCAGCTGAGCTCAATATTTTACTAAGTCAGCCAGCTGAAATATACAAAAATGCTTGATTGATTCTGCAAAGCTGATCTTTCAACTGCATTTTAAAAATCAAACCAGAACGTTGTTACTTGCCAAGGATCAGCCTTAAGTTCTGCCGTCAGTTCATCTTTCAGCCGCACTCTAAGTGAAGATGCGTTAAAAAAAATCATACCTTTAACTTGGTACATTTGGAAATCGAGAAGGAAAATAAGTCCAACTTAGAGTCGAACTTCGAATTTTAAAGAGCAGGCACTTTTGGAAGCCGTGAAAGGGGTCGGTAGGAAACATACCAAAAATATATACGATCCATTCGAATGTGGATTAATGTATCAAATAGCTTGGCAATAAAAAAAGAAGCCTGAAATGTTTATTTTTCCAGAAGACTGAACAATCCTGCATGATGTTCTCTTGTTTTCTCTCCGCTCTCACTATATATCAACAATAAAAAGCACACACAAGCAACGGCACGCTTTCCATTTATTCATTTTTTCATTTAAAAATTCCACAGTTTAGTGCAGGGAATCAAATCGGAACCAGAACCGCAACCTTAATCCGAAAAGAATTGTTCAAAGCTCAGAACCAGAACCGGAACCGATAATTTTAATTTTTAATGTGAAACATTTTAATTTCGGTACGGAAGATTTTAGTAGGAGTCAAATTTGATTTCAGCGTCACATGACGCGTGACGTCATGCAAATTTTGTGTAGTTGTTTGGTGGAGTGTTCCGGCAAACACACACACACAAGAGGGTGAGCAGAGTGAGTGGAAAGAGTGGGTGAAAAGAGTATGGAAAGAGGGGGGAAGAGTGTGAAAAGAGGGGGAAATAGGGAAAAGAGTGGGGAAAGAGGCAATGTGGGAAAAGTGTGTATAGAGTGTGGGAACAGTGTTGGAATCGTGGTGGAGGAGTGTGGAAATAGTGTGGAAAAAGTGTAGAAACAGTATGGAAGCAGTGTGGAAACAGTAGGGAACACAGTAGGCGAAAAGTGGGTAAACAGTGGTGGAAGAGGGGGTAGAGAGGATTTGAATTATTTCCAATTTTTATGAGAAGAGTTACAAAAAAAATAAAAGAACACAGCAGCAAATGAAAACAAGAGTTGGTGTTTTATTCCCAGTTAGCTTTCTACTTTTGAAAGATTGCCATTGCTGATTTAGATACCATTGAAAGAGCTCTCTCTTCTGAAATTAAGCCCTTAAATTTAGCATCATGTTTCACATTAAAACCTCGTAAGTGTTAACGACACTCACACATTTTTTTTTTTTTTTTTTTATGCCGATTTCCGATTATCGATATTCTTGGAACCGAAAAGAATAAAACATTGTACTGGTACATTTTCGGTTCTGAGTGCAACACCTAGACTGCAAAGCTGGCACTTAGTTTTGGGGGACTTTTATTCTAAGCTTTCAACAAAAAAAAAGGCTGGCTTAGCAAAACTTTTGTATTGTGAAATCAAAAAACGCGAGACCTGCCTCTTTTTAAAATATTGAATTGTAAACGAGGGCTTTTTCGGGATACAAAAAAATAGTTAACTATTTACAATATCAGAATTTGAGTAATATTTGAGTATTGCCGGCTCTGGGTCAAATAAAACACACAAATATGTTTGATGTTTTTCAATACATTTAGGTTGCTCCTCGGCAACTATCTTCATCTTCAATATCTCTATACAGGTTTGACCCTTCACGGTTTCTCAATACAAGTTTTTATCTGTCTCTCTGTCTGTCTTACAGAGTTTGTCTTCGTCCATCTTCTACTATCTACTGTGTTCTGATCTCTGTCACGTCATCTTCCGTTTATATACAGTGTGACCTTCGACTCTTAAAAATACCTTTAAACTAAAATATCGATATACCCACTTCTTGGCGGTCATTTTCAAATAATTTCCTCATTATAATGTCATGATATCGTTTGAACTGAAAAGTACTTGTGTTATCCATTTCTGTTCAAGTGAAACTTAATGAGTGAAGCAACTCTGTCTCAAATCCTTAGCTAAACAAAATATAGTTTCATTTAAAAAACAACAAAACCCACTGTTTGATTGCAGTTGGGCAATTCAAACAATTGTCGCCAGTGTTAACTGCGGGTAGAGAATTTCCCCCACTAACAACAGAAGGGCCATACAAAGCTTCTGTGACTTGGCGATTGCTACTGTTGCCGGATTTTTTGCTACAAGTCTGACTTGGGATTCCCAAGCGTTCTTATCAGTTCTGGCATGAGTTAGCCTCTGCCAACTCACTGAAGTTGAGCAAAAGATCGCTGATGATTGAACTGTGGAAGTTTATGAAATAGCTATACGATCAACCAGCCTCTTTTGTGGTGTTGTGCGTGTCTTGTTTTAGAAAAAATTATAACTTATTGACCTAGAGCCTGCTAAAAAGTTCAAATCCTTTAGCTAAAAGTGGAGGCTAAATCGTTTCATACATTTATTTGTATGAAAAGAAAGAAACAGGAAAATACAAATAGTTCAGTATTTTGAAAGAGTTAAATGGCATGATTTGCAAAGTTTTCCAAATATAATGATATACTTAAATGGTAGACAGAAACCTCGACAAAGTTTCCACCATTGTATGTATGCATTTGAAAGGGGAAAGAAAGTGTAGAACTCATATTTTGTAAATCTTCCCTACGAAATCAGATGGACGCAAGACCAATGACCGCTCTCTCTTTATATTTTACCGGTACAATACCGAAATAATGTTAAAACTTTTTAGATACCAGAACTGGAACGGAAATACGATTCGATTTGATTCCCTGGTTAAGCCCTGTACTCAGAACGACTGAAAATTTCTTTCGTCACAGTATTTCATATAATAAGAAGCACTTTGGCTCTGCTTTGATGCTCATGTGTTGTTTAAAAGTGTTTTTATTTATGTGAAATACTGTGACGAAAGCAATATTCTGTCGTTCTGAGTACGAGGCTTTAAAATATAAAATTTGTACAATTGCTGCCGCATTCCCTGAGACCCT
Source organism: Lordiphosa magnipectinata (assembly GCA_037044535.1). NCBI lineage: Eukaryota > Metazoa > Arthropoda > Insecta > Diptera > Drosophilidae > Lordiphosa > Lordiphosa magnipectinata. The sequence goes on from JBAMBO010000555.1 coordinate 69,562, forward strand.
ATCTGAGTTTCTTTATGGTTTCTCAACCTAAAACAAGTAGAATCAGTTAAAAAAATGAAGTTAAAGCCAAGATGATAAAGAAGATAGGTATATTTTGGGTTTTTGGAAAAGTTATATTCCATCGAAACGGGACAATGTTAATAAAGAATAATGCGAGTCTTCATGTGTTCCTATTTGAAGACTGTCTAAATTTATATATATGATTTCTTTCAGTGTATGGTATACTTACATGAGTGTAAACATTCCACAATTGTTGTGGCATCGATCAGATAGCCCTGACACAAGTGACAGATTATGTGAGGATTAACGGCAGTTAGCAGTACGGGGCGTGGCGTTGTTGTTGTTGTTGCTATTGCTGCCGTCTGTTCCTTCATCTCTGTTGTATTGGTTAATGGAGTCTCCTCATCAGCCGAAGCGCCACCATTACTGCTGGCATCTTCAGAGGTTGTCGACGTGGTAGTCGACCAGGCGGAGAATGATGATGTGGAAGATGATGATGAGGATGCAAATGCGGTGGTGGTGGGTTCTTCGAGAGCAGCAGTAGCAATTGTTGTTGTTATTGTTGCTGGGGGCGTTGATTCCTGCTTGATGCCATTTTCAGTGGGCACAAGTGCATATGTTTTTGCCGTTGTTGTTGTTGTTGTTGTGTTGTTTTCACTTTTCACAGCAAAGTGTTGCTGTTGCATTTGCATTTTATCAGCTTTCTGAGACAAAGCAAGCTTTTTGCTAGCACTGTTATTGTTGTTGTTGTTATTGTTGTTGTTGCTGTTGCTATTTGCATTGCTGACAATGCTTTTGGCCGCCTTTGAGTTAACATTTGTTGTTGTTGTTGCTGCCGTTGCTTTCGCCAACGTTGACAACTGCGCCACTGCTGGCTTTTGTGTGTTCGCCATTGTTGTTGCCGTTGCTGTTGTTGCTTTCGACTCTGGCGTCATCATAATAATATAACACTCGCTGCTGAAATTCGCTTTTGTTCGTCGCTCTGCAAAATAGATAAACAAGCACAAGTTGAAATTAAATACGAACACAAATAATGAGAATTTGTAAACAATTTGCAAGCAAAAGCATCGCCGGGTGAATTGCAATTGAGGATTAAAACAAAAACAGCCCGACGACTCCAAAGCTGATAAGTTGTCGAAACGGAAGCGACGAAAGAAAAGAATCACCGCTTTGCGAGCGAGCGCATAAACTCTCTCTCTCTCTCTCTCTCTGAGAGTCAGTCACCTAATGTGTGAGCGAACAAGTAACGGTAAGAGGATTGTACACATAAATTGAGAAAAAAGTAGAACGAATAATTAGAGTACGAACGATTTTGAAAAAAAATCTATTCTTTCTTTAATTTTTAAGAATTTGCCTCTTGACATCGAGCTAAATTCGTTCTCAATTTGCTTTTTAGAGGCAAGGGGAGTGAGGAGAAGTATCGGAGCGGAAAGGGCAAGCAAACTTTGAGAGAATAGCTTTGAACACGCTCTCACAGTTTCGTTTTAGATGGGAGAGGGGTGTGTGCAGAAACTACGGTCGCGTCTTTATGTGTAAATGGAATTGAAACCATGGCTGATAGTGTTTTTTACCACTTTTAATTTGTTGGTCTTGGTGGACTGTTTCTGGGGAATTCCCCATCTGAGTTACAATTCACATGAAGACGGAGATATGGGAGGTGTTGATCAAACGGACCCAATAATCGCGAAATTTGCCAACTTTTTTGAGTTTAGATAAGCGACATTTCGCTATTTACACAAATACGAGCCGAACGCATGCCGAAGCTGAGGAGAAGAGAGCAAAAAGCCTTTAAGTCGCTGGCTAGCCTTTGGTGCGTTCAGGTCGAAGCAAATTCACGGCTTTTTTGTTTCGCGCACCAATACACTCTCACTATTTGGCCTCGCTCTCGTTGACCAACGCTGATTTACAGCCTAATGAGATAAAAAAGGAGTTAAATTTAAATTTTGTATAGTTTAATTTTTAATAATTTGCAATTAAGCGTTGTTTTGGATGTTGTAAATAAACTGGAATTTTTAAATATAATTTTTTTTACATCTATTGGTAAATTTACATTCTCTCTATGTCATCTCTTTTATGTTTTTACTGATATCAAACAGTGTTTTTAAATAAAAAAATACAAAATTATATCTCATCCACATAGGTTAATGTCTTACTGTCTGACAACATATTGGAGAGTCACAATTTTTTGATAATGTACCCTGCCACGTACTCTGTAAGCTCGTCTATGTTATTTTCTTTACTTGGAGCTAGCTGAATTGAAGTTACATCATCAGGTTTAGCATATGTACATCGCAGTAAAATTATAAGAGTCATTACAATTTTCTTTATCTTCTGATTGGCGAATATCTTCAAAACTTAAGCTTAACTAAACTTACTTAAACTTTCCCTTGTTAGACAATATTTCAGTATTTTTAGATGAGTAAAGTTAAGATAATTTAAAAATTGTATAATAAAGTGATGTTAATGGTAATAACACAAAATACAGAACGTAATTACCAACAATTACGACCAAGTGGTTACTGAAACATAAAGCTAAGCATTTGACAATTACTCTGTTTGCAGGTTTGAATATGTGTAGCCATATTGAATGAATTCTGGTTCACGTTCCGGCTCCAATATTGCTTCTGGCATTAGGTGTCCTCTCGTTGGCAACTGGTCTTTGTTGGTTAAACTCTTCCAACCGGTGTCTTTAAAATGAGAATGGCACACTCTTCCATTTGGAACAAAACTACATCCTAAAGCTTCTCCCCACAAGTTGCTTTTTTTTGGTCTTTGGGAACATTAAAATGCCTCAATTTTAATACGCACGCGACATTAATTGCAAAATTGTAAGTGTTCGAAAACAAACGAAAAAAACCGAAACAAATTTGTCCGGTACGAACCTACTCTGTTGACAGCCAGCTGAGCCATTCACACGACGGGACTACCTTATACTAATTTTATCATGGTTTAGATCAGCCGAAATCAGTCGTGTTTTTACGCAAACGCGAGCCGAACTCATGATTGTGTGAATCGGTGAACACTGAATTGCAAGTAAAACGGCTGTAGTCTGGAGAGAGCTCTCTTGCTCACCAACACAAGCACACATTTTTGTCTTTTCTCTTTTGGCCGGCACTGGTTAAGATAAGTGATGGTCACCGGTTGCCCCCAGAGGGCGAAGACATTTCTACATCTCCTCCTACTCCACAATCCACTAACGCCTCCTTCTATACCCGCATCATCCATATGGTGTGACCAAATTTCACTACTTTTATAATACTAAAAGCCTTAGTGAATTCTTACAACTATTTATATGTAGTGTTCATAGTGAATACCTCCTGTAACTGATTTGTACAGTGATGATAACAATGATTTCTAATGGATACTCTTAAAATTAATATGTACAGTGATGAATACAATGTTAACAATTATAAAGGTTTGATAGATGGCAATTGTCAAGAAAGCTTCACTTCTTTGTTTTGTGCTTAAAATTATAAAGGGGCGTAGCAACCCACACCGGCTCAAGATCAATTTTTTTGTTGATATGACCCTTATTAAAATGAACTTTTTAAAAATATCAAAATTTCTGATCCAGCAAAAATATCATTTACTTAAATTAATATTAAATAGTTTCAGAATGATATTAAAAATGTAATAATGATATGTGAAAATATATAGAATTGAAATTTTTAACATTTCACTTTGATATATGTATTTTTATATCGGAGTAAAATTGATATGAAAAAATATCAATTTTTTTCTCGGTGGGGTACCTGCTAGTTTATAATAAAAATACAATCAGCCTTGCACCCATTTTCATTTTCGCTAAGCTTTTGCGATTTCTAACCTGTTTTTGGTCCAAATTTGGACTTCAAATCGCAAAATTGTTGCAAAAGCGAAAATGGGAGCATGGCTGAATATACTTTCATGACGATATGGGTTCTTTGTCGCATAACTAAACATAGTTTTGAACCGAATCGAAAATTTAGTTTCGAAACAGGTTCAGGTTCAACAATTTGCTTAACTTTGTTTTGGTTTTAGGTTCAGTTCACAGTTTAAAAAATGTCGCAATTCCGGGTTCATAACCGGTTTGCGCAGTCCTGGACAAAATAGACGTACGATTTACATCAGAGGCCGGCAAAACACACATGCTCATTTGGCGTCGAGAGCGCACTTCTTTACTGTTGCAAAAGAGAGCAGTATAAGCTCGTATACCAGTGCCGACCAAATGGAGAGGACAAAAAAGTGTGCTTCTGTTAGTGAGCAAGGGAGCTCTCTCCAGACTACAGCCGTTTTACTTGCAATTCAGTGTTCACCGACTGACTTCGCCTCGTGGTAGCTATGGTTGGCCGGCTCTGCTTTACAGCAGGTTTTCCCGAGAAGAGGGCGCAAAAATGTGACTGTGTCTCTCTCTAACACATAGTGATGCATGAGTTCGGCAAGCATTCGGTGTGAATTGGACTGTATGTTCGGCCCCGACTGGGGATTGAACAAAGTGAGAACAAGTGAGTGAGCAACAACTGTCGTATACTGGTCGGTGTGTCGACGTCGCTGCCGCAGAGCGCTGTTGTATACACTTTAGATAGGCACGCGCCGGACTCTTATTTACATGCATCATCGGTACTGCAGCCACTCTATTTCCAGTTAAAGCCTATTCCAAGTCCTTGCCACAGACATCAGGTTAACAATCATATGTCAGAGAGAGCTTTCAGCTATTACAATGTACGAGTGTTTGCAATCAGTCAATGGATGCGGGGCAATCGGGTGGGGTGTCAATAATGGAAATGTTGGCCCTGCATAGTTGCCGGGGGAATGCTTACCCAGTGTCTCTCTCTCATATTGAAATGCACAGCACTCGGGGGAGCATTGAAAGCATTTTGAAAGGATTGGGGGGCGGGTTGGTTTGAGGGTGAGCGAAAGTAGAGAGGGGGGGGAGATAAATTACGAATATATTTCCAACAATTTCAAGTTGTTTTTGCATCAACGCGTCAGAAAAAAGTTTGTGCCTCCAAAAAGTTTGCAGCCAACAACTCTCCCACACACACACACACACAAATATAGAAATTCCCTTGTACACGAAAGTGGAGAAATATGAATGAATATGAGAAAAGGCAGGCTTTAAATCCTTTTTACAGAAAATTTAAGAACCAAGTTTCACCCTTTCCCCGGCCAAGTGAGGGACCAGGAATAAGGGAACAGAAACAGGAACTCGGGCGCGCAAAAAAAAGTGTGTGTGTGTGTGTGTGAGAGTAACCAACATGAAAAGGATAATAAAAAGCAGCGGAATTTTTGGTCTGTGTGGGAAGGGAAGGGAACGGGAAGGCCAAGAGGGACTGTGACAAAGCCGAGCGTAATTCGGAGAATGCGGCTCAAACTCCTGTTTCACACACACACACGCACGCACAGCGACGACGACAGCGTACGAAGCAGGCCACAAGATAAAAGACAAAAAGTATAAAATCAACGCCAGGCTCAGCAGGAGGGGGGGAGAGAGACTCTGTGCCCAATCGTAAAGTGAAGCGCGTGGCAGGGCAAGCGGGGGAGAGTGGGAGAGCGGGGTAATGGGGAGCGCAACAGCTGTGAATGACACAGCCAACCGGCATTAGCAGTGTTGGCGAACGTTTGTCAGAAAGTCTTACCTGCTTGGTTTAAGTATTTTGTTGTTGTTGTTGTTGCTTTAATCCAGCCAATTAATGGGCCTTGCTTGGTGAGGTGTAATCCATTTATGAGGGGGGTCCAATGTTAATTCACCGTTAATTAAATTTTTTTAAAACAACTTTGGCTTTGCTTTCTTCAGCTGTTTTGCGCTACTTTTCATTTCTTCTTTTTCACTCCACCACACAATTTCCCAACTGAACACAAACACACATTTACACACACACACTCAAGCGTGGTCGTTTTCTGTTGTTGCTTTACGCGCACTTTTATTGTATATTACACTTTGACCGAAATTCGTTGCGGTGCTGGTATATAAGGCAGGCTGCTGGTTCTGCTGCTGTTGCTGCTGCTACGGCATTTGTCACACACGAGCACGAGACACAAAGGAAATTTCTATGTAGCCAGATTCCACTGTGCTACGTCTTTTATTTCTATATGCCTTTACGTTTTCCTCTTCTTTTTGAAGTATATAATTCATTTGTATATACACTTTATCTGTGTAGTTGGGCTGATAAAGCTAGCTTGAAATTTTGTATTCCATCACCCGCACACGTCCATTCAATTTCACGTTTCGAATTCAACTGACGAAGACCACGCCGTTGACGCTCTGCTGAGGCGGCTCTGTTATATACTTTCCACTGCCGCTGCCGACAGCACTGTTGTTATGTACTCACTCGCACACACACACACACCAAATAGCCGGCCCCTGCTGCTGGTTTTCGTTTTCCTTTTTCAACCGCCACGGGCAGCTATCTCGCTCGCTCTGGCCTCTCACTGGACGCTCACAATTCGTGTTCGCGTGGGGCGTTTCGTTTGCTGTTTACGTTACTCTCGGGCTGCGTTACGTCCGCGCGTTACCTTTCTCGTGCGTTGTATGTTTCGAACTGAAGTCTCTGAAGTCGTTGGCGTAGCGCCTTCTGGCTCTTTTGGGCCTTGCTTTTTGCCTGCTGTTTCTTTGTTCGTTTCAGAGAAAGGGCTGTGGCGGTTGCGTTATGTGTATGTATGTATGTACATAGAGCGGTACATAATTGAGTTGGCGAGGGTGAGTCGCTGCCTCTGCTGCTGCTTTTATGACTCTTTCATTAAACTGCAGACTGTATATACATAAGTTTATATACAAAAATGGCTTATATACACACCTTCCTTTAGCTGGCCTCTCAATATTGGTGACTTGCCCCACGCTATTTGCCATTTCCGTGCACAGACATTGCATTTTTGCACGTAGGCGGCTTACAAACAAACAATCGCACATGCATACATACCTACATACATACAACATTCGCAATCGCCACAATCTGCCGTAGAATTGTTGATTTTCCTTTTCCATAAATAAACACTAACAAAAGCTCTTCAATCAGCCAGACATTTGCAAGGTTTTTTTTCTTATTTTTTTAGTCGTTTAGTTACTTGCATTTTTACCGTGGAGAATTTGCTGTTGATTACGTAACGGTTTCAGTTTTGGAGAACCCTTAATTAAACTTTGGAGCAGTCTATGGAGCTGACTGGACAAAATTGTACAGGCCTAAAACCCATGGAAATAACTAAAAATTCGGAATCTTTGAGGCGTTCTCGAAATGTCGTTATTTTGGGCTACTACGTGTAATTTCAGCACTCAGAAAAAACGAACGGAATGTTTTGTTCTTGGATGTACTTAAATCCAGAACATTCTAGAATCGAAAAACTACTATTAATCTTATCGAAATGAGAGCAAACATTCTTGAATCAAGAACTTTTTGTACTTACAGTAAGCCGAAAAAGTTTAGAAGATCGCGCTCTTAGTTCAAATACAAAATATCTTGGATTGTGGACCAAATAGACTTACAATGCCAAGCTCCAAGAAATTGAGCAATGGAAAATGCGAATTATTTGAAATCGAAACTGTTCTTAAAATTCCCTCCTGTTTCTAACACTTTGATAATGGAGTGAGGTTAGATTTCTGACCAGTAATACCATATTGGTCTTGGGTTAATTCATTCCCTTTGGATTTTTCCCACCTTTTTTGATTTAAAACCAAGGCAGAACCCCACAAACCAGTTCGGTTCGGGTTTTTGGGGTCCCTGGAACCGGATCATGAACCAACCTTTTAAATTTTTAAGCTCCCGAGCTTAGGACCTTCTGTCTAAAAAAAGGTTCGTTTGAAACAATCATTTAAGTCAGTTTCCTAAGATCTTTTATAACTTTCTCAATATTATGACCGAAAAAAACGAATTTATAGTACAGAATCGTTGAATTGATAATATTGCAATATCGATAAGAAAGAATAACATAAGTCAAGTTGGAAAAAAACAAAGCAAATGTAAAGGTACATTTCCCACCTAGCATTTGGAAGAATATTTCAACATGAATCGCTTTGATGGGTATTTTTTTGAGACCTTTTGATGATTAAAACGAGATTAAGTTCAGGTGCGATTTAAAGAAGACTCGAAAGTGACTCATGCATACACAGAGAGAACAAAAAGATCAATTTTATGTTGATACTGTTGACCCTTATTAAAATGAACTTTTTAAAAATATGAATTTTTTCATATCATTTGGCAAGAAAATAATAACATTCTGATCCAAAATAATATCATTTACTTAAATTGATATGGAATAGTTTAAGAATAATATTTAAAATGTAATAGGTAGGTAGGTAGTTCCGGCTGGTCCTTTGTAGGGGCCGCACATAGACCATACGGTCCTTAGTGTGGCCGGTTGGTTTTTTCTGGGTACCATTAAAAATCCAATAGGATGGTTGACGTTTTGGCAAATGCCAATAGTTGTTTGGGAGACTTGCTTGCCGCCTCTTCAAGTGAGACTTGGGGAGTGCAGATGTCTTAATCTCGTCTTAGCGATCGCTGGGCAGCTGCAGATGAGGTGTTCCAGAGTTTCAACGACTCCAGGTTCAGTCATGTAGGCAGTCCAGTTAGTATGCCTATAAGCATTCTACATTCTCTTCTTTGGAGCTGTAGCATATAGTGCGTGAGTTTTTTGTCTCTTGTCTTGCACATGATTTTTGAGATTCTGCAGCCGGTTGTGTTCTTCCACTTTTCCTCTGCTTCTTTCTCCGCTATCTCCTCCATCTTGCTGTGTAGCGTCTGTACGGAGATAGCTATGTTTAGTGTTGCTTCTTGGCTTAGTGCGGTTCGGCTTTTGCAAGACTGTCAGCCATTTCGTTTCCATCAATGCCCCGGTGGCTGGGAATCCAGTAGATTTGCAACTTTCTAGAGATGCTGAGGGAATCTATTGCCTCCCTGCTTGCCAGAACATTTTTGGAGTTAATGGTGTGTCTCTGCATTGCTTTGATTGCCGCTTGGTTGTCAACGTATATGTTTATTTGGTTGTTTGGTGCGTATTGTTCTGCCAATTCCGCTGCTTTCCTTATTGCGAAGACTTCCGCCTGGAATATGGTGCAGTGGTCTGGCAGTTTATAGGAGATCCTCAATTCCGGCTCATCGCAGTATACAGGGGCTCCGATTTCTGAGGCCATTGCATTCTGGGCCAGTCCTGTACGCCAATCTTCTGGTCCCAGTAATGCTGATGCACCTTTGAAGTTGGTTTTTGGGATCATGTAGTCCGTGCTACTGTTGATCACTCTACCCACCGTGCTGTGTCCATAGCTTTGTAGCGCCATGGTGCCTGCCGCACAAGTACGTTGGGCCGTTTTTTGTGCAAGGAGGCGTGCTTGGATGTCCAGGGGGTTGACTCCTAGGATGTGTTCGAGTGCTTTTGTTGGAGTGGACCTCAGCGCCCCCGTTATGCAGACTAATGCCTGCCGCTGGGCCTTTTCCATCAGCTTTAGATATGTGGACTTCTCCGTGGCTTGCCACCATACCAATATGCCATGTAGTAGTATCGGTCGTATTATTGAGATGCAGAGCCAGTGCGTTAGACTTGGTGATAGGCCCCAAGTGCTGCTTAGCATCTTCTGGGATGCATATAGCGCATTGGTTGCCTTTTTCACCCTTTCCTCCACATTGAGTCTCCATGACAGTTAACTGTCGATTACTACTCCAAGGTATTTTAAGTTGTTCTTTGGCGTTAGCTGTATTCCATTTATCGTAGGTGGAGTCCATTGCGGTACCTTGTATCTCTTGGTGAAGAGAATCAGGTCCGTCTTCTCCGCATTGATACTGAGTCTGGCTTCTGTGGCCCACTTTAGTATCTCTTTGAGAGTAGAGTCCATGTTTGAGCTAAGAGTCGATGGACATTTCCCCATGATAATTATGCTTATGTCGTCAGCATATGCGGTTATCTTGGGTGCTTTAAAATGTATTAATGATATGTTAAAAAATATCGATTTGAAATTTTTAACATATCAATTTAATATATTTTCATATCGGAGTAAATTTGATATGAAAAAATTTAAATTTTTTTCTCGGTGTGCGCTCGCAAACAATTGGAAATAAGACTCGAAGTGTACCATCAGCTAGAATACCATATTCTCCTGACAAAAGTATCACTTATGACTATATTAATCAGACAGAGGACTCGAAAACCAATCGAATGTAATTGGAAATTTCCTAAAATGCTGGCTGGGAATATACGTAGAAGGTGAGGCTTGCCAAATTCAAAGACCAGGCACTTTTCAATGAGCACCTATGTATGATAACAATAAGGAATGTGGTCCAGTTGACTTGACGACTTACATCCATAGCTTAGTTATCTGAACGCGTTGTCATGAACAAAAATAGAGCAAAGGCTCGAACGAAGTTTATATACCCTTGTAGCTTGTATAATTTATATAAATTAAGGTTTTAAATGATTTTCGTCGAACATTCTTAGCGCAGTTATTTCCCAAACTCAGCAATAAATGGCCCCACTACTTTGACCATTTGCTTGCCAGTTTGTTATAACGCAGCTTTACGATATATTCATCTGATTTTGCCCAATCTACCCAAAAATATGTGGAAACTAATAACATTCATAACCAGAAAGTATAAAGACGCTACCATTGAAAACAAAAAAGTTTATCTCAATAGAACTACTTTTTCGATCATTCGTTCCTATGGCAGCTATATGCTATAGTTATCCAATTTGGATCAAAATTGTCAGAATTGTGTGTTAACATATAATAATGATCAATAACAAGTTTGGCAGCTATAGCATTGAAAACAACAAAGTTTTTCCTACTAAGTCTTTTTTCAGACTTTTTTTTTTGTATGGCAGCTCTACTAAATAGTTGTCTGATTTTCATTAATCTTAGAGGAATTATGTGAAAGCATAGAAAACTTAGAAATACGAGGTTTGGGCACGTTTGCGTTGAAGACAAAAAAGTTTTTCTCACTAACACTACATTTTCGACCGATGGTTCCTATGTTAGCTATATGCTATAGTCATACGATTCGGCCGGTTCCGACAAATGTGCAGCGTATTTGTATTAAAAGACTTCGTGCAAAATTTGGTTAAGATAGCTTTAAAACTGACGGAGGAGATGGCATAGAAACAGGCGGATGGACAGACGGACATGGTTATATCAACTCAGCTCGTCATGCTGATCAAGAATATATGTACATAATGTGGTCGGAGATGCTTCCTTCTATGCGTTACAAACATCTGGACAATTTTAATATATCCTCTGCAAGGGTATACAAATATGTCTAAATTGTAACCCAAAGTAGAGGCAAAAATCAAAATCAGAAATATAAACCCACATTCAAACCAAAACGTTAGGTTCGATTAGTAAAGGAACTTTACCGCGAGGCGAACCTTACACTTGACAACGGGTTCGTACCTCCGGACTGAACCTTTAACAAAATTTTACAGCCTTGATTAAAACAGAGACCTAGTTTAAAGAACAAATTGCGAAGAGTTTTTTAATAGTATGTGCGCTTACGAAGAACATTTTGTACTTATTTATAATGTATTGGGATTGACTTTAGAATTGATTAGACTTTAATAAAGAATATTTGCATTTACTTTAAGAGTAAAACGGGTTTTTCATTACAACCCAAAAGTATGATGTACTTAATCAGGCATGTTCTCAATTCCACTTCCACGGCAACTTTTCCAAAATGAAATTGATTCGTGTTCTCGCAACACCAAAGGGTAATCAATCCCCACACCTTTTTGGGCAAAACAAGGCTACAAACCAGTAAAACTCTGCTAAAGGTTCGGTTGTGGGATTTGAACCCTTAGTAAAGCCCAAGGCCCACAACGAGGACCTTTTTCTTAGATAATTTTTCAAAATTTTAGCATATTTCTGTTTAGGCGGACACAGCCAGTTAACCAAGCGCTTTAAATAGTCTGGACAGACAGGTCTTTTAAAAAAAAAAGGTAAAAGGTAGCCTTACCATATGCTTTATTTATTTCTTTCTCGAAGCAGCAATATACCGATTTTGGATAAAACTTCTAAGATGCATCTAAATTTTTTTTTAACCAAACCTGTTTTTGTTATTTGGGAGATTTAAATTCATGGTCCGGTTCAAAGGACCCAAAATCCACGAACCAACCCGGTTCTTCGGGGTTCATCTCAGGACTGGCTTGCAGTCTTGATGCAGACAAATAGCCGGGTGAGCTTATGGCAGGACAGAGTGGAGAAAATTACCTATCAAACAACAACAACCACTGTCACAACATAGAGAAAACCTGGTTATGGCGCACGCAGCACCGTGTGTGTTAGAATTCACGGCCTATGCCTCAGTGATTTACAAAAACAATTGTGCTAATTAGGTCATAGGCTGCGGACCGCATTGCTTTAAGTCGGTTTTCCACCGGCTTTCTTGGAGGGCGTTACTATCATCTAGGACTTTCATAGCAAATGTTTGAATCAATAGGTTGTAAAAACTAGAAAACTGCCTGAAAAGAAACTGCAAGATTTTGTACCGAGTAATGCATAATTCCGATACTTTTCGTACTTCCATTTTTCAAATTTTCGTTAGTCTCAATTCTCTCTTCAATGCTAAAGGGAAATCATGCGGAACCCAAAAGATCCTACATTTTAGGGTTACTCCCTTTTTAACCATGTGGAGTTTTAGAAGAAGTATTTTCTTCTCTTCCTGGATGGTCACTATCATAAACAAGCTCATTAAATCGGGGTACGGCTTCCGAGGCAGTAAGTTGGGAAAAAACGAGCAAATTCAGCTTATTTGTGCTTCCTTGTCTATCAAGTTTGGTCAAGACTTGACCCACTTTTGAGAATTCAGTTTCAGTAAACACTTAAAATGATGGGCTTTCACTAGGTGGATCTCTTCCAGTGTGTAATCCATTCCTGTTTTTAATGCTGCGCTTAAAGTGATATTCAATCATCATGTTGCCTCTGGGTATACAAAAGACGTTAAGTTTGCTTTCCATTTGCTTTTGATATCTGTCCTAAAAGCGTTGCGGTACTCGGCATTACTTATGCAGAAATAGTGGTTAATTCTTGCAAAGTTCATGATTTCGAAGGCGATGTTTAGCCATATATCAAAGTTAAACCTGATCACATGCCACTGGCAGACTCCCTGCTAGGCTTATTTGCGTCATTCTGAAAAGGGTACAATTATTGTTGTTGAAGGGATGAGGTTGAGTCCTAACTCATTACACCAGCCAGAGTGAACTCCTCCCTGTGAACAACCCCTGATTGTAGCAACCGGTACTTAGTTATTTTCCTCAGTAGCGAATGCTTCGCTGCAGTATAGTTTATACAGTAAGTTTTAAACATGGTTTACTGTTGGTTTTAGGTAAGCCTCCTAGTAGAGATCCAAACAGTTGGTGGGTTAGCCAAATTAAGCTAAACGCTGAAGTAAAGATCCCAAACGATTTCAAAGTAGCCTTTCTAAAAGGTACCGGAGTACGAATTTTGATAGAAGATTGCCGCAATGTAAGTCAAACTTCTAGAAGACATGGTTTATTAAAGAAAGATATCAGCAGTAGTTTTAGTAAAAGAGATTTAAGAGATGCCAATGAATGAAATTGAAAAGTTTTCTAAAAAACAACGCTATAGTCAGCATTTACGATAGGAACTGGTCGGTAGTTTAAAGTCTAGCAAGTTGATTAGCTATCTCGTTTCATTGAATTTCATAGTGAAGTTCAAAACCATCTGGTCAAGGGATCTAAGGCAGCCTTAGGAAAGCGTTTTAACAAAAGATTTTAGCACTTTTAGATGGTTAAGAGCCTTCTTTATAATGATAGTCTCTTCGTGGTACACAGCACACAGATCAGAAAGTCCAAAGAACGGCTTTATTTCTTTATTCGAGTTCTGGACTCAAGAATTTACCTCTTATCTGTCTTTTCTTTGAAAGGAAGTGACTTCCTTTTTGGTTAATGACATTGATAATATTGTCAGCTCACACTTAAGTTCTAGATAAACAGCTCTGCCCCTGAGAGCGACGCTGCCTCCAGTTCGAGGACAATAATGTACGCAGTTCAAGGCATAACTTTGAGTTCAAAATTAAACCCTCAACTAAAACCCTCTTAGGCTACGAGTAATGGTTTTGGCCAAACCCCTCTTCTTCTGTATTCTCCAAATCTTAATTCAATGCACTACAGCAGTGCTCCACAGCCACCCTTCGGCAATTCCCACTGAATGCTTGCCGATGTTTCAGAAAGAGAAAGAGTAATTCAAGGCGATAGATTGTGCTAAGCGACAGACATGTTTGGAGTAACTGAAGCAATTCTTGGCCCGGGTGGGGAATCACTCATAATTAAAATTCAGATAATTGTAGGAGACTCTATCATCTAGAACGTACATAGGAAAGGTTTGGATCAATAGGCTAAATAGATTGGTCCTGAACCAGCCTGAAAAGTTAATAAAAACGAGAAGGCCAAGCTAACTTCGTCTGTGCCGAAGTTTTTATACCCTTGCAAATGCTGTTTTTGAAATGTCAGAGTTTGAGAACGCTTACATAAAAATCGAACAATTTTTTAACTAAAACCCATTTTCATACAGGTAAACATCTGATTTCGCCCAAATTTCACGAATGTTTTTGAAAACATATCAAATTAACAATCGTCAAGTTTAAGAACGATAAAATTGAAAACAAAAAAGTTTTTCTCACTAAGACTCATTTTCCGACCGATAAGTCCTATGGCAGCCTGAAGATATAGTCATCAGATTTCGACCAAATTTTTCAAATTAGTTTGAAAGCGTTTAATATTAAGAATCACCGACCTTAAGAACGATTTACACATTTTCCGACCGATCGGTCCTATGGCAGCTGTAAGATATAGTCATCCGATTTTGACAAAAACTTGCAAATCTGTTTGAAAGCATATAATATTAATTATCGCCGAGTTTTATGAGCTAGCATTGAAAACAAAAAAGTATTTCTTACTAAGATCTATTTTCCGACCTATTGTTTCTATGACAGCTATAAGATATAGTCATCCGATCTTGACCAAAACTTGCAAATCTGTGCGAAAGCTCATAATATTCGTAATAGCCGAGCTTGGGAACGCTAACATTCAAAACAAACAATTTTTTCTCACTAAGACCCATTTTTTGACCGATGGTTCCTATGGCAGCTATAAGGTATAGTCATCCGATCCGGTCGCTTCCGACATATTAGCAGCGTGCAGTAAAAAGAAGACTCTGTGCGAAATTTCAGCTCGATAGCTTTAAAACTGAGAGACTAGTTTGCGTAGAAACAGACGGACAGACAGACGGACGGACAAAGCTCAATCGACTCAGCTCGTCGCCCTGACCAAGAATATATATAGTTTATGGGGTCGGAAATGAATATTTATATGCGTTGCAAACTTCTGGGCAAAATTATAATACCCTTTGCAAGGGTATAAAAAGCCAGGTCACCTAGGCCCATCTTTTCCACATCAATCATACTTGCAATGGGTAATTTCTCAGTTTTGGATGCGTTTATTACGAAGTGCAGGGCAGTCGCATAGTGGGTGTTGGTTGGTTCCTATGATTGATATAGTGATAAGGTATATAAATCCTAAAGGCCATATAACTTATTTTACATTGCTCCATTGAGACCCCTATCTACGATTCCCCAAGAAGAGCGGACAGAAAATGTGTAAATGCTAGGCAACATACTGACGCAAAAGGGATTGTCTTGTAACGCTAAATTTCGGACATACAGTAAGAAATGACTTCGGCAAACATTTGGCTCTTATGCGTGTGAAATACCGAATGCGTTCGGCCCTTAATAGCAATGGCTGGGGGAACTCTGCTCGAATCAAAGTTCTATCCCTGCTCTTGCTAAAGTGTTGGGTATCTGGGCCAGAGATATTGGAAAAGCTGAAACCAAATACGATGTCCTGTTGTTTCTTTAGTTTTTATAAGGACAGTTCAGCTAGTAAGCTGGTTTTTTTCGATGGAGATTTCGAACTGTCTCTGTTTCTAACACATAGTGAAGAATAACATCGGCAAGCATTCGGCCTCCAGGGCCTCTAAAGTGGGAATTAAACCAATTTAGAATAGCGATTGGCACGTTTGGCAGGGCACCGATGGATTATATAAGATTTAGAAGGTTGGAACTATACTGATGCAGTGGGCTCGTTACCGTGTGCAGCCTTCATTTATATTGCCATTCCAAGATATGTTTAAAGTGGATTGTGTATGTAATTCGTACACTTAGAAATTATTTTTCTGTATTTAACAAAATCACCATAGAATTGACATCGCCCTAAAATTTAGAAAATACTTTTGTATTTAAGAAATTTTTTTCTGAAATTTGGCAAACTTACCCTAAAAACAGAGATTAAAACCGAAATGATCGCTTGAAAACACGCAATATTAATCAAATGAATCCCTTTTTTCATCAAATCCTTTACCTATCACTTCAAATCGAAGGAGAACTCACTAAGGAATGCAAGGCCGTCATTGTCTTTATGATAAGGGGGGCCCAAAATGAGCTTACGGGTGCGTGAATATCAATACAAATGCACAAAATATATCTCAAGCAATAACAACAACAAGAAATAGAAAGAGAAACCCGATTTTTGTTTGTGTGTGTATGTGGTCGTTGCTGTCTCAAGCACAAGCGCGCGAGGCGAGCGCATTGTTTTTGCTTTTTCATTTGCCAGAGACATAGGAGAGAGAGAAGAGAGTCACATATGATGTTGTTGTTGCAGGTCTGCACGCATATGAAATTGTTGTTGCTTTATGCAGTCTTATGGGCGCGTAGAACGTATGCGCGCGCGAGCTATTCCTTTGCGCAAAACAACAACGAGTGCGTGGCTAGCGAAATGGGCGCGGGCACCCCTGCTCTATACCCAAGAGTTTCACCATTTAAACCATATTGCGCCTATTATCAGTGGTACAGTAGAAATTGCGTGTCTTTAACTTCAATCTCTTTTCAAATGTTCTTTGCAAGAAGGACTGATTGGCAAATGACATTATCTCTTACATTTTGCGGGTTGATAAAGTTTTCGCATCCCTTGATATTGAAAGTTGTGTTTAAGACTTTCCGAAAACCAATGTAATTTACAACGGAAAATGGTCTGCCATCCACTGAACACATCAAAACGCAGGCATCTTTAATTTCTTGTAAAGGTAAAGATTTTAGTTAGCTGCGTTCTCTCTTTCTCGATCGCTCTCTTTCCTTTGTTCACATTAAAAACAGTGCGGCGCTTTGCGAAACAGATGCCATAACACCTAAACAAAGCGTCAAATTGGTGAATGTGTAGTCTCTTCACAGATTTTTTGGACAATGTGGTCAAAATTTAATAATCTAACTTATTTTTCTTCATCAGCGAGGCTCAAAAGTGATTTCAGGATCATTTTTGTATCAAAAAAGCTTCGCAATGTGTCTGAAAACCTGCAAAATTTGGTTTAAAATTGAATTTTTAAAGAACATCATAAACTTAGAAGCTTTTGCTTTGTGGTCCTGCAGAGTTTCGTTTCGAAAGAAGTCGAATCTTCAAAGAGAGTTCTGTTTGGAAAAGCCCATTCACATTCCTATTCACATTTTGCGTTCGCCATTTTGCGTTTGTCCACTGATTGAGCTTATCCTGTCCAGCTGATGCACTTCGTGCATATCCAAAAGCTGGAGACTTGTCGTAAATTATTGATTGGCTTTAATGCGGCTGGCCGCTAGATTGCCCCAACTGGTTTTAACAGCTTAATTGAGACCCCATGAAGCAATAAATGCGATAAAGCGTCCGGCAAAGAGAAAGAGAAACTAATAATGTGCACCGAAACGACGACGATTGCCCGACTCAGTCGCAGTCCAAGCCGGCAGCAGCAGCAGCATCTGCAACAGGCAAACTTAACTCCGGTAGCAGCGTCCCAGTGAATGGGGCATTTAAGTTTAATTTGTGTGCCGCTGTCGACGTTGCGGCGCTTTTTTTTTTCTCTCTGTTTCGTTTTCCCCTCGTCTTGATGTGGAGATGGTATACAACAAATCGCCACAAGCAACGACCAGCTCAGAGATTCAGATTCGTTCGTCGGGCGGTAAGCAGGGCGCATGCCGAGACACACTTACGCACACATGTGCAGTATGAATCTATGTGTTTGCCAGTAGATTTTCCAATACGCATTGCTGTGACGTCACTAGCAGCAGCAGCAGCAGCAGCAGCATCAGCATCATCATCATCAAGCATCATCATTAGCACAGCGAAACGCCAGCAGCAGATGTTTCTCTCGCTCTCTCTCTCTCTGTCTCCCTCTGTGTGTGTGTGTGTGTGAAAAGGTGCATCTGTGTGGCGTATGCAGCAAATAGTACAATATTTATTGCCCAGGGTTGCCAGCACAATGAACTCTAGGCGCTAGAAAAATGTATCTCAGGGTTTAATAAAAGTATCTTGCCGGAGTTTTTCGTGTCAGCTGCATTAGACTCGACAACCCTGTCCGCCAGCATAATAATGAGTTTTTCTCACTTCCAGGCCGAGAGTTTCCCAATGTCTAGTTATGGGGATTCATAAGTAAGTTGGGCAAAAAACGAAACGTGCATACATAGTCAGCCAAACTGGTTGGGACAGCAGCAACAGCAACAGCAACAAACAACAACAGCAGCAGCAGGCAGCGGCAGCGGCAGCAGAAGAAGCTGTGTGGAATGAAGGAGGCAAAAATAACTGAAGCCATATGCGAGCCCAAGCCAAGCATAAAACGTAAACGAGAAAGAGACCCAAGCAAAACAACACCAACAACAACAACAACACAGCCATGAGGGTCGCTGAGAGCGTGAGAGAGAGAGCGAGTGGCGTGGCGCGCAGAGAGCCGCCAGCTGAAAGGTGAGCGGCGAGTACAGATACGTTAGCCGACCGAATATGTAGAGCAAAAGCAAACTGAGAAAAACCTTACACAAAACACAGCCGAGAGTACCTAAAACCAAAACCATGTACAATACCCGTATCTGTGTGTGCGTGTGTATCTGCCTAGCGAGGCATTGGCACTGGGGGCCAAAAGGTTGGGCAACGTCACAGCATGAGGCCAGGTACACCACCAGCCTTGAATGCGAGCGCCAGCCAAACAAAAGGTCTCATAATTAATCACAAATATTTTAGTTTCAATTAAACGTGCCAAGGATCATAAATTATTTGATTAAAGTCGCCCGCTCTGACAAGCAAACGGCTACCTAAAAGCGAATCCGTAAACTTGAAATGGGTCGGGCCAAAGTTACCCGCCGCCAAGTTCACTCAAGTCGTGCAACTTTTTCTTTTTTCTTCTCATGTTCACGCCAATTTGATGCGTAGTTATCTCTGAAAAGAGGAAGCAACACGTTAAGGAAATCCGGCAGAAGCAGCGACAGCAGTTGAAAGCGGATTTGGGCGCATTTAAAGATGTAAAATCAATTGAATTTCAAGACGACAGGTTAGCTGACTTGGAAAAAAGGGCGAAACGTTATTACATCAAAGTTGAAAATGCAAAGAATTTTGCCGCTAAATCACTCAAACTACCTTTCAAATGGATATGCCATTTGGGCTTATGGAAATATGAGGTCAAATGTGGAGGGAAAGGGTTTAAGGGAATGGAGCCCAGCCTGAAATACGAGTACAAGTTGAAACTTTAAGGCATAAAACACTGATATTTGCTTACTTTTTTAAATTTTTAAACGAGTTGCACATTTTGGAATGGGTATGAAAGTAGTATAAAAACCTAGCTGAAGTTTTCAGCTGCTGATTCGGCTATATTTCGTAAACTATTTGGAATTTTTGCTTAAATTCTACAGCGAAAATGTAACTCACGATATGTCCTACCAAACCTTTATACACTGCAAGTCCAAAAAATCTTATCTTCATACTCAAAATTACAAAAATGTGAAAAAAACATCAGAGTTCAGAGCTCAGAGAGGTCACCATCCGGCTTATGTGATGTTTTGGTGGAGAGTCGCCCATGAAGGGGTCACCAAGCTCCATTTTTGTAAAAAAAAGAAGTCAAAACTTCGGCGAAAGGATATCAATCTGACGTTTTGAAAAAGGTTGTGAAGCCTCTTAACACGACTTTATTTGCCAACAAGCCGTGGAGCTATCAACAATACTCCGATCCAAATCACAAGACAAAAACGATTCAAACACGGCTAAAAACCATGTACCGAACTTATTTTCTACGGATGATTGGCCTGCTGGTAGCTTAGACCTGAATCCATTGGACTTCAAACCCAAATATTGAGTTTTTAAAGTGCTCCCTTGTCCGAGCAGTGGACAATTTCTCAATGCATGAGGTGCGCACTGCGATCGTCATAATAAGTCAGACTTGCAGCAAAAATTCTACAAACAGTAGCAACCCAGCAAATTTTTTCGAAGCGCTCCACTGCGAGCACTACAAAAGCGGTCAATTGAAGCGCTCAACTCTCCTTGTAAATACTGCTCCACGAAAGCGCTCAATTGTAGCGCTCAACTCTCCGTGTAAATACTGCTCCAAAAAAGCAGTTATTTCACAACACTTCTCCTATGAACAGTATGCGTATGCTAGCGCCGCCTGCTTGCATTTTTTCTTCTTTATTTTGTTCTTTTTGTTCTGATTTCTTTAATACAGGGGTGTCCTGGAAATCTCTAGCGATTTTCGCATAAAGGAATACACTTGTCAAGTGACAAGAGTACGACCGGCTACTAGATCATATGCAAGAAAAAATGTACGCATTAAGTCTTCTTGACTGAGCAGGCGGTTTCAAATCGCTTAACTTCAGTCATCTATTCTAGTAGCCGTGCATATTTGTTTCGAAATATCAATATTTTAGCCCAAAATGACAAATATCATTATCGTATATTTTTCCGAGGCGATATATCGGAATCGAATATTATTTCTTGTGCTTAAGCTTGTCTCTGGACATGTAAAGCAAAATGTTTAAAAGTTATTTTATTAAAGTTGATGCACAGAAATCGCAATAAAGTTGTAAAGACCAGTGGCAACTCAACTAATATAAAGGCGCACTTAAAAGCAAAGCATAAAGATGCTTGGCTAAAATGCAGCCCATCTTTATAAACGGTAAATGCAAATATAATTGATTTTGACTTCCGGAAATTTGTGGGAATTTTAATTTACCGTTATTTACCCTGGATCGGGACCCCATTAAGTTCTGGATGGAAGAGAAAGACGCATTGCCAGCGCTTTCTGACTTGGCATTGGCATATCTTATTACACCGGGAAGCTCCGTGTCATGGGAACGCTTGGCTTCGGCTATAAGAAGTGTGGCTTTTGACACCAGAAACCGAATGACCGATGGGTACATAACGCAACGAGTCTTCCTAAAATCTCTGTCTAACTATTATTGGTAAAATCAGAAGTTTTTCGTTTCGTAGATTTAACTGAATAAGTTTTGTTTATACTTTTGTAGTTCGAATGCTCTATTTTGAAAGATGATGAATATAAATATTTCGGTGCATAAATTTTAATTCATGAATAAGTTTGCAGAACTTCTTATGTTATAAATGAAATAAGAAATAAATCGAGGGTGACACAGATATTAGAGATTTTGGTATAAACGTTTGCATTTCCAATTTCAATTGTACAACTTCATATGTAAAGCGAAAAGTATATCTTCGGTTGCTAGATCAGATGGTGAATTTTAGCGATTTGGAACCAACTGCTCAAATCTACTTGACTTTGAACAGTCGGTTTCGACATCTGATCTAGTAACCGAGTTTTTTCCTGCCACTTCACATATAAATTCAAGCAGTTTCAATTTGAAATACGAGCGTCTATACGAAAATCACTAGTTATTTTTGTGTCACCCCCGAAAATCTTTTGGTAATTTAATAAATATACACTGAGGGAAAAATGCTCTGAAATTTCAATATTTACACTTTGACTTCAACATCTTCTACACATTGATTCATGCATTCAATGTGGTAAATTGTTACGTAATTGAACTTTATTTAATAGCTAGCTGTAGACTTGATTTCATATATTTCTTTCACAAATTTAAATATAATGCCAGATTTCAGCTGTAAGTCGCTTTCCACAATTGAACTGGTTCAGAGCCAGTAGGATGTATAACCCACCATTTCCAAAGTTCCAAGCTCACACAGTTTCTTGGTTCATGCTCTGAATCACTTTAACACCTGTAACCAATTCTCTTATTCCAACAGAAAATCCTAGTTTTAAGTTCAAAGCCTAAATGATTTATGTTACATCTGCGGGCCGGCTCGCAGACTTGAGGCATAGCCCATAACTGTGTCCTGAACTACAATTGGAACATCACTGTCTACCGAGTTGCAAGAAGATTGTCGCGCTGCTGGAAACGCCTTCATAGGATACTACTTGTATTGAATCTGTATCTGACCAGTCATGCCCTAAAAGCTTCATCAGTCCGGCATCGCTATGTTTTCATTCAATATATGGGCATTTCTCAAATGTCGAATGCGACATTCGTACGCATTCAAAGTGAAGAAAAACATATGCCAAAACATTATTTTATTTTGACAAGAGACGAAACTTATAGCTCTTGATTAGCACTATAATTGGTGCTAAAGTTGATTTTGGACAACTGTTCGTTTAAAAGATAATTACAAAAATCCAATGCATTCGCATGCGACAAAAACAGAAGTCGCTTTTAAGGTGAACAGTTCAAACACTGATTTCAGCGGATCCTGAAGGAAAATTTTAATGCGATTAATTTTAAAATATTATGCATTGATGTATCTTAAAAATGTTTTTTATTTGATTCAAAAATATTAAGTAGTTTATTTTTTATTTAATTTTAATCACTGTCGCACGCGACATGTCAGGTAAAACTGAAATTTTATTGCAATCACTTAGTTTCTCATGGTTTCTTGTGCATTCTTTTTTGACCATTCGTACCCTTAGAAAGATTTTAGATAGCAAAACTAAAAGACATCTAAAGGCACTTTTATCAAAAATAAAGTGCAATATTAATGTCCAAATTAGAAAAATTGGGCTGGCGCGGCTGTAAATCCGAATATTTCGAAATGGGTTATGTATAAATGTATGATTGTCATTCATTAATTCAATTTGAATGTTTCCCCATGAAAAACTGATAAAACATAATGTTTTTAACCACTTTTAAATTTTTGGCTGCGGTTGACATTTCTGTGGAAATGCCCATATATTTATGTAAGTGGTCACCATTGTAGAGTGTCCATCAGCGAAACATAGTTTAACCTAAATTCCCAGCTGCCCAAACTGTTTTGCTTTGTTGTTTTCGGTTTGGGGCTAGGTTTGTTTCGGTTCAGAACCCGTTTGCATCCCTGGTAAAAACTAATTTAACATAAATGCTTTCGATATGTATTGACAACAGAACGATATTGAACAGAATCATGAAAGAGTAAATTTTCCAAATCAATTTCAATGTCGTGGGGCCACAGAGCGGAGGTATGATGATAGCTTAGGAAAAGGGCAATAACAGCCTTTCTAGTAAGGTAGGTGCAGCATTGCCTGAACATTTCTCTATTCTAAATTAAACGCAAAACCCAAATATTTGTCAATCGCTCGTGTTGAATAAAGCCGATTTTCATTGTCTTGATTTGCTAGTCCCCAGATTTCCATGCGTGGCCAGTTCCTGGTGAGTCAATAGCCTAAAAATCTCCCATTGCTGAGAGGACGTTACGGTTCACTGAATTGTAATTTGTTAGTATATGGAAATATTATATTTTGTGATTAGATCACATTCCTGTTGTACACTTTGGTTTAGGTTTGCCGTAGGTTTGCTTACAGCGATTAGAAAATGCTTAAATACTGCCTAAAGTTACATATACTCAAACAAAAGCCACCCAGACACGAATAGAAAAAAAACCATCAAATATAAGAGGCTTATCTCAATTGTACAGCAGGGCGGTCAAATGACAGCCCCTAAGTATACCAATTGAATTTAGCAAATGAAATGGTGGGAGTAACTCACATGAGACGAGGGATGTGTAGAAAGTTTCCTACAAGAAGAAACTTAATTTTTAAGCTTTGAAATGTTGCTCTTTTTCGAAAGCCACAAAGCTACTAAGAAGAGGACAATGAGTGGAAAGACTCCTGGTCTTTGTTTGAGTTTTGGTCACTGAAGTCGAGTGCCGCGACTACCAATCGCTCTCATGCTGAAAGTGCTTCAAAAATCAAAGACAAAGATTTTAATACGTAAATTTAGAAATGGTTCTAAGGTAGTGAAAGTGTTTCATGGCAAAAATCTGAAACAAACTTGATCTATGTGCAGACAATAAGAGTCTTTATGTAATTTATGGCGATGCTTGATGAGTCACATTTAGTGTGCAAAAACATCAATGCTTAGGTAAAAGTAAATGGTATGGAAGACACTTTCCCAGACGACGTGCTGAAGATAAATTAATGGATTTCAACCAGTGCTGCAAACCGGTTTTGAACCGAACCGGTTCGAACACGGAATTCCGGCTTTGTTTTTACTGTGAACCAAACCCTGAACCGAACCTCAAGGAGGAAAATAGATGAACCCGTTCCGAACCCAATTATGCACATTAAAATTTATTTGGGTACCCTTCTATGTAACAGCAGAGTCGACAATTAGAAATTCGGAAAGTCGGTCAAGCCAGACTATGATATACATTGCACATGTGAATATATGTACATATACACTTAATCTGGTCAGAGATGCTTTGTTCTGGCGGTTACATACATTTGCACAAATATTCTGTGTACCTTTGGAACAGAACATAAACAGACACTAAATCAGAGAAAACTGGCACAAATTTTTCATCTTATACATATACATATCGAAAAACTTCATTGCCAGCTTGCCATGAAGCTTTGCCTGCTTCGACTGCCCCCTACACCTCTTCCCTACAAACAAAAACTTCATGAAGTTTGCTTGACCGTGTAAATGCGGACTAAGAATGTATCTCGTCGTCAAGTGTATACCTATTGTATTGTTATTTTAAATATATTGAAAAAACATGCAACGAACCAAGGTTCGAACACAAAACCATTGCCCAAAAACCTCGAACCTCAAATTTCCGAACCTTAACCGTTGGGTAATTTTGGTTCGAACCAGCAAACCGGAGGTTCCGAAAAATTTTTTGGGTTTGCAGCCCTGATTTCAACAACAAGTTAAGTTTTTGCAAACATGTTAATAACAAATGTAACTTTTTAGACACAATGCTGCTGTGGTCATTTCAGAGCTTTGCAAGATGACGCCCAATGCGGGTATTTCGAAACGACGACACCTGCAAAAGGGGCGTTTTTCTCTGCGAAGGCGTAAAGCTCTAAATGTTTGGGTTTCAGCAAGAACCACACCATTACAGTGACTTCTGATTAAAATTTAACAATTGAAATTGAAATATGAAATTGAAAAGATCCAGTATCAAATTGATACCATAAAATTAAAACAAACAAGAAAGAAAGTCGGTCAAGCCCGACTATAACATACTCTTTATCCTTAATGTCGCAGCTGGCATTTGCTTACGAGCTATATGCGCTCATCTCTAAGTTTCTCTCTCTCTCTTACTAAGATTGCCTCTGTTGAACGGAATGCTGTGGTTATGGGTGGGAGGGTGAGGGGTGTTAACTGGCCGTTTTTTGCTCATAACTTAAGTATCGTTCATCCGATCTTTACCATTCCTTGAGCAAATCGATAAATAATTTTGATTACTAGATATCTAAGATAGATAAGAACAACTTATCATTAAAACTGTGGGAGATATGACGTTTTTTCCAAATTGCGGTGGCGGGAGGGGGCGTGGTAAAAATTGAAAATAAACTTGATCTGCCTGCAAGTATAAGAAATATATGTCCCATACATGTCAAACCTCTATCTCTTACCATCTCTGAAATCTCTTCGTTCATACGGACGGACGGACAGACGGACATGGCTTTATCGACTCGGCTGTTGATGCTGATCAAGAATATATATACTTTATAGGGTCGAAGATGATTTCTTTTGGCTGTTACATACTTTTGCATAAACTTAATATACTCTGTGTACCTTTAGTACAGAGTATAAGAAGTGTCAACCTGATACAAGATAGTATCAATTTGAAATTCCCGAAATATAATTTGAATACATTCGAAAATATCAACTATACTTGGATTAATGAGCATATGATACTCAACAGTTTCAAATTGATGAATAAAAAGTATCATTTTGATGATTTCTTTATTTTGGATGAAGGTTTTCATGCAGACGGATGGACGGACAGAGCGAAAACGACTCTGCTGCTGATGCTAATCATGAATATATATACTTTATATGGTTGGAAATGTTTTCTTCTGCCTGTTACATACATTTGCACGATTTTAGTATACCCTTTTTACTATACGAGTAACGTGTTTAAAAAATTAGTTCGTTCTTGAATTTTGCTGAATTTTTGCTTGAAATCTATTTAAATTTGAAACCATTCTGGGTCTTATTGGCGAGGGAGTATGGAATTTGGAAACAAAAATTCATTCTTGGAACAAATAATTCGCTCCTGAATCAAGAAGTTTCTTTCGTATCGTATCTCTGACATTGAACATTCTCGCTCCAAGTATGAAATTCTCTATTTCTTCTCTGTGTGTGTAGTTTGCTTTTCAGAGTTTGAAGAGATACACGTTCTACTCATTCCTGGGCTAGCCAAACATCTGTATTTTTCTGGGCTATTCGTCTCCATGGTGTCGTAGTACATTTACATTAGGATTTGAAGTTATTTCAATGTTTAGTAAAAGTTATATTTTAAAGAATGTAGATGTTGGCTCTAGGTCGAGAAGAAAAACACTGAGAATGGGAGAGCCAGCTAACATCTACATTCAAATAATTAGAAAGGTCGCTAACCAACAATTATGTTATATTTTAAAGAGAAAGATGAAAAGATTATTCCTTTTAAGTTTGCAGAGCCTGAAATATTGAACAGAACCAAACAATATTAAAAACTCATCCAGTAGATTAAAGTCTCTGTGAATCAATGAACCATTCCAATGCTTATTTCCTGATCAGAACTAAGAGTCACAGATTTACTTGTACAAAGAGTAGAAGCTTAAAATGCAATAATTCACATTCTCAGTTCTCATAAGTTAAGTGTTAATTTCAGTCTAGAGATCTTCAGAACACACGTGACAAGCTGGCCAAGTGGCAAGATTCCCCATTACTAAAGTTTTACTTTCAAAATGAGGAGAATATGTTAACTTCTCAGTTCTTCCAATTGTTGTTAGCTTAGTCCGAAACCCCTTTTTTTTTTCAATATTCTCATATGTTAATTTTAATCCCATCATAAGCAATATTATTGAGTTTTGATTTAAGGTTTGTCGGTTTATGAGCGCCATTACTTCCCTCTACACTCCTTACTTCAAAACAAGTTCCCTGGCCGCACCCATTTCGAACTAATCAAACCGAATTCTGTTCAAACTTTTGGGCCATAATTATGCAAATTTTCGGTTTGCTTGAGGCAATTTAAATCCACTTTAATTGGAATCTTAAAGTTAACACAGCGTCAAAGATTGAACAACGGGCAACAAATTTAATCTGCCAAAATTTGCGCAAAATTTCGCCATCATATCCTAGGGGAAATGCGAAGCAAAGCGAAGCGTTGTCACCCCTGCCCTCTGTAAATGTGGCATTTGGCGTTTCCACCCCCTCTTGAGGGGTGGCCATGGGTTGAGCTGAAATGTCGCAGCATAAACTAATTAGTGCCATAATTTCAAAGTCGCGACTGGTTTCACGTTTGGTATTGGGGTGGAGTGACAAGTCCCGCAGGTCGCGCCAACAAAATATTACATCATAATTATGAAAAATTGCGCTGCTATAACAATTAGGACGGTCGGTTCGAACAAGAACAAGGATTAAAATGTATTGAAATTATGTTTTGTTGCTTGAAAAAGCAGGAAAAATTATTTTTGACTATGAAGAAAAAGCGCGGAAAAAACTTGCTTTAGCTAAGGTGCCACAGGCAAATAAATTGACCAAAATTTTGATAAAAGATTGGCTAAACAGCAATGATTGCTGATATTATGTTTCTATACGCAAATAGTTTGGTCGAATATGTCCGAAAAGTTCTCTAATTTGTCCTATTAAGCCAAATTTTTATTATAAATTGGGCAAATTATTTGCCTGTGGGGAGCTTAAGAGCTTAAGTCCCACAGGCAAATAATTTGACCAAATTTTTATGAAAGTATAGCTAAATAGGCCAAATTAGATAACTTTTCGGTTATATTTGATAAAATTATTTGCGTATAGAACCAAAGTTTAAGTTTTAAGTCCTGCAAAATCTGCAATCCTGAATATTTAGACAAATTTTCACAAAAAAAATTTGTGTAAATTATTTGCCTTAGCTTTAGAAAGAGCTTTTTTATGCAAAATTCCAAATGCTTTTCATTTTGTTGTGAACGGAATAGCGGGCCGGGCTGCCAGGGCCACTACGTGCCCATCGCTATTCTTAAACTACGCAAGTAGAGCTCAGTACCACTCGAAATCACTTGCCTCCCAGCAGAAAGACAGGTGGCAAGAGCAAAAATAAGTGTAAACAGGTAACTTCTTCTTTTAAGATATTATCGCAAGCCGAAAAGTGACAACTGCAGCGACGATAGAGGTTCAGTAGGTGTTTGGTTTGTTTCTGACTCATTTTGTCCGATTTTTTTGACTTTTCGTACCTCTCTTATTGCGAAGTGTTCGATTAATATCTCTTACATACTTCTGTTTCAGGAGAATCGAGGATAAAAAATCAATCTAACTTCTAGATTAAAAATCTCTTTTTCAAGAATCTTGCAAACTTATAAAACTTAATCCAAGATTATTGGATTTAGATTTAAATTGAAATTATAATATTGGATTGAGCTTATCTCGTCTATGTCAACTTCTAGACACCGTTTTTCTTGGTTTTAGATTGATTTTTTTCAGTGTAGGCATAGATCACTGAAATAGGACTAATCTAAGAGCTAATGCTTTCTTTCCTGTAGAAGACCTATGAGAAAGATGTCAAAACCTACCATCTTTTTGCTGATTATAAAGCTGCATTCGACTCCCCGATAAGGTCAAAGTTCTTTGAAGCCCTGTGTACCTTTGGTATACCAGCAAAGTACGTTCGTAAAGATCTAATGCTACTCGCACACGCCGATGACATTTACTTTATCGGCAAAAACGAACGGGCGGTAAGCAGGGCGTTGTCAGATATAGAGAAGCAGTCTAAACTAATGGGATTAGCGGTAAACGAGGACAAGACGAAGTACCTGGTATCTACGGACAAGAAGTGTACGCGTCTTGGACAATCTGTTACAATGGGAGAGTACAGGAGTAGAGTATTTTGTCTACCTCCGGAACAATGCTAACCAGCGACAACCACATCAGCCTGGAAATCCGAAGAAGAATTACTCTTGCAAACCGATGCTACTAAGGGCTCAGTAGGGAGTTCAAGAGCAGAGTTCTTCTCTCGAAGAACGAAAATAGCGCTTTACAAGTCGCCCATAATCCCAGTCCTGCAATACGGGGCAGAAGCATGGACAATTGGCGTGTTTGATTGAAAAATTCTTCGGAGGATTTATGGACCTTAAAAAGTTGGCGATGGATTCCGCATTCGAATGAATCGCGAACTGTATGAGCTCTATGGGGACACCAGTCTGGTCAAGCGCATTAAGCAACAGTGGCTGCGCTGGATAGAACATGTCACCCGGATGGGTGAAGAAGCTTCAGTAAAAATTGAAGCCGGCTGACTTTGGAGGAAGAGGCAAGAGGAGACGCACTAAGATAGGAGGATCAGTTGCGAAAAGACATTTCCAACCTTGGTGTGAACGACTGGTGCCAGTTCGCACGAAGCAGAAGCGACTGGAGGGCATTTATAGCAGAGGCCAAAACCGTCAAGCGGTTGTGATGCAAATATCGGACCAAAAAAGAAGATGAAGATTGCTTTCTTAGTCCAGCAACAGCTTTTCATTGAGCAGTGTTGAGCGCGTACTTCTTTGACAAGAACTCAACACGGCATGATTGCATTCCACATCTGATATTGCGGCCCGTCTGTTTTGCCACAAAAATTCACATTGGGTAATAACACAGGCTTTCAAGCTTTTGCACCAGAGAAGCTAGCAAACTTTTCATTTGTATTTTTGGTCGCTGAATTCAAATCAATTGTCCGTTTTCCCCAAGCGCGTCAGGTTGACGAAATATTTGCATAAACGTGTGCTGAGCTAGGTTGGTTTTGAATTTGTAGGTCCTATGGCCATATTAAGTAACCTTTTC
Source organism: Lordiphosa magnipectinata (assembly GCA_037044535.1). Classification (NCBI taxonomy): domain Eukaryota; kingdom Metazoa; phylum Arthropoda; class Insecta; order Diptera; family Drosophilidae; genus Lordiphosa; species Lordiphosa magnipectinata. The sequence continues at coordinate 99,612 of JBAMBO010000555.1, forward strand.
CAACCAAATTTGTTTTAATATAAGCTGCATTGAATGACGTTACAGAAAAACTAAAAGCGAAGTTTTGACTTTGTTCATAAGATAAGGCAGTTATGTAACATTATTATACTCTGTACCAAAGGTACACAAAGTACATTAAGTTAGTGCAAAATTAGGTAACAGGGAGAAGGAATCATTTCCGATACTTTAAAGTATATATATTCTAGATCAGCATCAACGGCCGAGTCGATATAGCCATGTCTGTCTGTCCGTCTGTATTAACGCACAGATCTCAGAGATGGTAAGAGATAGAGGTTTTACATGTATGGGACATATATTCGTTATACTTGTGGGCAGATCAAGTTTATTTTCAATTTTTGCCACGCCCCCTTCCGCCCCCGCAATTTGGAAAAAACGTCATATCTACCACAGTTTTGATGATAGATTGTTCGTACCTTCTAGTGATATTTAGTAATCAATATTATTTATCGATTTGCCCAAGAAATGATAAAGATCGGATGAACTATACTTAAGCTATGACCAAAAGAAAGTTACTTTCCACGCCCTGGCAGTAGTGGCGTCATCTATTGGTCAGTTTTTAATTGTTCCCTTTACTCCAGGTAGAGAGTATATTACAGTCGGGCTTGCCCGACTTGATAATTGGTCAAGGCCCCGTTTTACAGTTCGAAACAAAGCTTTTGGAATTATTTAAGATTCTCCTGTGGGTTTGTAGATGCCAAGAGTACCGAGATTTCCTAGGATCTCGTAGCTAATATAAATTTAATTTTATTTTTGTTGACTTTTTTAAAATAGCAGTATAATTAAACGTACTTTGAGTATTTAAGAAGAGGATTGTGTAAAGCTTTGTGTCTATTACGGAACTACATCTATTCCATATCTCATTCACTTGTCGGAAAAATTTTGCATAGATCATTTAGCAGGCTCCAGTTTAATAAGTTATGTTATGTACAGAAGGCCCGATATGGGGCACACACATACACAAAGCCTCTGTCAACTTGGCCCTGTCTGTGGTTGTTGGGATTTGCTGTAAAGCCGCTTTTTTGGAACTGCCAAGCGGTTAAAGCAATGCTGGGATGAGATGGCCCCTGCCGACTTACAGAAGATAGGCAAAGGCTGCTGATGATAGAACCGGAAGGTTCTTGAAACAGCTGTACAGTCGACCATCCTCTTTTGTGGTATGTGTCAGTCTGAAGAACAAACAAAACGTATTGTCCTAGAGCTGCTAAAAGTTCTATGATACATTTTCAAACAGTCACATTTGAGTTTCCAAGAAATCTCTAGAGGTTTTCGTATAAACTTTAGCATTTCAAATTAATTTGACTATTCGGGGTCCCTCTTTAGTCAATGCCAATTGAAACTGTTAAAATAAATTCTTTACAAAAATTTCCGCCTACTCACCCCTCCGGGAACCTACGATTCCAGTGAAAGCTCTTAGAAATATTTGAAATATCTCAATACATAATGTGGCGATTGTTTAGAGATTAGCGTGTTTTTTTTTTGCTGCGTCCGCTTAATTAATCATGTCACAGGTTCCATTCCCCACAAATCGTGTGATAAATCGAAACAAATTATAATTGGACAAAAGCGGTTAGCCAGCCAACAGCCACAACAGCAACAACAACATGCAATGACAGCGCCCCGAAACACAAATACAAACAAACTTACGACAAAAAAAAACACATCATATGTACATATGATTTGTTATGTCTGCCTGCCTCTGTGCCGCACAAGAATGAACAAAAAAAAAACGACAGCAGAATGTTAAACTACACCCACGTACACACAAAATGTAGCCGTAAAATGCGCCTCAACAGTTTCCCAATCAAAATGTAAATATTCCTCCGTCGAGGGGGGAAGCAGGGGCTGTGGCTGGGGTTGGCCGAAAGCCACACAAGCGAGAGCTGTCAGGCCAGCCTGCCAGCCTGGCTGCAATTTAAAAGTAAATATTGTATCTTTGTATCTGTAGTGTAGTAGTAGAGCCTGGACAAATGCAAAAAACAAAAAAGAAAAAGAAGCAAAAAAAAAGAGGCAACGCCATGTTTGCGCACGACATCAACTGAAGTTGAAACGGACGTCAGCGTCGCTGCTTGCGCCGACAGCAAATATGCCAATACCAAGCTTCACTCCCTCCTCCACCGCTCTGCTCAGCTCACCACCCCCCCCTCCCAATGCATAGAACACACTCGAACAGCAAAACAAATGACCCAGTGGGAAATTGGGAATATAGAAACATGTGAAAATCTACTAAAATGTTGTTAAGTAAGGCAATGTTACTGTTTAAGCGCACTTTGTAGCAGTGAAGGGCACCCTACGGTCCTTTGCGCCCTCAAAGCCCGGCCCTTTATTCGCCTCAAAACGCAATTTAATGCAAACAAAATCAAAATACTAGTACCACAACTCTGCGACGCAATAAATGTCAAGTTAAAATGTACCCATGTGTTCTACAAATTGCTTTCGTTCCAAAAACGATCCAATTCCCATACGATTTGGGTCGTTTTGGTTTTGGTTTCAATTTCGAATTGCTTAATTACAATATTGTTTTTGTAGCGCTCTACTAGGCTATACAACACAATAATCAAAAAAAAGTGAGTTCATCCCTAAAACAAGTTCTATCTTGAGTAGACTTTGGCAAAGTCAAAAGGGCACCTTAAACAGCTATAGACATCAGCTGTGTGCCAGTAAAAGCATACAATATACACACCTGATCATATTAATAGGTACACACCGGAATTTTTTAATTATAGATGGTTTTTTCGTACTTTTTGTGTTGACAACTTTTTAATTTTTGGTTTTTTGTTGTTGTCAATGTCTGGCCACACTGTGACAAAGAGGTGAAAGAGGGGCTGCCCCGTATATCAAAGCTTTTCTATAAATTGCGAGTCCACCACACATTTCGCCTGATCATAATAATAGGTACAATCTCCGTTTCTCACAAGTATCAAGTGAATAATTTTGTAATCAGTGATCTTTTGGTAACTAAAGGTAAATTAAGTATAGCTCCTGTCAATACAGAGAATTAAATAATTATTTTTTTTAGAAAAAATGGGTCGGAATTCTCATTGTACTAAAGAAGAAGCTCGATTGGTTCTTAGTCTGAGAAAAGAAGGCAAATCTTTACGAGCCATCGCCAAATTAATGAACGGGTCTCATAATTTTGTTAAAAATGCATTAGACAGAAAACCAAGACAGGAAACCCGTGGAAGGCCACAAAAAACAACAGAAACCCTTCACCACAACATAGTAACTTTGAGCAAAAAGGACCCATTTAAGTCGTCGAAGGCTATTGCAGCCGAAATTGGGAATTCAGTTAGTGCTCCAACTATCCGAAGACGACCAGGAAGAATTGCCAGAAAAGTCCCACTAATGCGCAAAAAAAAAATCACCATGAGGCAAACTTTTGCAAGGGACCACAAAGACTGGGTAGGATGCACCGGGGAGAAAAAATGGAGAAACATATTATGGAGCGATGAAACCAAGATTAATTTGTTTGGAAATGACTGTGAAAGGAATGTTCGACGCCCTAATGGAAAGGAATTCCATCCACGGTTTACAAAAAAAACAGTCAAACATGGAGGTGGCAATATAATGGTATGGGGTTGCTTCTCCTGGTACGGCGTAGGTCCAATTTATCAGACTACGAACAAAATGAATGCTGAAGAGTACAAATCCATATTGGAAACAGTTATGGTACCGTATGTTGAGGAAAATATGCCATTACGTTGGGTATTTCAGCAAGATAATGATCCTAAACACACATCAAAGCTGTTATCTAAATTTTTCGAGGACCAAAAAGTTGACGTTCTGAAGTGGCCAAGCCAATCCCCCCCCCTTAACCCCATTGAAAACTTGTGGGGAGACTTAAAAAAGAAATTGGCAAAGCATTCGTTTTCAAATAAACAAAAATTATGGGAAGATGTCCAAAAACTGTGGTATGAGACACCAGTAGATACCTGCCAGGCTCTTATTAAAAGTATGCCAAAAAGAATAGCAGTAGTGGCCAAAAATAGAGGTGGATACACTGGATACTAAGTAAGGAAATATTAATTTACCTAAAAAAAGAACATAAAATGGAAATACAAATTTTTTTTCTTACCAACACATGAAGTGTACCTATTATTATGATCACACTGAAACGTATCTGAAACACAAAATGATCTCTTTTATGTTATATTATTATTCTATGTTACAATTAAGTTTATTTTGTTAAAAACAAATAGTTTAAGAACCAATGAGAACAAATTTTAAGTTTGAAACAATGAATAAAACTGTTTTCTGTTACCTTAAAGTCAGAGTTGATGTGTGTACCTATTAATATGATCAGGTGTGTAAGAGTTTAAAAGAGACCTCGACTTGGTCCATTCTGTTGTAGAGCCTAAGACTTACTTATTTCTGGTATATGAAATTTGTAGAGGCTTCACAGGGAGAATGCTAGCTGAGGTTAAAATAATTTTATAAAGTAGAGAAATTATCTGGTAAAAAGATTACCAGAAAAGGTAATACGATTTCAATACTCCAAATCCTTTTTAATTCAAATTAACCAAAATACTTGAGTTTTCTGCATTTCGAAACCAGTCAACGAATCACACCTATGTTTTAAAGACAGGATCTTGAAGTTTTGCGGCCTTCACTATTGCATTTTGCATTGTCTGATTTAAAGTTGCCTGATACTAAAAGGTTTTTCCGTATTTATGAAGAAAAAGATCCGCGATTTATACTTGGAACTTGTTTATTTACCGTTCCGTTCCAATTAATATGAAATAACCACATGTTCCATAAATGATTCAGCGAAGTCACCTTTGAGTCAATTAAACTTTTTTAACCAAAATATAAAAATCTAAAGAATTATAAAAAACTTAAAAAAAAGGTTCAGTCAATTTCTTAAGAACTTTTTAACTTTCTCAATATTCTGACCGGAAAAAAAAATTGAGTGGTACCGATTCGCTGGAATTGATAATTAAAGATGCGTTTTAGAAACCCATTCCAATTTCGGCATATTGTGATTTCGAGAAGAAAATAAATCATAGGTCAACTTGACTAGAGATCAAATCTAATACTAAACCTGGTTTAAGATTCGAAAATTTTGTAGGAAGTAGAATTGAGAACATGGCTACATAGTTTTTTCCTACGTTCGGTTTGGTGAGGTTGCGTCGTTTGACCTTTAACGTTTGATGCACTGTTTTTGTAGAAGTCAAGCCCACTCAGTGCTTATCGAAAAGTAGACAGGAAGAAAATCATTTGTCAAACAACAACAACAACAACCGCAGCAACCAGATGGAGGTTATTGCCAAAAACAGGTATGTTCCGCTGCTTTACAAAAAGAAATAAGCTGCGAGGGCATTCCAGCATACCAGCTAGCCAAGATCTAGAAGTTAAATTTCGCCTAAACCGAAACAGTGTTTCCGTAAGCTTCAAAAACCATGCCCTGATCCGAACGAGGCTTGTATCTCAGTTGATTTCTTTTAGTTTGTCTTATAGTTTGGATTCACGAATACATATGTTACAGGCAGATCCTTGATTTAACCAACAGTTATGAAATGCATATCTGTGTTTAAGCCAGAGATTAAAACCGAAACGAAAAACGGTTAGGTTTAGGAATACGGTTTTGGCCGATCGCTTTTTTCCGGTTACTGTTTTATTAAGGTTGTTTAATAAGGGTTACGGTTAACCTTACTTTGTTTCGGGTTTTGGTTACGGATAAGGTTATTGGTATAAAATATCACTTTGACAATGCGAGTGTGCGACCTCTCTCTTGCAATATCTGTGAAGCATCAATCAAACGGAAAACATGTTAAATATCGTTTAGCTGAGCAAACATACGACCAAGTGAGACAGACTGATACGGAAAAGCCACAACAACTGGCACTGGCCTATGCACATGTGATAGGGAATTGAAGAATGCCCGTCTCTGAATTAAACACAAAGTTAATGTTTACATGCTAAGGAAAACCAACAACACAACTGCCAGTACATTTCTACTTTATTTCACAAACAAATCTTTAAATGTTCTCCATGTTTGTATGAAGTAACTGCTCTTACTTTAATTTCATTTCCACCTGGCTCGTCATTTATTTCTATATCAAAAGAAATCAATTCCCGGAAAATGCTTGTTTTTGATCGAGGCATAGCGCACTTAAAAGAATGTTAGGGTAACAGTAGTGTCCAAAAGCAAACTTAACAAGAATCAAAACGCGAATAAAAATTGTTTATTTCTCTCTTCCATCCACAGTCAAGATCACAGAGCAACTTGTCAAGTTACCGGCTCTAGGCTGACAAGCTCTCAAGACGACGGCGCACTTATATGCATAAGTATATACATTAGCATGTTTAAGGCTTTCTTTTTCATTCACAACCAGAGGATGAAAGTAACTTGAAAAAGGCAAGCGAGCAAACAACAACTATATGTGTAAATACTAACGTTTTCATACAAACAAATTGGCAGTGTAATAAACAATTTAAGTAAAGATGAGAAAGGTAACGATTTTGGTTAGCTGCTTTGTCTCTTTTTCGATTGCTCTCTAGCTAAGTTAACACAGACAAATGATTTGACAAATTTTTACAAAATTTTTATGAAAATTTGGCTAAATGGCACTGATAACCGGTTATGTGAATAAAGTTTATGGGGCTAGGGTTATAAGAAAAAGACCTCCGGACCGAATATATGCTGCTAGGGCATTCCAGCATCCCAGCTTGCCAACAACTAAAAGATTAATTTCTCGTGAACCGAAACAGTGCTTCGGTCAGCGTCAAAAACCAAGTTCTGAACTGAGCCGGTGGCTTTAAACTGCTGTGTCCAAATTAATTAGCATTGGCTCGCACCCGATCTGCCCATTCTATACATCTGCGGTGGGCACTCAGTTTGAGTTTGGGAGCAGAGCAACAACAAAAGCTGGAAAAAATAAACGTTATTGTTGATGTAACACACTTCAAAGCGAGGTAATTCTTTTGCGTCTTATAAATATCGGAACAATGGGAGCAATATGCTTCAAGTTTCAGCACTTAAAGTCACTTTCATTGAAAAATTTCAATATTGTATCTTTTAGTTCACTAAATTGGCTACTGGGTTGGCTTGCATGGCCGTAAATGGAACGATGAACGTGAGGCAAAAGCAACAGCCACAGCAAACACAAGCAAGCCTCGTTTGAGTATGTTTGTCTGTGTGTATGTATGTATTTATATGTGCACAGTGGTGAATGGAGATGAAAGCGTGAGTAAACTTTGCTCACGATTAACAACAAACTTTTGGTCAGTTGGAGCAGGCCGCGTGCACTTTATTATTAAACTGTTTCTAGAGCTTTTATATTCGGTCAATTCCATTAAAAGGCTGAGAGAAAGAAGAATGATCTAAATCAGGAAAAATACGATCCTAAACATAAGGTACGAACTTTTGCTCTAATGATTATAAGATTGTTTTGTTGAACTTTGCCTTAAACAAAAATGGACTGGAATGGAAGATTTCTTATTATTTTGCATAACAAATAACAGAGCTATAGCCGATTTCCCATCTGATAGATAACTGCCAAGTGTCAAATAAACTTAGATTTTGCTTTGTTATTTGTTAGTTTATAGACAGCTTAGAGCTATTAAGTAGACGATGAGCAACCGGCACTAAATTGAAAGTTTATCTGACACAGTGCAGTTATTTAGAAGATGACAAATTGGCCCTTACTGAAATAAATCTTACAATATCAAACTTCTTCCGATTTTGAAATCGTTTTTACTTGATTTTCACAATTAATTAATATTTTTTACTTAGTTTTTTGTAAACGAAAAGTTTGCCAACTATGCCATCCCGTCTTGACATCATTTTCTAGCTGAGTTTTTGCCATTTTAGTTAAGCACGTTTCTTCTGGGTCACGGCACACGCTCACATCTCTAGCGGTGTCGAGTGAGCGGCAATGTTGGTCGTTCGTTTGCTCGTTCGTTGGTTCGTTCCTTCGTTCGGTCACAGAGTGTATCTTGCATTGAGATTGAGAGTTCAGAATCAGCGTTGTGTATACCCCGCATTATCGTGTACCGCAAGTGCTCATTACGAATTCGCACACACACAGATACACAGAACGAGGGTTAATATGAAAAGATATTTCATTGCGCCTCACAGATTTTTTTCGCCACAATGCAAATCTTTTATGTTTCCTAATAAATTATGCTCCCTTTTGATAAATGTCACTTTGAAAATACATTTTTTTATGCTTTGTCCTGACTAATTGCCCTAAACAAGTGTAATAACTGCACCTGTCAAAATTATTTGCAAATTTAACGGTGAAGTTAACCCCATACTAATCCAGGGAAATTAATGAATCACACACACACACATGTCTCCACCCGAAATGCAATTAGTGGCCATGTTGCTCACCCGTTTGGTACTCCGCACAGACAAAACCACAGCCAGTAGCTACATTAATTATTCATTTTGCCAGAGGATTCATTTTCGACTAGGTCAAAGGGAGCCACATAGACTCACGTTACATACATGTGTGGTTACGCATTTGCCAAGGCAAATGCAGTCTAAGTACACGCTCTCTCTCTCTACGTAGCTTGTAATTACTTTTAACGCAATTTCACAAAGTGAACCAACTGAAACACGAACTTTAAGCACCCACAAAATGTGTGCAATGTTTGTGAATGTCTTGAAATTTAGTTTTAGATAGAAACTGCAATCTGAAGACTTTATAAAATTAAAGAAAAATTAACTTTTTATATATTTCTGGTACTATTTTCAATGTAGTTTCCTCTAGGATGGGTAGTCGAAGCTTCAATTTATGGTTTATCATTCCGCATCGATGGAAGATATCGCTTATGATTTGCACTCCTTAAAAAATGGGAAAAAAGTTGAAACGCTTCACCTTAAATAAAGATACTTAGAGATAATTTACAAAGACTTGTGTAGAGTTTATAGGGACGAGAAAGAAGAGCCGTCCTAGGCGACGCGTCGCGAATCAAGGTGCCAGAGTTTGGTATTGCTTAGGAACTCCACATCCCTTTTAGCTTACCTTTGTACAGTGGAGTATGCAGGGGGATTTTGGGGGTAAGCAGACTAAAAGAATACCATTTTAATCACTCCTAGGTAAGTAGCTTGTTTATTTTTGCCATACATTTTTGGAACATTAAGTTCTCAATTCAAAACAGACCAAAGGTACACAGAGTATATTTAGCTTGTGCAAAAGTATGTAACAGGGAGAAGGAATCATTTCCGACCCCATGAAGCATATATATTCTTGATCAGCATCAACAGCCGAGTCGATTTAGCCGTATCCATCTGTATAAAAGCACAGATCTCAAAAATGGTAAGAGATAAAGGATTGACATGTATGAGACATATACTTTTTTTACTTGCAGGCAGATTAAGTTTATTTTCAATTTTTACCACGCCCCCTTCCGCCCTCGCAATTTGATAAAAGCTTCATATCTTCCACAGTTTTATAGCTAGATGGTTCGTACCTTCTAAACATATTTAGTAATTAAGATTATTTATCGATTTGCTGAAGGAATGATACAGATCGGATGAACGATAGTCGACTTATACAGAAAATAAACATTTATGATGCTAAAGGCAGCACTTTACACACTTTATGGCTTTTGTGCCAGTTTGTGTGGATTCTAACTTAAATTGATTACATATATACAAACTTTTGGGGGGGTACAGAGTATGGTATAGTCGGGATTGACTGACTTTCTTTCTGGTTTTGTGTTCGTTATTTAAACTGTATCATTACATGAGTGGGATAAACATGCAAGCGTGTTCCACTTACGATTTATAAGCCAAATTTTGTGCGAAAACCGGCCTTTATATTCACTGCCCATGGAGGATGGGGTTTCCCAATTTCTTTACCCAGCCGATTGGAACTTTTTTCAAGTAGTCAAATGTATGTACATAGAATTTATTTTTCCGGTATTTCAAAGTCATCATCGGGCTGAATTATTGTGAATTACACTAGATTGGGCTGATGTTTCGGTGTTTTCCCTTGACCAAAGCCTGACAAGCCCCAGCCCACACCAACTGCTTATTTCGATAGCTGATTCGCTTTACCACAAATAAGTAGCTTCCCTTAGAAAAGTCGTTTAGCGGCTACCTAGAAAATATTATATATCTTCTGATCACCACTATAAGTGCACGAGCATCTTACGTATAACCTGCACTGATAGCATTCGGTGGTTGCTTTTCAATTAAATAAGTCACATAAGCTTGTTGACATAATCAATAGTGATATCGAAACCATTAAATTTTGCTTTGCGGTGTAGACGATAACATTACTGTGGTCTTGCGGTATTTTAAAGGCATGGCTCGGCTCGGCTCGGCTTAGAAATGGAAGCAGAATCGTCAACTTTACATATTTGAAAACTAAAGTTAACTTAAGAAAGAAATCAAATGCATTGTACTGGATGTTAACAACGAAAGAATTATCACCTTAAGCTAATAAGAAAACCCAACTACATTTATTGATCTAAATCATCTGGCGACAAGTGGACTTCTCTGTGCAAGCTATGCTACATTTAAAGCCAATTCATTTAGTGACAAATAGACCTAACACAATTTTCCTTAGATAACTGTGTAAATGTAACATTGGCTATTACCAGGGCTATCTCTTGGCGTGTGTGCTTATAATTTTTCGCACAAGAGAAAGGGGCCTACAGTCTACGCCGAATCCGAACGTAAAAGTTTGAGAAGCTTTTTCATGGCTAGTGACTTCACAGCTATCGCCAATAGCTGATGAAGGGTGATCGGATGTGTAAAAGCTATTTTCTACAGAAAGAAAAACACTTTTTTATTAAATGGTCCTAGGCAGGATTGAGCCCACAACCTCCCGCACCAGCAGCCACACATATTACTGGTACGCTACACCCGACCTAGATAACTATAGCAGGTGAACAAACTGTTGAAATATCACAGTCGTCACTGTACTTAAACGCTAAGGCTAAGGCCAGGCTAAAGGATGGAGTCATCCTCTGGGGACGCACATCGTCTATGTAGGGAGCAGAAATATGTCGCACCAAACTGCGAGAGCAGTGCTCTGGATGCTCCTGGCAGTGAGTCGGTGGCGTATGCAATCTCTTCTATCTATCACATAAGCGAACATGTTACAGAGTAAATTTTTAGTTTATCTGACACATGGCAGCTGTCTATTAGATGTAAGCTCGGCCCTTAGATTACTGTTTTGGTAGCGTTAATTCATATTGATCAATAATTCCCCTTTTCTCAGAATGGAGTGTGTTTTATTCTTCTAATATTACTTTGACACGTCAGAGCAGTCTGTCTTGCGGTCTTCCATTTTACCATTTTGGTAACTTTCTTTCCACAAAACAGTAGCACAGTCAGAAAAAATTGAGAAAAGCTACCTTCGATATATTCATTCGATTTTGAACAAACTTCCCAAAATTATGTGAAAACCAATAATATTTATAACTGAAAAGATTTAAGACGCTACCATTGAAAACAAAAAAGTTTTTCTCACTAGAGCTACTTTTTCGACCGATAGTTCAAATGGCCGCTATAGTCTATGGTCATACGATTTGGATCAAACTTGGCAGAATTGTGTGATAGCATATAGTAAGGATCAATAACAAGTTTGGGGGCGATAGCAATAAAAACAACAAAGTTTTTCCTACTAAGACTTCTTTTCAGACCTAATTTTCGTATGGCAGCTATACTATATAGTTGTCCGATTTGCATCAAACTTGGTGGAATTATGTGACTGCAGAGAAATCTGATAAATTAGAGGATTGGGGACGTTTGCATTGAAAACAAAAAAGTTTTTCTTACTAAAACTAGTTTTTCGACCAATCGTTCCTATGGCAGCTATATGCTATAGTCATCTGTTCCGGCCGGTTCCGACAAATGTGCAGCGTATTTGTACCTAAAGACTTTGTGCAAAGTTTGGTTAAGATATCTTTAAAACTGTCGTAGGAGATATCATGGAAACAGACGGACGGTTAGATGGACGGACATGGCTATATCGACACAGCTCGTCATGCTGATCAAGAATATATATACTTTATACTGTGGTCAGCGATCCTTCAATGCGTTACCTACATCTAGACAATTTTAATATACCCTCTACAAGGGTATAAAAATGTTTGAGTTTCACAAATATTTCTGCCGTATTCAATGTAAGAGATTCTAGTACCTCACAGGTAAATGGACCTGTAGCAGTCCAGAAAAGTTGCAGGTCCATCCAAAAAGAAACTCCATGAAGAGAAGTTTACTCGCTGAGAGTTCGATTTTGTGCAGCTTTTCTGTGCCTTTTGAATAATTTTATTTTACAAAATGTTGCTATCAGCTTTCAATTGGTTAGTGAAGAGTGTGTAAAGCACTTGATGCTGAGTTATGACCAAGTAAGCAATTTGGGCCCTGAGTATACGTGAGTGGGGGATACCCAATAATTTCAAAATAAACATGTCTCGGAAGCAGAAAAAATTTTCCCAATTACTATCTGCCTCCGTCAAAATAGTCATATCTTTCAGAAATCTGTTCGAATGGTACTTTCCTGGGCTGACGAATTAACGGCAATTCGGAAAACATATGTTAAAATCCCATTAATGTTCTTGGATAGTCGGTAAACTTGTTGGTTGCGTCAAAGACCGTACGTAAAGATTACATCCCAGCTATTTTTATTGATTTGGCACAAACATATTATTAAAAGCGCCTCAGATTTTGGGTAAGTGGCCAAAAGATTCAGAAGTTAATAGAAAGTCACAATATTTCGGGTTGATAGTTACACTAAGAAAATGTAAAACGAATAAGATTACCCCTTTTTAAGGACTGACAGCTAAATTGAAAAAGTGATTTGTCTCAACCCAACCCAACTTACCCTCATATTAAGAAAAAACCGACTGAGCAGTAAGTTAAATTCGGCTCTAACCGACTTCGAAATACCTGTTACTCATGGACCGAAACGTTTCATAGCTTTCCTGTGTGACTGAGGCTAGACAGCCGAAAAGTATACAACACTTGTTTAACTCGGATATTTATCATCCGATCTTGATGTAAACTGGAACGCTTACAGATGTTGCGAATATAAATGTAAGTTTTCGATTTGAGATCGACATCTCAAATTGTAGGAGTTATTCAAGATATTTTATTGTGGGGGCGGGGATGGGCGTGGCAAAAATCTGAGATAAACTTGATCTGCGTGCAGACAATAGGAGACCAGATTCTCAAATTTGATTGCTTTAGCGCGTCTAGGGTCTGAGATCGAGGGGGGGCGGGCGGGCAGACGGACCACGATCATATCGACTCGGCTGTCGATGCTGATCCGGAATACGTGTACTCTACATGGTCGGAAATGACTCCTTCTACCCGTTACATACATATTGCACGATTTTAAGTATACCCTTTTAATTTACGAGTAACGGGTCATAACAAGTGAGATCAAGTACGGTCAAGCTCTCGACTATCAAGATAGATATTCATACTTCGTTCATACGGAGCGGATACTATATCAAGACTATATACGATATACTGTCATAGGGATCGGAGATGACACACTTAATGATAATCTGTGTAGCTCTTGGTACAGAGTAGTAAAAATGACTGGCCGAGTTCTAGCTCGATTGGGATAGAATTTACTTAAAATTTCAAGTATGGTTTGTTCTAGGATGTACTTAAATTAAGAATCGAAAAAAATGTGTGTTAATGCTATTAAAATAAGAGCAAACGTTTTTAAATTAAGAACTTTTCGTACTTACAGTAAGCCGAAAAAGGTAAGAAGAGCGCGTTCATAATTCGAATACAAAATATACTTACAGTGCAAGCTTTAACAAGAAAAAAAGTCGGTCAAGCCCGACTATAACACACTCTATAGCAATTGAGGCCGCCGCTTGCATTTGCTATCCACTATCGTGCAATATTTTTGTTATACGCCAAGTTTCGTTCTCTCTCTCTCTCTTAGATTGGCTTTTTTGAATGGTGGTGGCTGGTGGTTAACTCGCCTTTTTTTACTCATAACTTGAGTATCGTTCATCCGATCTTTAGCTTTACTTTAGCAAATCGATAAATAATATTGTTAACTAAATATCTCCAGAAAATAAGAAGTATCTATCTACGAAACTGTGGAAGATATGACGGTTTTTCAAAATTGCGGTAGCGGAAGGGGGCCTGGCAAAAACTGAAAATATATATGATCTGCCTGTAAGTATAAGAAGTCTATGTTCCATATATGTCAAACCTCTATCTCTTACCATTTCAGAGATCTGTGCATTCATACAGTCAGACGGACAGACGGCCATGGCTATATCGACTCTGCTGTTGACGCTGATCAAGAATATAGGGTCGAAAATGTTCCCTCCTCCATGTTACATACTTTTACACAACTTCATGATCCCGTTTTACCCATTTTCAATGAGTACAGCGTATAAAAAGATTTAAAAAATAGTTTTTAAAAGTACTTAATATGTATATTAGGGTGGGTCGATTTGTATCGGTGAATAAAGTCAACATAGCGTATAGCAAAAGCGAAATTTACAGAAAATTTTGAGAAAATTTCACTAAGAAACCATGAGTTTAAAATTAATTCCTAGCCATAGCGGTATTTAGCCAAAGATTTACTTCACCTATACCATTTTTTTTCCTCAATGTCCTTCTTGAGATCGATGTGCGCGGGCTAGGAATTCAAATGGGTCTAAACCCATGGTTTCTTGGTGAAATCAATCAGAGAAAAAACCAACCCGATCGTGCTTAATATTAAGCAGTTTTGATGTCAAAAGTACGGTAAGACGGAACATTCTTGAATCTAAGCCGAAAATACTGAAATCAAGCGTGAATTTTTGAGATTAAAATTCTTGGTTTTAAATTAAGTCGGCTTCATATCAAGCAGACGGAGATCGTCTTGGTTGTGAGCATCTTTAGATCTTTTGGATTTAAGTAGAATATCCGGATATAGGGAGTGGGGGGGGAGAGCGGAGACACTACACCCCATCGGCCAACACCACACCACCTACTTGTTTCCAAGCTGTAATTAATTTAAAGATTCGGTTAAAATTTTTTATTTTTTTTACCTACTTTACTGGGACTTGAACCTGGACCTCCTGAAAACTGAACACACGGACTACGGCACCTTAACCCACTTGACTATCAGCCGTAAGCAATACGTGCGGTCAAAATCATGCTTAAGAATGTGGGCAGTTGGCATGTTGACGCTCAGAGAGCACCAAGGGCCGTGGTCGAGTGGACTAGACATTCGCTTAGAAAACCTGGTGGCCGTCGATCAAGTCTCCGTAGGAGTATAATTGATCTTTTTATTTAATGTTTTTTTGTTTAAGTTTTTTTTATTATTATTTGAGGTGTTTTGAATAATGTCTGCACGAAAAATCGAAGTCGAAACCAATTGTCTTCTCGAATTCGAGCAGTTTTCGTCTTAAAAAATGAAGAAAAAAATCTAAATTGAAGCCGATTTCAGTTACGCCAATTTGTGCCGCATTTCTCTGGGTGTGCAGATTTCGTTTTTGTATACGCTTTGTGGGAAAAAAATCGACCTCCCTAATTTATATCACGAAAATCTAAGTAACTTGTTTATCTATTATTCCGGGATTGTTAAAATCGTACTTTAAATAAGAAATTTGTACTTGAATCAAGTATTTTTTTACTTATCGTACAATTGGCTTTTTCTTTCCATAAGAAAATCGTCCTAGAATAGAAATTTCTGCACATATATAAGAAATTTTTTCTGAAAATAAGATAAGCTACCCTAAAAATGAATTTTGGTGAAAATATTCTTTCAAAATTTACGGTGTATCGACTTAGAACGGATTTTATAGGAGAATTTCTAGTTTTCAGAGCGAATTTGAGGCTTTATAGGGTGAGCTGTTTTTGAGTGTACTTGATTAAAGTACAATGTTTTTGGTTTATTTTTCTGAGTGCATCTGGATTTCCTTAAAACAATTGGAATGCAATCGATAAAGGCAAATTGAAAGTTTGATCCGATTTAAAATTGTTTTGGCTTACTTATTGTTGTATCTATGGCAATCTTCTGTGACTATCAGCGTTCTTCTTCTCTTGTTTGACGAGTCATTTATCTTTGTCACTTATCAGAAGAAAACAATTCAATTTTCCTGACATTTTCCTGTCAAAGCAGCCATGAAAATTCTAAGCTGAACGTGCAAATATTGCCCCCCGCCGATGGGCATAAGCCTTTGAAATGCAAATTTGCCGAAGGTTTCGAATGTGAAATTTTCCACAAGTTTCCCCCGGCGGCCGCTGTCAAAATGATGTCAGAGACAGATACAGAAAAGGGCAGACACTTGGGGGGGGTTCGATACGACAACAAATGCGAATATCGCACTCGCACATATGATAATTATAAACGTCAAGGCCAATACGTCGAAAAAGCTGCGTTAATCTCTCATTTGACAGTTGAATTCAATTAAAAACGCCACCCGATCACGCACACACACACCCACAGCCACCCCAAAAAAAAAAATCAAGTTTTGGCCTCAGCCTCGCCTCTGCCTCTCACTCACACAGGCGAGAGCCGATACGAGTTGCCGTTCGGCACTAAGCCGAACCGAGCCGAGCTATTCGGGCAGCCAATCAAGCCGCACAACGGCCGCAGGGTGGGCGGTCAAAGGCAGCAATGGCGTGAAACGGCTATAGCATTGGGATCTGCATCTCGCTCTGGCCAGCTCTCTCAGAGCGCAAGCGCAGAAACGAGCAGCCGACCAGGCCGACAACGTCGATACCCAAAATCGTTGGAAGCGCCAGCAGGTCTAATCAGTCTTTGAAAAGTTTTCGTGCCGTGCACTTTGTGGACGGAGAAATTTTTGTGAGTGAGTGAGCCAGCGAGAGAGCGCGAGTGATAGCGAGAGAGAGAGAGAGGGAGAGAGCGAGAACTGAAAATCACAGTCTCGGCGTACGACGAGAAATCGATAAGAGCCAGCTGAAGTGCAAGAAGAAGCAGCAGCAGCTAACAAAAAGTAAGAATCGATTAAAAAGTCAAGCAGCAAAAAAAACGTGAAAAAAGCGGGAAAATGGAGAATCGCCCCAGTAGGTTCTGTGGCTGAAGCCAAGTTGAAGAAATCTCTGGAAAACTGAATTTCACTTGGCGCGAGTGAAAATTTTGTAAACACACATGTACACGTGACAAGTCCCCAGTGTGCATGTGTGTGTGTGTGTGTATTGTTGTCGTATTGGAATTTTCGTAGTGCGGCGGCAAAAGTTTCGAAAAGCGGCGAAAATGCGCGCGCGCAAAAGTAGAAAGTTTGTTTTTTTCGGCCGCCACACACAACTCCCACTTGCCGCTCGTCGTTCTCTCTCAGCAGCAAACGGCGGCGAATAGATACAAATCGCTCGTTTTTCGCCGCAATTGCGCGGCGAGTACCCGAGCCATACGAGCCATCCAGAGACGACATTTGAATTGAAATTCATGCCTGGCCCGCTTCAGTTGTATTCTCGGTGGCTGCTGTCGCGCACAAAACCCGCCGTAGCCGTATTTATTTTCCACAATTTGAAGTCGTCTTCGCTTCTGGTGACATTCGGCCAGCTTGTTGCGTGCAACCACCCTGCTGGGTGGCTCGTGCCGGCGCCCCCCACTTTCGTGTGTGTGTGTGTGTCTGTGTGAGTGCGCGCCTTTTACAAAATTGCGGCGTATAAACAAAAAACAAAAAAAAAACGCAGCAGCAAAACGTCACAACTAACGTCAGAGTTTTTTGGGTGGTGGGCGTGTTTACTTAGGCATCTTTGTAATCAGCAAGTGAGGCGTTCGTTCGCTTCCTGCTTCCTTCCCCATTTGCTTTCGACTTAGTTTCTGCTTCCTTTTTGTTGTTTTGTCTTGCTTTTTGTTTTGCTAGCTTACCGCTTCCAGCTTTTTCGCTTTTGTTGTCATTTTGTCTGCCTATTTTGGTCGTCTTCCCTTCACCGGAGAGCAGAGCACACAGAGCACTTAAAACGCTTTCGTGCCAGATTCGCGTGAGTTTTTTTGCAAACGAAGAAAGAGGCAAACAAAATGGGCAAAACAAGACACAACAAAAACACAAAGTGTGCGATAGTAATGGAACGACTTGCAGTTACGCTATGCTGTTTTGTCCAATTGGGAGAATTAACGGATTGAATTCAATATGAGGGATTTGCCTTCAGACGCAATCAGAGTTCCTTTGGGGGCCGAACACAGTCGGCAATTCACACCGAATGCCTGCCGAATTCTAAGTTTCAGAGAGAGAGAGACAGTTACATTTTCTGTCCTCTCTTATGGGGGGAACCCTGGACCAGTGGTGCTAAATCAGTCACTTTTAGTGTTTTTTTAAAAACCGGTGTTGAGATTTATAAGCTAAAGATTCAATGATCAAATACACAAACTATCTAGATGGCTTTGGAACTATCTGTCACATGAACCTGATTCCGAATTGCTTTATATTACAAACATCAAAAATCGTACATCAAACAGCATTCATCAAAAACAAGTAAGAAAGTCGGTCAAGCCCGACTGTAATACACTCTGTACCTGCAGTAGCAGCTGAAAGCAGCGTTGCTGAACCATAAATGGCTTCAATACTTGCATTGAACCATGAGAGATTTTCAAAACTGACCAATAGATGACGCCCTTACTGCCAGGGCGTGGAAAGCAACTTTCTTTTGGTCATAACTTGAATATAGTTCATCCGATCTTTATCATTTCTTCCGCCAATCGATAAATAATCTTAATAACCAAATATCTCTAGAAGGTACGAAACATCTATCTACAAAACTGTGGGAGATATGAGGTTTTTTGAAAATTTCGGGGGCGGGAGGGGGCGTGGCGAAATTTAAAAATAAACTTAAACTGCCTGCAAGTATAAGAAATATATGTCCCATACATGTCAAACCTCTATCTCTTACCATCTCTGAGATCTGTTTGTTCATACGGACTGACGGACGGACGGATATGGCTATATCGACTCGGCTGTTGATGCTGATCAAGAATATATATAATTTATAGGGTTGGATATGATTCCTTCCCCCTGTTACATACTTTTACACAAACTTAATATACTCTGTACTACCTTTGGTACAGAGTATACAAAGTTGATTTTATGCTGAACGGCTTTGATTGAATTTTGAGTAAAAAATAGTATTCGCGAATTTTGAATTTTTCTGTTTTTATCATCCATCACAATCACTTAAACTGTCGATCATATGATTGCACATCACATTTGTTCACCACAACAATCGAACTAGATCCATCGGTGCTTTGTCATCGATTTGTGCTGGTGAACACG
Organism: Lordiphosa magnipectinata; assembly: GCA_037044535.1. Taxonomy (NCBI): domain Eukaryota; kingdom Metazoa; phylum Arthropoda; class Insecta; order Diptera; family Drosophilidae; genus Lordiphosa; species Lordiphosa magnipectinata. The sequence continues at coordinate 118,794 of JBAMBO010000555.1, forward strand.
GCCATTGTTTAGTTTATTTTTGAATCTCAAAGCGTCCTGAAGGTACCCGGCGTGCGTTGCAACGCCCCTTTAGAATTTTAAACACAAAACGCTGAAGTGAAGCTTACTTGACAATTGCCATCGATTCAATCTTCATATTAATCTAAACCAGCGGTGGGCAAGACCTTGCTCCCATTGCTCCGAGATTTTTTTTCGGCAATTGGCTCCAATCAGTCTGATAATAAACTGCGTCGCAAATTAACACGCTTCAAATTGTAAACAATAACAAAGTCAATGCGAATCGGTGAACGGCACCAACACACAGACTGCGCAACAACTGCATTTTGGGCGATCGTTCTTTCTGTTGTTGTTGGTCTGCTCCCAAACTAAAATTTCATGTCCACCACTGATCTAAACTCATTAAATACCATACATCTTCCATGTAACCGTCTTCATGTCAATCTAAACCAGTGCCGCCCAAATGGAGAGGACAAAAAAGTGTGATTGTGTTGGTGAGCAAGAGAGTTCTCTCCAGACAACAGTCGTTCTAATTGCAACTCAGTGTTCAACGATTTACACAATCATGAGTTCGGCTCGCGTTTGCGTGAAAACACGACTGACTTCGGCTGGTGGTAGCTTTGGCTGGCCGGGTCTGATCTAAACTCATATAATTGTAGTGTCCTCTTTATCAAAAGTTCGAAGACACAGTTGTTTTTAAATGAGATTATTGTGTATTCATTGAGTTGCTTTAAATTAACAAATATTGGGTTATTATAATCTAAAGTTTGCTTGACGATTTTCACTATGTTTCGCTCTTGAGATTCCGGCATCGACTCACTAAGCTACGTCGCATTGCCCGCGCTGCAGCTCGACTCTTAAGTGTGACCGCTTCTTGTTTTCTTGTTAATCCTAGTCTCTGCTGTACCTTTTCCTACATAAGAACATTGAAAATTTTAAATTTTCCTTAAACCGATTGACCGACAGCTCCTATTTCACCGTCTTTAATTGCCAACTATTAAATCTTCATGATAAACTGAATTAGTCATTAAAATGTTGTGTATTTCCGGATTTTTCAAATGACAATTTGGATAATTTCGCTATTTTTTGTACAATTTTTCACTTATATGTTTGATAATGTCCCACTAGAGTGTGAGGTAAATGATCTAGGGGTAATTCTTGATCACCGACTTAAATTTGACTCTCATGATACTGCTACTGTTTGTAAGGCCAGGAGTGTTCTTGGTTTTTTTAAGCGCTGGTCGAAGGAATTTGATCATCCCTATACGACGATGATTTTGTACACTTCTCTTGTCCGTCCGATTCTCGAGTATGATCCGCATGTGTATGGTCTCCGCATTATTCGACCCATAAAGATAGAATTGAATTAGAATTAGGTCCGTTTACCATCGTACTCTAGCATACTTCTTTTTAGATTAACTGCTTGAAGTAATCTTTATACATAGACTAATTAATGGCGAAAGCGACTCATCTGAGTTGGTTGGCCAAATTAACCTCAACGAGCAAAGAGTGCCAGCCATAGCTACCAGAACCCGAAGTCAGTCGTGTTTCTATGCAAACGCGAGCCGAACTCATGATTGTGGGAATCGGTGAACACTTAATTGCAAGTATTGTGCTGTCCTCACTACAACTGCATTTTGGCATTTTTGGAAAAATGTACATTTGCCCCCATACAATTTTATATGGGCACTTGAGATGCCAAAAAAGTGCATTTTAAGCAAATGTATTAGCATTACTCGCTTGCCATTCGATTGTTCGATAGTTTTTATTCGATAGTCGATCATTTTTGGTTACTTACGGTCGGGAATTTATGTTTTTAATTAACTTATCAACGATTTCAATTTTTAGTTGCAATTTGACTGAAGAGGTCTCAAGCCATATGTTGGACCTCTGGTCTAAACACGTCAAAATTTTGAGTGACCCCCGCCATAATTCTAACATTTCGGTCGAAAAAGTAGTTCTAGTGAGAAAAACTTGTTTGTTTTCAATGGAAGCGTCTTTATACCTTCCAGTTGTGAATATTATCGGCTTCAACAACAATTATCAACAATTTTGGGGAGTTTCGTGAAAATCGGATGAATATATCTTATAGCTGCCATATAACAAACTGGCAAGCAAATGGTCAAAGTAGTGGCGCCATCTAGTTTGGGAAATAACTCAGCTAAGAATGTTCGACGAAAATCATTTAAAACCTCAATTTATATAAGGTATACAAGCTACAAGGGTATATAAGCTTCGGTAGAGCCGAAGTTAGCTTTTCCCTATTTTTATACCCTTGCAAAGGGTATTATAATATTTTGCCCAGAAGTTTGCAACGCATAGAAATAATCATTTCCGACCCCATAAACTATATATATTCTTGATCAGGGCGACGAGCTGAGTCGATTGAGCTTTGTCCGTCCGTCTGTCTGTCCGTCTGTTTCTACGCAAAACTAGTCTCTCAGTTTTAAAGCTATCGAGCTGAAATTTTGCACAGAGTCTTCTTTTTACTGCACGCTGCTAATATGTGACTATAACTTAAAGCTGCCATAGGAACCATCGGTCAAAAAATGGGTCTTAGTGAGAAAAACTTTTTTGTTTTCAATGTTAACGGCCTTAAACTCGGCCATTGTTAATATTATCTGCTCTCAAACAGATTTGCAAATTTTGGTCAAGATCGGATGACTATATCTTATAGCTGTCATAGGACCGATCGGTCGGAAAATGGATCTTAGTGAAAAAAACTTTTTTGTTTTCAATGCTAGCGTCATAAAACTCGGCGATAATTAATATTATATACTTTCAAATAGATTTGCAAATTTTTGTCAAAATCGGATGACTATATCTTATAGCTGCCATAGGACCGATCGGTCGGAAAATGGGTCTTAGTGAAAAAAACTTTTTTGTTTTCAAATAAATAGTTCTTAAAGTCGGTGATTCTTAATATTAAACTAATTTGAAAAAGTTGATCGACATCGGGTGACTATATCTTATGGTTGCCATAGGACCGATCGGTCTTAGTGAGAAAAACTTTTCTGTTTTAAAATTTAATCTTTCTTAAACTCCTCGATTGTTAATTTAATATGTTTTCAAAAACATTCGTGATATTTGGGCGAAATCAGATGTTTACCTGTATGAAAATGGTTTTTAGTTAAAAAATGGTTAGATTTTTATGTAAGCGTTCTTAAACTCTGACATTTCAAAAACAGCATTTGCAAGGGTATAAAAACTTCGGCACAGACGAAGTTAGCTTGGCCTTCTCGTTTTTTATTTATTTAGTTTTTAGTTTAACAATGTTCTGTCCAACTTTAAGAATATTAGATATTAGATATACAATATATTAGATAACAAAGCGATAGAGTCGATTTCCCCTGACAGGTGTTTATGAATAAAAGGGACGCCAAGGCAAGTTCAAGGTTCTTAAGAGAAGGCAGTTTGATTAGGCGTATTCTGTCCTCGTAAGAAGGAAGATGGATGGATGGATAACAGTTTAAGCTTTGGAGAGCGAAAATTAAGAACTATTTCTGAACCAGTGCCAGTTGATCTTGATATTTTTGGTAGTATGGAGACCAGACACACGAACCCATATTCAAGTATTGGACTCACTAAGGAAACATACAGTTGCCTAGTGACGTAGGGGTCATTAAATTCCTTGGACCATCGTTTAACATACCCGAGAACTCCCATTGCCTTGTTGGCAATGACCGCTATATGACTATTAAAACATATCTTGGATACAAATTGTACACCCAAATCATCAACTTTATAGATTCGTTCCAATAGGATGGTATCAATCATATAATCAAACTCATATGGTTGATTACACCGAAAGGTCATACATTTACACTTGCTGATTATACTTGGAATTGGTTTAAAGTTTCACTTACTTAGAAAATACTAAACTAAAAGTTTTTTATTCGTAGAAATTCGAAAAACAAATCACTAGCGACAGCTTTTTTCAAATAAGGAACACTTTAGCTTAATTACAGTTCATAAAGTCGGAATTCTTTTGATAAATTAAGCGAAATCTTTGACATACTTCAGTTAAATTTAGCTGTTTCTTCTTTGAGGTCACCTCATATCAACGCCAAACAACCTGCTGCTTCAACTTTACTGCCCCTTTGCCATCATCAACATCATCATCATCATAATCATAATCATGAAAATCTGTTTTTGGCTTTGACTCGACTGTTTGTGGTGTAGGGCACAAAAGCGTAAAACGTTGAATCTAAAACTAGCTTCAAGTACGCCGTCGAGTGCACATCGGTTTCGGCCTCTGGCTGTGTGTGTGTGTGTGTGTGTGCCTGTTTTGCTCGGCTCGTAGGTGCCCTCTGTGCGCACGAAGGGCGTCGTTGGTGTTGGTCTCTGCCGGCGTTTGAGTTACTTTTTGTTGTTCGTCAGCTCTTCATATTTTTGTTTTCGGCATTGTTCCGATTCATGGATATGGATGGCTGCTTTACTAGTCTAAAGTTTTGTGTGCTGACGTAGTCATATCTTTGAGATACAGATACATAGTTGTGTGTGTGTGTGTGTGTGAATGTGTGTGGCTTTTGTTGACGAGCGTCGACCACAATGATGTTGACGACAACGCTGATGGGCGAATGGTGATGGGATTTTGCTTTATGTTATTTCTCACAGTTATGTTTTTTCCACTTTGTTGCTTTGTTTGACCGCTGAGATTGGCCTTTTCTTTTGCTAACCTCTCTACCACCCTTGCACTCTTTCCTTCAGGACATGCTGACTGCCTAACTAAATTAGAGGCTATCTCCATTTGAAACAAAGCACAAAACATGCATCCATCAGATTTAACGCACATAATGCTCAACAATGAGCAGACGTCACACGAAGTGCGTCAATTTCATGACCTGATCAGCTGTGGAATTTGTAGGGGCTATATGATTGATCCCACAACAGTGGACTTTTGCTATCACACATGTAAGTGTTGACGTAGAGTAGTGAGATAAACAATTGCTGACCCGTTTCTCTCTCAGATTGTCGGAGTTGTATACTGAAGCATCTGTTACGTGATGCCTACTGTCCCGACTGCAAAACAAGTGGCAGTGGTAAACAGATCAGTGAGGATAATCTAAGGTAGGTGTACAATTTGATGACTTCTTTGGTTTTTGGCACACTGACCTAACTAACTTGCGTGGGAACTTTTCTTTTAGACCTGATGATATTATGCGTGCTTTAATCTTTAAACTGGTACCGGGTCTGTATAAACGGGAATGCAATCAATTTGCAGAGTTTAAAGAGGAGCACGAAGATCTGGATACCGAGGAGCCAGAACTAACCGAACAGGAGTTCTATGCACCGGAAGAGCCTATAAGGTAAGTTAACAACACCATTTTTTTTTTGGTTTGGGATATGAAATAATTTATTTTCGATGATTTTGAGGGGAGGCAATTTTTTCCACTAGCAACAGAAGGGCCGATATGGGGCTCACAAAGCTTCTGCGACTTGGCGTTGGCTGTTGATGCCGGATTTTGCTATAAGCCTGCCTTTGGAATCTCCAAAGCGATTATAGCAATGCTGGCAAGAGGTAGCCTCTGCTAACCCGCAGAAAACAGGCAAAGACTGCTGATGATTGAATCGTTTTGATTCATGAAATAGCTGTATAGTCAACCCAGCCTCCTTTGTGGCGTGTGTGTGTGTCTTGTTTTTAGAAAAGTTGTGAACAAAAATAATTTAATAACCTGGAGCCTGCTAAAAAGCACTGCGGAAAAGTCCTGCCAGGAATTTGCGATTCATTTCTTGTGTGTGTGTGGGACACAACCAAAAACAGGGTGACCATGCATCTAAAAAGTGCAAAGTCTTTGAATTTAAACAAATTTAAAAATATAATAATGTTTTCTGGAGGAAGCATGCCGCTCGGAGTAGGTGATACATACTTTATATTTGGGGATGGCTAAGCATGACATACTTTGCAGTGTGTCCCGGATGGCGCAAAACATTACTGCAGCATGTTGTTAACTAAACAACTTTATAATGCGATCATCTCCAAAGTAGTATGACTTCTCAACTGAAGTAATTCATGGTCCGATACAAAATTCGCATTAATAATAATAATAAATTTATTTAAAACCAATTATACACATGCTTTATACAAAAAATTTCAAAAGAAAATATAACATATCTAATTGCTAGAGGTTTTAAATAGTACTCGACTATGACTAGATGTCGTCAGTCGGAGAATTCGCTTCTATTACTTTGTTGAGTTTTGTTTTATTTTATTTGAGGGTTCCCTAGATACCATACAAAAAGTCCTACTACACCCTGCTTCCCCGCTCGTCGCGAGATACAGGATCGTTGGGACCTAGTGTCGGATTAGGGGCCCACCAAATTTCTTTAGTTTATATTATTTGTGTTGTTGTGTTTTAAAAATATTCCGCCAAAATCCGTTTCCTATACTGGGTGGCCTGTTGCAGAAACTCTACTAAGCCCTTCCAATTAGTGTCGCTCGCATCATTTAAAATGTCTCTAATCTGAGTTGGGCTTAAGACAGGTTGGCTAAAACATAAAATTCTGTGCTCTCGTAGTATTGGACATCTACCCAGAAAATGATTTATGTCCTCTACCTCATTTGTGTTGCACAATTCGCATTTACTAGTTGGTCCTGTAATGAATCTGTTTCCATTTAAGAGTATCATGTCACTTCTTGCCTTAATAATCCATGACACTGCTCGGGTATCTACTTGTGCATATTTTTTGCCGACGGTATGGTCAAGTTCTCGGTAAATTCTCCATTCGCTTCTTAATTTTTGCTGCACGAGTTCTGTAAGTCTGTGTCTCTTAAGCTCCGCTAATAGTGCAATGCGATTGACATTCCATAAGGTCTCGTTGCCCCAGTTCCACTCTATGTTATGCAATGAGCTCAGTGTGAATAGCTCTTTTGCCCAGAATACATTTTTATCCAATACCAACTGCGACAGGATTCGAGGCAACCTATGGCTATCATATATAAACAGAGTTTTGTAGATATACCGAAGGTGCTGGTCCAGCATGTAGAATCTGCTACCGTATCTATCCGTATCTAGAGCAAGTGAATAGTGTGGCGTTGTTTGTGGCAGGTTATAGATACGCTTAATGAAAAAGGCTTCCAGCTTATCCACTTCCTCATGTTGGCCATAGCCCCAGACTTGCGCTCCGTAAGCTTGTATTGCCCTACACACGGCTTCATAAATTTTCCACTTCATTTCAGCGGAGACATTGTTTTTGGCGAGAAGGCTCTTCCAGGTTATGTTGATGCTTAGCTTTGCAGCCGCAGTTCTTGCTTTAACATGCTTCTTGAAATTTTTAATTAAAATTCGCATTACTCGATTGTCTTTTCGATCTAAAATCCTTGATCATCTTGCCTTCCTGCATCTGGAGGCATGCTGCACTACCCTCAAGAAACTAGAGTCTTCTATGTGAAGTTCCTTGGTATGTGAGGCATACAACTATGTACAGCGATTTGGATATCAAATGAATATGCGCACCAGCAGGTATCAGGAACGACTGATGGTGCACCACTGCAATAGTTTTGTCTCTGATCTGTCGACAAACAAACTAAGAAGGCGTCTTATCCGACGACATCCCTCCAACCTTTGTGTCCATGGAAAGCGTCTCTCTGGCGGTCTCTTCAATTTGGCATAACTGTCCCCTTGGCATCATTCCCTACCAATCTTTGCATGCAGACGACAGCTCATAAAATACAAATAAAAAACATTCCCCCCAAATTTTCGCTCATCACATCCAAAATAATTGTTAGCAATATATTCCTGAGCTGTGTATAAACTGTTCTCTTAGGGCCGATTTCTCATCTTCTACATAGAGCTATGTATATGTCACATAAACTTACAAATAGCAAAGTAAATTGTGAGCTTATCTGACACATATCAGCTATCTGGAAGAAGATCCACAAACGCTATCGATAGTCCAACTATCGATAAGAATCATTAAGTCTCGTTCATATTGCTGGATACAATTCTAGGAAATGCCAGGAATTTGTAGTTTCCGCGGTGCTCGGCCTAAAAAAAAAGTTATTTAAGTTGCTTTCTGATTGGGCTTCCATGCCAGGTCACTATCATTATTATTAGTCTAGATCAGCGATTGGCACGCCTGGCCTGCTGGGACCGAACACATTTTGCTACTCACATTGACAAGAGCCCAACGCAGGCCGAGGCGTGTGCTAAGAGAGGAAAACAGTTTTTCAGTCGCTTGCCAGCGGTCGATGAAGTAGGTCAGAGCTGGCTTGCGTCTCTTAATTTTTGCACACCAGCGTAGCGATGGGCAAGTTTTGGCACCCATTGCTCCGTGAGTTATTTTTGACCAACTGGCGCCACGCTGTTGCACAAGCAATTGTTTCTCTTCGTAGTCAATTACAATAACAAAACGCATGCAGTACCGACGCCAGCTTGTCGCTCAAGCAGACGGCAGCAAAAACCAAATAAACGCAGTGTGTGGATCGTTGCTCAACTTAATGCTTGCTAATAAGGGTTGTTTTTAATACTTTTGTTGTTGTTAGACTGCTCTCAAACTCAATTTACGTACCACGAAAAAAAAAAACTTAGAAACGAAGAACTCTCGTGATATAAGTTAACCTTAGGGTCAAATGCAGTTATAAAGTTACTGATTCTCTTCAAGAATTCTCCCATCGGTCTGAGAATTAAGCTTCGAACTATATAAACAGAATCTTTCCACACATGAGTGTCTTAATGGCACGACATGTGCAAGTAAGCGCTTCCAGACACTTTTTTATAAACCGAACCTAAAGCGTTATGACGATTTTGAATCTCTAGACCAGCGATGCCCAGCCGTATGCTCTTTGGGTACGTTTTGGTATTGTAATTGCACGGAACATAGGAAATCAATGATCGTATACATGCAGGGCGCGAGGCATACGAAACGACACACATGCTAACGATTTCGTGTGTATGCGACGCGTAGAACAAAAACCGGTTTTGTTCTCTTCTTTGATTGGCGTTTGCGAGCGCAAGCAAACTGACCAACAACAATTTCATTATTGGTATTGGTGCTTATCTTTGTGAGTATTGGTGAGTGCGCTGTCGTTTGCTGCTTTTGGGCATGCCTGCTCTAGACCAATTTTTCTCCAGAACTTTAGTTTGTACTTCTGATTTATAAAGCATTCGAAACCTACGCATCTTAGGAATTACTTTTCTAAAAATATTTTCATTAACTTGGAAGGAAATGAGTAGGCGTTATAGTCAGATTCAGGTCATATACTTGTGTATTTTAAAAGCCTACTGATGATAGAACCTCCAAGTTATGAACTTAATGGACTCCTTGGAACCTGAATTATACTTCGCCAAGCCTATTTTTCCTAAATTGAAAAAAAAAACCACTGTGTTCTTAGTAAGTATACAGCTATACCTCGTTTAACAGCCTCAACTGGCTTCATATTCGCTCATCTCCATAAGTTGCTAATTTTTAAGTGACTCTTTCTCCAAATTCATAAACTGTTCAACATCATTGATCAGTAGCATCTGTAGCCAAAGCAACAATCTGATCCTTTACAGAAGATAAGTCAACTTTATGTGATGATGAAGAGGCCTTAACGCGGTCCGGCCCTAGTTGCTTCCAGAACTTGTTCAATGATATTTAAGTTCCTTTCACGACTAATCGATTACCATTACAGCAACTTTCATGTTGAATTTCTTCCAAAAGTCAGACATTGAAATATGGTTGTTGTCTGTTGAATTTAAAAGTAGCCTTAAAAGTAAAAGAAACACTTTGATCCACTTGGTTGTATGATAGTTTTCTTGAGCAAATATGCCTTAGCCTCCAGAAGCAATTCCTTAAACATTATTTAAGTCATCCATGCTTTTTGTTTGAACGCCAAATTACTGGAAGCTGCTTTTATTCGATATATTTCAATGCAAGCGAATTTTCGGACAAATAAATCAATATGGCATAAAAGTTTTAAGCTATAACCAGATGCATTGGAACCGATAAGTAATGTCAAACGCTCTTTCAAAACCTTGTGTCCACGAATAGATCCTTCTCTGCTTAAGAACGACCAGTCTGGCATTCTTTTTCATCAGCATTTAAAAACTTGATCAGCTTCATATTGACCATCATTAAGGGTGCGCGCACACATGCGGCTGAAAGATGAACTGACGGCAGAGCTTAAGGCTGATCTTGACAAATAACCACGTTCCGTGCATGCTAGTTTGCACAACAAGCACTGATTTGATCTTTTAAGTTCAGTTGTAAGTTCAGCTTTGCAGAATTAAACAAGCATGTTTGTTTTTTTCGGCTTGCCGACGTACTAAAATATGGTCTGCCGTCAGTTTATCTTTCACAGACGAATGTGTGCCTGCACCCTTAGGATCGTCTTTAACACGAAGCTGGTAGTCTCGCCTTTTAAAGTTATATAAGTAGTAGCGGTTTTTGAAATAGTCAAACCAACCTCGTCTTGCATTAAAAGATGGACTTTCTTCTGTTATTGAATGCGTAAAATAAGCTATTGGCCTTTTCGAGAATGGCTATATGACTTATCGGCACTTTTCGATGTGTGTTGATTGAAGATTACATTTAGGTCATGATGCAAGTTTTTGTCTGTTTTAGCATATTTTAAGAAGTTTATTTCTGCGGCCGTTAAGCGAGATAAAAAAGGCCGCCAAGTGAAAATTGGTGCTAAATATAGTGTGGCCGTTAAGTAAGTGTGTTGTAAAATATATATAAATATATGTATACAAAGAAAGGTCGTCTTGTAGAAGTATAATACAGGTGTTCAGAGTATTTTTCATCTCTTAAAGCCCGTTAAGGAACTTTACGTCACGACCTTTATAATACACAATCCAAGGTATCCTTAAAGTTCCTAACTTGGAGCAGCTATCATCAGTAGATTTCTAGTTTCTTAAACGCCTTTCCAGTATTGGGATACCCTTGAAACAGCTGTACAGACAAACTGTTAACTGTTAACATTAGCTACAAAACCTTTAGTTATTAAAAAGCTTACAAATACTAAGAATTTACTAAGGATTACTTTTCCCCGTCTCTTTTACTTTGCTCAGCTTATCTTTGTCCTACCATCCGGCCATGGTGCAGCAATGCCTACCGGGAGAGAGTCCACCAGTTATCTATTTACAATGTCCGGCCGGACTTAAAGTTCAGCTACTCCAACGTTTTCTCTCCTCCAAGTATAACATTGATCTGGAGCACAAGCAAATAGAGATTGAAATCACCTATGAGAATGAGGTGTTGCCCACAAATTTTACGCTCATGGATGTGGGCTATTGTTACAAATGGAATCGGGTAAGTGTCAGTTCAGTATTTCTTTTGCGGGGGTGGGGGGAATGCCAAGTCAATTCAATTGTGCCGCCAGCTTAAAGTCAAATGTCCACTTTCCCACCCTGTTGACAGCTGGCACCCATGGACTTTAGCTATAGAATTCTCTGGCATGATGAAAGCGAGAGTAGAAAAAGCCAGGATAAGAAGAATATATCAAAGATTGAATTAGTTGAGGAACAACAGCGCTCAAAGAGTGGCAAATCGGTGACCTTTGCTGAAGATTTAGACGCATCGCCGCGTAGCAAAGCACGTGGCAAGGTATCGACCAAATCGGCGTTGGTCACGCGGCGTACCGCCACCACACCAACAACAACAACAACAACCACACGTGAGACGGAGGATAACAGCAATAGTGCTCCTGCAGTAAGCACATTCAAGAGTTTGCGCAGCAATGATATGCGTTACAGTGACTATCCCACGGTGACGCGGGTCAAGAGTGAACCGGAACCCGAGGAGGTTAGTTTGCCCTCAAATGCCAGCATAGTGGTCAGCATACCATCCTCCCAATTAAGCAAATCCGCCGATGAGGGAGAGTTTGAGCTGAAAACCGCCAATAAGAAGGCAGCCGCCGCCGCCCAACAATTGCCCAAGCTGAAAATTGAGCTGAATAGCCTGAAAAGTAAGCTAACGGTGGTGCCACCCAAGTCGGCAGATGCACGCCTGGAGGAGACCAATTCGGCACAGCAATTGGATCTGGAGACCTATGCCAAGAATATAGGTCTAAAACCCATAGAGACTAAGCCCAGTCCCAATACCTCGCCCAAATCCTCTTGTTCTTCCTCCACCAATGGTTCCAGTTCAAATGGCCTTAACGAGCCCAACTACAACTCCAGCTCCAGCTCCTCGCATCGTAAGCGCAAAAAGAAACACTCCAAGGAGCCCAAAGATGCCAATGGCAAACGCAAGAAATTGCATGCGGAGATTTCCTCGCATAGCGATGGTAAAATGAAGATGAAGATTACCACCACACCAAATCACAACAAGCACAAAGTGGACTTGAAACGTTCCCATTCCCTGGCGGGTGGCGAACTGCCTTCGGTGGCTCTCACCCAGTTGAAACTGGACGAGAAGGAGAGCAGCGATGTGCTGAATCGAACTCTGGGTGAAGAGGCACGTAGCATTAGTAGCCTGATGACAGCCAACTCAAGCAGCAGCGACTGCCAGTCTAGCAAATCTTTGCCAGCATCACCACCCTTACCACCCAGTTTGTTTAAGGCCTTCACACCCAATCCTACACCACCGGCCTCAGTCAACTTACCCCACAAATCCAGCAAGCCTACATTGAGTCCAAACAGTCGCTGCAGCAAGCCCACACCGCCGGCACCACATTTTGTGGTACCTCAAACACCGCCGCCTCCAGCTGTGCGTCAGGCGCCACATATGCAACGCTACCTCTCCACACCCAGTTCCATAGCCAGTTCGGCCAATAAGCAGCCCAAGCGATCGCTCTCCCTGGATGAGTCACAGCATCCCGTCAACAAACATTCGCGCGTGGATTACCAGAAACAGCCGCCATCCCAAGTGGGGGCCAGTTGGCAAAGGCAGAACCTAAAGATGCCCCAGCAAATGCGTCTGTATGGACCCGATATGCCCAAGCCCCAAATGCCGCTGCTCTGTCCGGCCAGTTTGAGTCTCTCCAGTCCAGCCGTTAGCATAACACCACGTCCCCGCAACACACAGATCTCCTCGCAGAACTCCTCTCTGAGCTATTCTTTGGATCAAATGCCGGCTTTGGAAATAGTGCGCCTGGCTGCAAGTAAGCCCAGTACACCTAAGCTCAGCATGCCGCCCCTAAGTCCGCCCAGTACACCACAGCAGCAGCGTCATCTCATGGGACCACCGGCCAGTTTGCCCAAATCGGGTCAAGTCAAGTTGCCAGCCATGGTTAAATCTCCGCCGCTTTCAGTGGCTTTGAGTGGGCCAAGATCGGCTGGGGCTGCTGCTGCTGCTGCTGCTGCTGCTGCTGGAGCATCGGCGGCGTCTGCCACAGCGGCTTATCGCACATCTCCGCCTGCCTTAATAAATCTGCGCAACACCGTGCCACTCTCGTTTCCCGCAAAATCAGGCGCAGCCAAGAAATCCCCAGCCACAGCGACGGGTCCAAGCAAAGCCAATGGCACGAGTGCTGCCACTGCGAAAACCAGTTTGCGCGAATTTCGACCGCCGACCACCACTAAGGATGCCGACATACTTGATTTATCGAAGCAGTCCAGTTCCAGTTCCAGTGCCAGCAAGGCGCCCACATCGCCGCCCGTGGGCAGCACCAGCCTCGAGGCCGCCTTGAACAAAATCAAACAGAACATTTCAGCAAACAGCAATGGATCATCTGGTAGCAGCACCACCACGGCTGCTTCCACAGCGGCTGCCGCCGCTGGCGATGATCTACAGAATCTGCATATGCTGTCGGAGTCGGCCACGGCCCGCGAGAAGATTTCCATCAAATTTGAGAACAAGCCAAAGAATGCCCATGCCAATGCGGTGGTGAGACCACAAAATGCTTCAGTTCGTAGCATACCCAATCCTTCGGCTTTGGCCTTTCGCAATCAACCAGTCACATTGACCAAAGTGCCCGAGCAAGAGAAACCCCAAAAACTACAGCTTAGTCCCAATGCCTCGCCTGCATCGGCCACCTCTCCGCGTGCTTTGACCAAAAAACCCACCACAATCGATCAAGTGGCGGCCAATTTGAATATACGAGCCGAGGCCAAAGCAGCTGCTTTGGCAGAGGAGGCACCGCCGGCTAAATCTCCAGAGTTGGCCAAGACTATACCGTCTGTAAGTAAGGAGAGTACCACAGTGACTGTGACTGCAGCTAGTACGCTGCTGACCAGGCCGACAAGTCTATTGAGCAACAATAATAACAACAACAGCAGCACCAACAGTGCCACCAATGAAAGGAACCATGAGTCGTCCTCCCTGTCCAAGCCTCCGTTACAAATCTCCGCCACTGATACTTTGGCTCCGGTAGCCAGTTCCGCTTAGTCACAAGGTAAGTTTTATAGTTATGTTTTAGTCAATTCCATAAAAGTTGTACCACTGTATCCTCAAACTTCCTCTCTGTCTCTCTCTCACTCTCCACAACTCTCCATAGAATGTCTAAGCAGCGGTCTAAGCTAAGCCATAAGTTCTTGTACTTTCACTCGCCAAGTCTCCCTACGTTTTCAGTTATGACTTATATATAAGGCTTCGAACAGAGCAAAAGCGGCACAAAAAAACCTTAGGCTGAAGCCTAAGTTGATAAAGCTCAAGCAAAGCTTACGCTCATTGCTTGAAAAACTCGAAAATTTGGTACTTGTTTCATATATGTGAGTACAGCTTCTACACGGAGGATAAAAACCTGTTCAGAAATTAAAGTTGCCTTCAACTTGTGGCCAGAAATGTTCAAAATTTTCTTAAAATGAGTAAAGTAGTACTCAATCGTATAATAATTGCCTTATACCAACATCAAAACCGGTTTTTGGCAGAAAGAGAGAGCGCGTTGGCTTTCTTTTTGATCTCTCTCTTGATTTTTTGTCAACTCAACTTTTTGTCATGTCAACCACCACACAGAAAAGTAAAAGTAGCCTTCTAGATGTGAAGCTAATTCAGAGTGCAATAGCTCAATGTGCTAGCGCGCCATTCCCTACGCTGTCCGTTAAGTGCAGAAGGGTACCAGGTTCAACTCCCAGTCAAGAACGGACAAATTCTGGTTGTTTTTAAAAGACTTAAAAAATGGTCGTTGAAGTTGTTATCCAAAATCCATCAAATTTTTAGTTCCAGTTGAGTTTAAAATGTTCTTGAAAACGGTACAATATCAACTCAAATCAGGTTCTCTTAAAAAAGGAACAATATTCACTCGATTTGAGTTTTTGCAATCTCAAAAACTTGTTCTTGAAGTGAGAACATTGTACTACCAATGAGATAAGCCGTTCATATACTGTTTTTGATAATGTTTGTGAGTCTAATGTCCAATTTCTTGTGAAATACAACGAAAACAGTTTTAATGCTATCTGGCAGAACAACTAACTATGGTCGACCTTCAATTCGTTATATCAGGATTCCATAAAAGTGTAAATCAAGGGTGTCCGAGCGCATTCCGCAAGTCACGCACTCGTTGTTGTTTTGCGAAAAGCCCATAAGCCTACATAAAGCAACAACAATTTCATATGCGTGCTCTCCTCTCTTTTTTTCCGAGCGAAGGTCTGCAACAGTAATTTCATATATGTTTATTTTCTCTCTCTTTCTCCCCTATGTCTCCGAAAAACTAGATCGCAACAACAAGGTTGCTTATGCGTTGTCAGCGCTCGCCTAGCAAGCGTGTGTTTGAGACACCAACGAGCACACACGCAAACAAAAATAGGGTTTCTATTTCTATTTCTTGTGTTGGTTTTTGCTTGAGTTGTATTTTCTGCATTTGTATTTGTTTTCACGCTCCCGTAAGCTTATTCTGGGCACCCCTGGTGTAAATGGACTTTGGTCACGATAACCCACGATAATTCCAGTTAATTGTATACGTTTCGGCGCATCTTTAACTAACTATGGGAAATTAAGCAAAGCTTCCTGTCTGGTCTTTGTCCATATGGTACAGGGGCGCCATCTTGTATGTCGATTTGTTAATATTGAAGATCTTTTAAAGAAAACCACAGATTTATATTAATGAGGCATTTTGATTTCATTGGGTCCTTTAAAATATATTCTTCCGCCTTTTTAGGACCAAACAAAATGTGCACTTTTTGCTACGTTTTCGAGCATTTCGGGCGGTATAGAGATGATTTCAGCACTAATGGTTGCCTTGAACTCGTCAATGTTCTGAGCAAAGACTCTAGAACAGCGTTGCCGCTATTTACACCGAGATGAGCCGAACGCATGCCGAGCCTTCTCAGTCGCTGGCCAGCGGTCGATGAAGCAGATCATAGCTGGCTTGCGTCGCTTTATTTTATATTCTCACTTTTTGACCTAACTCTTCTTGACAAACCCTGCTCTAGAACTCAAAAAGATAAGTGAATGGCAAGGGAAAATTTCAAAGTGGACCTTCGATGTTGCTTTTAAGTATGTGCGGTGCGTGTGCGAAGTCTGCCGAACAAACTTTGCTCACACACACTACACACATATGTAAAGTTATAGGTCCACATGGCAATTTTCCACTCAAATTACCCTGACATTCACTTGTATGACTGTTACTCATCTTTGTGAGTTCTACAGTTTTTGGTCTTTGACTTGCTGGCGTGGGCAGACTTAATGAGTCGACATTCACACATATCGATTTCCATCGACTGTTTCGCCTACTCTGAAGAGAAATGTCCCAATTGTATAATTTGCTTATTAATAGCACCTCAGAGTATGAAATGGGGCCTCGTCGGTGATTAACATATGTTTCCCAGAGTCAGGTTCAGTGTCAACCATTCCAGCGACTGTTTGGCCGTATTCCAAGGGACTTGGTCGGTCTGTCGGCAACATTCTTTGAGTCAATTGCATTTAATACGGAAAACAAAGCCAATCTTTCTTCAAATTGAGGCGCATTGTGGTTGCACTGACGCATTAATGTTGAGCGCTGTAACGATACGACACATGTGGGGTCTAGGCAACACTCTGCCAAGCAACAAATAGTGTTGTCTTCTTGGGCCACCAGAGTGAGCTTACACAACTAAACTACTATTTTCAATAAACTGCGTCACTATTTCGACGAGTTGTTTCGGTGGTTAAAAGTGTACCGAAATTACGTAACAAGTCAATCGGTTGATAAATGCCTAAGTTATTCAATACATACATAGACAGCCTGTAATTTCTATCTTCATTTGTTTTGGACCGAACATATTCCAAAAGTATTATAACCCAATCTCTCTGGTCTACCTACTTTAAGTTTGTAATATTGCACTTCATGAGGACCCAGATTGATACAGTTCAACGATGATCGACGCCTGACCCATTGTTCCTCTCAAATCAGAATTATATGCAAACAACTACAAATTTCAGTCCCCTCTAAAAAACTGATTGTTGCAGTGCCCTTTCGTTGGATTTCGGTGTCCAAAGCTAATACAGATGGCAACTACAATTTATAGTTTTGGGTAAATCTTTGATTAGTAAATGAAACCTGTTAGAAATCCCTCGACTTAGAATTGGTTAGAACTATAATATTTTAAAGATTCGATTTGATTTGGTTTGGTGGCTAGGGATTTGTATAATGTTCTGCCATGATGATGATCTTCATTGAAGAGAAGGAGTCTTTTTTAATGAATGACTAAAGGAGCCTTTTCACTTGTCATATATCTCTCTGATATATGAGATATTCTGACGATAGTGTAAAAGCAAAGCAAATATTTCAAAATGTTAAGAAACTTTAGACTTAATGTAAAATTATGCCAACCCACTAAAAGTTGAGCTAAAAGTAGGCGGCTTTATTGGTCGGTACTTTTTTGAAAAAGTCGTTGTTGAGGCCATCATTCTTTGTTTAAGTTTGTGAGATTTGACCCAGCTAGACTTTTTCCTGTGGGGTCTTGTCAAATGCCGATGCCCTCAATGTAGGCCGGCCAAATGAAGAGGACAGAAAAATGTGCGCGTGTTGCAGAGCATGAAAGTCCGCCGCCGACTCATTTGGTTTTTTGTGCTCACCGATTCACACAGTCATAAGTGTGGCTCGCGTCTGTGTGAAAACAGCTGGACAAAATGTCCACCTTTGGACGACAAATGTAACATAGCCTAGACTTTCGCTAAAACTCAGCTGCATCTATGTTAAAATCTCTCACTGAAGCAGTTTAATTCCATTTCAATAAGGTAAATCCAATACACATCAAAAAAAGTCGCTATAAAATCAAGCTCAAAAAAGTTGATTTGATCTCAAACTTCGGATTGAAATTTTAAGTACGAAAGAATTGCAACAATCCTAAAAGTCTTGCATCAATCCGAAAATGCTCATTTCAAGTACGGATCCTACTTGAAAATCAAATGATCCTGTCTCGAGATTGAAGTAAGTACGGAATTCCAATGTCAAAGCGAAATGAAACCGAGAGCAAACTTCAAACTGAGAGAGAAAATCTCTTTCACTAATATGGGTACATACACATTTTTCTGTCAACTTGGAAGTTCTTTGCATATGTTGTTTTGGAATTCTCTACCAGTTATAGCACTTTCGACATGAGAAGGCAACTGTTGAACTGTTGCGGTCGTTGGACTAAGAGAGTGACCAACGACCATCTAAATCTAGACTATACGTTTGCTCGGTCGAACCAAGTTCTGTTTGCAACTGCAACCGTCTTCGTCACGAACTCGAGCCGTCTTCGTCTCAAACTGAACCCTGTTTCACTCCCACCCATCAGCCATGATATGGTGCAACGGCGACAGAGCAAGACAGGGCGAGGATCGAAACTGAGCGCCGTAGCAGCGCAGCAAGCAGAGAAGAGGGACTGCGCAAAGGGGGTGACGACATAGTTCCGACAGAAAAAAACGACACAATTTCGAGCGATATAATGTCGTTTTGTTTTGTCGGCATAATGTCGTTTTAAAACGACATAGTTTTGATCGAAAACGACATTATTTTGATTCCAAATGTACTGGGCGAAATTATGTCGTCGAAACTATGTCGCTATGCCGCGCAAAGGTACTATCTACCCTTCTCTCATCTGTGGAGCGACCAGCTTTCATTGTGGTGTTGTTTGGGTCCGGTTTTTACAGTTGTTTACAGTTTACAGAACTTGCTAGTTTGAAGATCAAAAAGGTCGTTGAAAAAGTAGCATAAAGTTCTTATGGGATGCTTTTTTGGGGGTCAAAATTAGTTAAAATATCGAGTCAATCTGAGGCATATTTGCTGCAATCCTTATTCGCATTGTAGATGGCTGAATATCGAGCTAAATTTAATAACGGGTAATTCTTGCCACAAGCCGATTTCGAGATCAAATCAAGTACGAAAATTGTGCTTAAGTCAATGTCGGACCTTCTTGATTAATCGAGCTCGAATAACAAGATAAAATCAATTCCGTATGTTGTTGAAATAAGCCTATATCGAACTAAAGTCAAGCTCTTCCGAGCTAAAATCGGCATCAAGACAAGAATTTCGATTTTCTCATACTTGGAAATCGTGCTTAAGTTTATGTCGTTCCTTCTTAATGACATCCAAAAGTGCGATCAAGTCGAGCTCGTATAACAAGATGAAATCAAACCCGTGTGTTGTTGAAATAAGCTCATATCGAGCTCTCCCGAGCCAAAATTGGGATCAAGACAAGAATTTCGATACTCTTATACTTGGTTTGAGAAAATCTGGGCTACGAAAATCGTGCTTAAGTCAATGTCGCTCTTTCTTGATTGGATCCGACTGAGGGATCAAGTCGAGCGCGCATAACAAGATAAAATCAATCCCGTTTGTAGTTAAAATAAGCCTATAACGAGCTTAAGTCAAACTCTCTCGAGCCAAAATCGGGTTCAAGACAAGAATTTCGGTACTCTCATACTTGGTTTGAGAACTCTCTCTCTCTACTCTTTCTTGATTGGATCCGACTGAGGGATCTAGTCGAGCGCGTATAACAAGATAAAATCAATTCCGTATGTTATTGAAATAAGCCTATAACGAGCTAAAGTCAAACTCTCCTGAGCCAAAATCGGGTTCAAGACAAGAATTTCGATACTCTCATACTTGGTTTGAGAAAACCCGTGCTGGACAGACTTCTGACATCGTTTGGGATTAATTTTAGCCCAGATATTTCGGGCTCTCTCGTTTCTTTTTAAGGTTTGCGTGAATGTTTCTTCAATGTGCTTTGATGTCTTCTAACATATTTCGTATACCTAGTCACTCGTTGGGCTGATTACTTTGTATATTTTCCTTTTTGGCGCATTTCCCACACTTAATGGAATAAAAAGAGACTCGAATTATACAAATTACATTTCGTGTTTACGTTTTTTTTTTTTGCCTCCCTCCTCCTGCTGCTCCCACTGCTGTTTTTTTTTTCCTTCTTTCTTTCTTTTTCTCAAGTAGTCATTATACACAAATTTAGCAGCGGCCCCGTCGTCAAAGTGTCTTCTCGTCTTCTACGTGGGCCTCTCTCTTTTGCTCGCTCGTCATTCCGATGGTCGTTGTGGTCGTTGGGTCATTCATGCATACGTACGAGGCGACGCTGCTGCTTTTGTGTTTTGCCGTTTTTTTCTTCTTTTTGCGGGCCTTTTAATGAACATCAATCCGAGTTGTAGTCATTACATCATTTGTATTTTCACCCATAGACAAAGATGAATAACATTTTCATTTTCTGTTTCTGTTTCTGTTTTTTTGTATCTTTGACAGCATTTCTTTGGCTATGCGGGACGCAGATGTATCTCGTGGCGCCGCTGGAGAATCTTCACAACAACAACAACAACAACAATTAAAAGTGCAATTGTCACGGGTACTGCAAATGTAAGCCCCTACACCATTAACCATAAACACCTACAGAATAAGCAAGCAATATTTAAGCTGAACACTTTGAGGCAGGTAGAATAACTAAACCCTTTTTTGTGGCATAGCAAAAATTCTTAAAATTTAAAATCAAAATTTATTTGATACTAACAGATATGGGCATATCGGAAGTATTTGTATGCCAACCATCCCCGACCCCTGCCACACTTGCACACCCATCGCGCACGGGCTTTGAAGTGTGAAACGATGGTGGTGGTGGTGGTGGTGGTGTTGGTCGGTCGGGTGGTAGAACGCACGTTCGTTGAGGCGATAAAATTTTAACGATTTTGCGCCGCTTTGGGCGAGCGTGTCAAGCATAAAGATACAAACAACAAAAAAAAAAAAATAACAAAAATAACAAACCGCATATACTATAACTTGTAGATACTTTTTTCTGTATTTAGTTTCGTTTAATTGCAGCACGAATTTTGTACATAAATTTCAATCGAAGCATAACAAACTGAATGCACACACAATAAAATATTTCAATTTTTAAAGCTTCGACCAAAAACAGAAAAAAACAAAAAAAAAGCTAAAATGCATACACACATATATAAAAAAAATATACATTTGCATACAATATATACTATACAAACATACATACGATATTCGTACTTGTGGAAAAAAAGCTTTAGGTTTATACGCTAATTTCTCTCTCTGTCTGTGGTTGAGTCTACTGTTAGCCTATTTATTTTCCCCCCAACCATGTGTTATATTTTTTTTCTCTGTTATCTGTACATAATTTATAGAAAGTTGTAAGTAGAAATTGTGTGTTCTGACCGGGGAATAGTTGGAAAGTTGAAAATGAAAAAAATGAAATAGAACCACTGCTAAAAGGTGGCTGAAATATTGGAAAACAGTTGGATTTGACACTATTTAAAACTTAACTATTCCCATGTGTTCTACAAATCGACCAAATCGTATGGGAATTGGGTCTTTTTTGGTTCGAAAGCGATTTGTAGAACACATGGGATTAAATCTTGAAATTCAATCTGGGCCAAATAGTCCCAGCTTGTAGATGTTGCAGGTAGTCTTACCCACTCACCTTTAAAAGATATTGATTTTGGCAAACAGTTGTTTCTGAAAAGTACAGTATGATGCACTATTTCATTAAGTTTCGATCGTGTTAAAGTCTAAGGTACTTTTACTTATCGAACCTGAAGTTTTTGGTTTGCCGCTTGATTCATGGATATGCGGCAACCTGATAACCATCTATCGATAATCATGGTAGTCGAAGAACTATCATCCCGATCGGCAACATTATTAAGTGGACTCGCGGCTTAGAAAAACTTATATTACATTGTAAAAGCCCCATACGGACATCCGACGTTCGTAATTTAGCGTAACTTCGTCATATGTTTCGTCACCGTGGAACGTAAGAGTAATGTGACCAGAATTAAGAAAAAATTACGCCGAGAATTTTAGTTTGTGGTATTTTTTCTTTTACTGCCAAGTTGACTTATATTTGCAAGTGAAATTGGAGTAACTGCAGGTTGTGACCCCATCTGAGTTGACGACAGCGTAGACTCAGAAATGCAATCTTCTATATCCACTGCAGAATTGTCCAGGAACTCAGCAGGAAGCAAGGGGTCCATTTGAAATGTCATTAAATTAATTTACAAAAATATTATTGATCGGCTTTATTGCGCTTTGATGAGACATTCGGCAGAAACGACATTAATGCACCGAATTCCCAATCAATGTTAACATCATCCATAAAAGAAGGGCTATCTATTGGCTCACCACCGGCACTAACGGTCTTCATCTGATTTGCGCTTCTGCCATGAAAGCGATAGGTCTCCCCCAAAGACTTAAAGCCTTTTCGGCAATCAGCCACTGTAACAAATTGGTACAAATTTTAATCGAATTGATCAAAGTGTTAATTTTTCACATATGTACATACCTTCTTCTTCTCCCCAAGCCGTGTTTACAAAATTTAAGTCCGAATGCTTGCTCTTTCCCCCGCTCTTTCACCGCCAAAATTAAAGAAATTTTTTCATCATATAAAAACATTTCCAAGCGACTCTTTCGTTTTTGCTTTTCAGCCATGTTCTTTTTTATTATTATTTTTTAGTTCACTTTAGCTTAATGCACTCCAGCTGATCGATGCGCAGAGTGACTTAGCAAGGTGCATTCTCAATGCTGCGTCAGCTGCTCAAAGCACAATAAGGCCCACAGCCAATTTACATAGTCTCCACAAATGTGCTGTTAAGCGTAACATTTACTGTTATTGGTTACATTCAAATTCATATCTCCGTACTTGCACAAAGTGCAAGTGGCGAAGTTGTAACTTTTGCTTCTTCTTCCCTCAATTTATGTATGAAATTTCTCTTTGCTTCGGATGACCGCATGGAGCATTGAAGTTAAGAATGACTGACTTTGGTTTCACTTAAGATCCATGGATCGTTGAGAATAACTTTAACCGTTTTCCAGTGTTCCCCAAAGAAGAGAGGACAGAAAATGTGACTGTCTCTCTTTGACTTCGGCAAGCATTCGGTTTGAATTGCCGAGTGTGTTCGGCCTGCAGGGGCTATAACTGACTTAATTAATTTACGAATGGACCTCTTTCATCATTTTACATACAACCTCTACCACGGCTTATAAAAGTGTCTGGGTCCGGTTCGAGTTACCCAAAAACCCCAATCGAAACGGTTCTCCGGGGTTCTTTGGTTAAAGGCACAGTTAAAAACAAAAGTTCTTCTCCTATAATTGAATCAATCTTGCATTTCCCTTGCTCTAAAACATTATCTTTTTTGCTTATTTTTATACCCTTGCAAAGGGTATTATAATTTTGCCCAGAAGTTTGCAACGCATAGAAATATTCATTTCCGACCCCATAAACTATATATATTCTTGATCAAAGCGACGAGCTGAATCGATTGAGCTTTATTTGTCCGTCTGTCTGTACGTCTGTCTGTTTCTACGCAAACTAGTCTCTCAGTTTTAAAGCTATCGAGCTGAAATTTTGCACAGAGTCTTCTTTTTACAGCACGCTGCTAATATGTCGGAATCGACCGTATCGGATGACTATATCCTATAGCTGCCATAGGTAGAAAAATGGGTCTTAGTGAGAAAAACTTTTTTGTTTTCAATGTTAGCGTTCTCAAACTCGTCTATTATTAATATTATTTGCTTTCAAACGGATTTGCAAACTTTGTTCAAAATCGAATGACTATATCTTATAGCTGCCATAGGACCGATCGGTCGAAAAATGGGTCTTAGTGAAAAAAACTTTTTTGTTTTTAAGTAAATCGTTCTTAAGGTCGGTGATTCTTAATATTAAACGCTTTCAAACTAATTTGAAAAATGTTGATCGACATCGGGTGACTATATGTTATGGTTGTCATAGGACCGATCGGTCTTAGTAAGAATTTTTTTTTGGTTTTTAATGTTAGCGTCCTTAAACTCACTAATTACTAATTTTATTTGCTTTCAAATATATTCGCAAAATTTGATCGAAATCGGATGACCATATCTTATAGCTGCCATAGGACCGATCGGTCGAAAAATGAGTCTTAGTGAGAAAAACTTTTTTGTTTTCAATTTTATCTTTCTTAATTTGATATGATTTCAAAAAGATTCGCAAAATTTGATCGAAATCAGATGTTTATCTGTCGGAAAAATGGTTTTAGTTACAAAAATTGTTGATTATTATGTGCGCTTCTTAAACTCTGTCATTTCAAAAACAGCATTTGCATGGCTATAAAAACTTGGGCACAGACGAAGTTAACTTGACCTGCTCGTTTTAAGTGTTTTTTTTTCAAGATTTGTATTGGTTTTTAAAATATTTTTGAAGATGAAAAATTATTCGTTATTATATTGATTATAATCATTGCGTTTGGACCAGGGCTGCAAAAACAAAATATTTTTGAAGAGATCCAGTTTCCCGATCGATTAATGTTCGAAAATTTAAGGTACGAGGTTTCGCTATGATTCGTACCTTGGTTCTTACACAAATATTCAAGCTTCAATAAAATACTCGATAAATAGTTTCATTTACGCCGATTTGAAGGCAATTCTGCACTCAGACAGTGGGGAGGAAATCTCTCTCACTAACATAAGTAAGGCCATCGTCTACCATTTATGGTTATTATGGAAAGGGGCAAGTGGAAATGAATGTTAAAAGGCTGAGCTTTGTCATTAAGGCACATGGGGAGCGATATTCAGTAAGAGCAGCTCAGTACTGAATCTCCCTTGTTTTGGAAGGTCCTTGATACATGCTTTTCAGTCATGAATTGGATACAGGTAGGGTATAAACTGAACTCATGAATGAGTTACATGGGTAGTAGTGAAATCAGCCATGAATTGAGAAAATTCCTTAATTCTAAAGATCCTATTGATAGAACCTGTCCTATATGATCATAGAAGAGTAGACTTTATCTTTTGAAAGTCAACTTTTCTCCTGTTGCACTTTGTGTAGAAGAGCTCTTAGAAGATACAGGTTGAAAACGAACCTCTCGAAGCTTCGTATCGTACTTTCTGCAAAAGCCGTTCTTAAATAAGTTTTCAGGTTGGGCTCGGGGTCGGGCTCTGGAGTGGTGTCGATGTGTCTGTGCTAACCTGTGCGGTCTCTACGAAGTTGCCGGGTATAGCTGTTGGGGTGCTTCTTTTGAACGGGGTCGGCATACGACTAGCCAATTGAAGACACACCCTTCCACATTGTAGACTGGCCTGTATCCCACATAGAAAGCCAATCCCTAAGATGATCTCGTCCAGAATAGTGGGTAGTACTAGTAGAAGCAAGTTAGTCCCCTGTTGATCAAGACACACCCGAGCCACGAGAGTTTGAGACACCTCCTTCAGGTAGCCGTCGGAAAGGGTAATTTTTGTGCGTACTTCGAGAAAGTTGTTGCGTGAGGACCCAGTGTCTAAGGTAGCTGAAAACGGAGCGCCTTCGATTGTCACCAAAAAAAATGGTGTTATCTTACTCATATAGGTACTTACGATTTCCTTGAAGAAACCGTTCAAATATGGTAAAAGTCAGCTGCCAAATCAAATCCAAAATCTGCACTCCAATTGGGCTTCTAATTACGTCAAATCTGTGAAATGTTTGGGCTCTTTGCCCAATTTACACTTTGGTTTATTTGACCGAAATGAAAAGGTGTACAAGTGCTTGGGCCTTAGGTAATAAAATTTATCCACCCTGATTTCAGTTTTTCCACCACCTTTTGTCAAAAGTTCGTTCTTGCATGCATCCCCCTTATTATTATTATTATCTGGGATAAGTTAAAATATGGATCCAGCTATTCCTGTAGAAACCCTTAATTGTTGTAGATTCCTTTGTGAACTTGTATGTGTATTTATACATATTTATTCCTAACTATAGTAACTATATGGAAGGCTTAAAATCGTGCAAACAAAACTTAGTGACGTAGATTCTGTATATTATTTGTAAGCTAATGATATTATTGTTCGTTTTACCTTAACTAACCCTAAAATATATACTATATCTCGATGTATGCACACACACACAAACACACACACAGTAAGTTAGACCATAAATTAGCCGATTTTCCAAAACAATAATAAAATGAAAAAGGAATGCAAAATAGACAAATGTGGTTTTACTTTTATGGGATGGTGTCGAAGGAAGCTCACACACACACAAGTATATCAGGTTACACTTCCACCCCCGCTCTGGGTGGAAGATCTACTTGTTGGCACTGCAGATTTCAACGCTTTGTCAGGCCTGACTCTAAATCTAAAAGGGGGCGAGGTGGGCGAACACTTGCCGGAAACATATGGCAGCACGCTAAAACCAAAGCCGTTGTCGTCGACGTCCCCCCACACACACACACACACACAAAAGCCGCAGCCACATAACGGCAAAAGGGGGGAGCTGGGGCACGTGCCGGCAACCGTAACCTTCTGCAAGGGCGAGCGAGGACGAAGGCGACGAAGAAGTAACGTAACGAGTGAGGTGTGGGCCGATGCGAAGCCTGTGGCTTGTGGGTATCTTTGTTGGCCCATGTATGTATGCGTTCTCAGCTAAAGTGTTTTGTCTGTTTAGAGATGGGAAAAGTAAAAGAGCACGAAAAGCTAACAAAATTTAGACAATTAGGTAAAGATGTCAGTTTTTAAACGGTACAGTGCTCTGATGCCTCACGAAACACACATCAGATGATGCTTAATTCTTAACTAAGAAGAGGATTTCCAGCAACATTCTTAAGAAGTGCTTGCTTGGTTCGTAAAACCGACTTATTCGAAAGATTCTGAAGGAATAATCGAAGACCAAATCGATTGAAAAGCTATACGACAGCCTTGACTCTATTTTCAACGGGTTTTTGGACCTGACTGTCCTCTAAATCGCCAAATTTTTGGGAATGGCTGTAAATGAAATGATAAGTACAATGTTTTCTGAACGTCTGAAGTTCTTAGACCTTCCACAAAATGAATAATCTTAATGAACTTTTGGAACTGGACGCAATGCTGCCCTTTGTACCGTTGGCGATGGTTCCATGTGACTGTTGGTATTTTCCCAAACTAACAAGAGGTTAAGCACGAAGCAGAAGCGACTAGAGGGAATTTATAGCAGAGGCCAAGACCGTCAAGCGGTTGTGATGCGGACCAAAAAGAAGACGAAGAACAAGAGAACAAAGCCAAAACCGAAGACTATCATAGGAACCCAAAGAAAAACAGATTAGCATGTCGGTCAAGTTCGACTGTAATATACTCTGTACCTGCAGTAGCAGCTGAAACCGAACTTTCTTTTGTTCATAACTTGAGTATCGTTCATCTGATGTTTATCATTACTTCGGCAAATTGATAAATAATGTTGACTACTAAATATCTCCAGATTATACGAACCATCTATCTTAAAAACTGTGGGAGATATAACGTTTTTTTCAAATTGTGGGGGCGGGAGGTGGCCTGCCAAACATTGAAAATAAACTTGATTCGCCTGCAAGTATAAGAATTTTACATGTTAAACCTTTATTATTTACCAGTTTTAAGTTCAGACGGACATGGATATATAGAGTCGGCTGGTAATGCTGATCAAGAATATATATACTTTATAAGAAATGATTCCTTCTCCTATTCACAAACGGGTATCCATTCACACACGGTTTATAATTTGCAATGTCAATACGGGTTTTGTTCTGTCTGTCTTGACCATTTTATTTACAGCAGCTGTCTTCGTTTATCTATCTGCCTGTCTACTACTTCTACTGCGTTCTCTATACAGTGTGACCATCGTCGCTGTCTTAAAAATACCTTACATATTGGCGTCTATTTTCAAATAATTTCAAAGTCTACGAATCAAAGACAAAGCAGAATCTATAGCATCCCCGCTTAACTCTTTCTGCAATACAAAAAGAAACTGTTAGAGAGGGTTTAAGGCAGTCCCATATGGGACTCTCATGTTTTTCAAAAGACTGCAATGCTTAGAGCTCATACTTCTGTAAAAGTTTCAGTCGGGGGTTGAACCATTCATAAAGTCCATAGTTTGCTTCGCAATCCGGTTTCTAAGCTTGTCTAACTTAAGGCTTTGATTCGAACCTTGGTAAAGAATTTTCCCTATATTTTCGTTGAATATGAATGAATTGGTAAAAATGCTCTGCTCTAATTTGGTTGAGTTCGAATAGACCATATTCAATATTGTTTTCCTTTATACTAGGGGCCGGCAAAACACACATGCTCATTTTGGCGTTGCCTTTGTGTGTTTAGCCAAGTTCATTTAGCACTGCGTTGTTGTGGCGAAAGAGCGCAGTATAAGCTCGTATACTGTCGGTGTGTCGACGTGGCTGCCGTAGAGCAGTATTGTATGCACAGAAGATTAGAACGCGCCGGACTCTGCTTTATACTGACCTCTTTCGCTGCTTCCAATGGTGCCTGGTCCTTGAACGTAGCATATACCTTTTATGTACCTTAAAATTTCACAACTTTACTTCTGCTTTAATGTCTCTATCTAACTCGTAAAATACCGAACTTAAAAACAAATTTTCCCTAAAAAATTTAAAGAAAACTATATAAGTTCTTATATATATAATATGGCGGAAGTCTTTTTTCGAGCCGATCATTTTTTCAAAATGATTAGGTCCGGTCCGGTTCGGAGGTCATACGATTGAAAGGTTCGGTTCGAATGACTCAAAAAACCCGAAACGAAATGGTTCAGCGGGGTTCGCTATTGGACCTGTTTACAGCCTGGGTTTTTCACACAGACGCTAGCGGAAATTATGAATATGTGAATCGGTAAGTGCAGAAAGTAAGTAAATTTATTTATTTATTCAGAGGTAAGTTTAACAATGATCAATTAAACATTTATTTAAAAATGAATCCAATTAACATCCAGCTGATAGCAAACTCTGATCCGGTGGGACTAATTTATTGCCCAATGCCAGCTATGGTCCAACTCACAGCATAAGTGGTCAGAGTGCGCACTAGCCGTGGAAGGAGTTCTTAACGTCTATAATAGAGCCATCTATAGAAAATAGGTGATAGTATTCGTTGAACGCAAAGCATAGGCAACGGAAGGGGTTTCGATGAGCATAGTTACTAAGGCAGGGCGATTGGTAGATAGGTGTGTCGTGTCGAGATGATCTAAGTGGCACTGACAAATTAATAAGGGATAAAAGAGCAATGGAGTCAATCTCGCCAGCCAAAAGCTTGTGGATGAAAATAACAGAATGACAGATTCTTCTGGATTTAAGTGACGGGAGGTCAATTAGGCGCAATCTCTGTTCATAGGGGGGTAGATGGATGGTAGTGTCCCAGTTTAGGCCACGAAGGTCAAAAATCAGAAAATGTTTCTGAACTGATTCAATTTGATCCTGGTAAGTCAGGTAATGCGGTAATCAGAGGCATGAACAATATTCCAGATTTGGTCGCACCAGTGAGGAGTAAAGGAGTTTGGTGGTATAGGGATCATTAAATTCTTTTGACCATCTCTTGATATATCCAAGGACGCTTTTTGCCTTGTCATCACGGTGCATCACGGAAATATGACTGTTAAAGCTCAGATTGGGTTCGAAAAATATACCCAAATCATTGACCTAGCGGTCAATACCCGAACTAGTTTTTCGTCCTTATCAACACAAGCGCTTTTTTTTTAAGGTTTAAGGCTGCGATGGCCATGCTTGGGCCGGTTACATTACGCTATTCACCCCGACACGAGTCGAACGCATGTCAAGGCTTGTGCCAAGAGAGCAAACAGGTTTTCCGTCGCTGTCCAGCGGCATGGAGCAATTTGTGCTGCCTCTCAATTTTCATAGTGCCCGTGCGATAGTGCCTAACGCGATACTTAAAGTGCCCGAAAAGATACTTATAGTGCCACATATGAAATCACAGTGGTTAGAGCGACACGGACATATTCCCAAATGTATCCAGAGAGCGTAAGTAAAAGCGAACAGCTGCCCAAATGTATCCAGAGAAGTGGTGTCCAAATTCTTTGGGATCTTTTGGGAACTCATAATTCTGCCGGTGTCGCAGCCGAGAGTTCTTTAAATAGCACACTCGGCGGCTTGCTCTCTTACGATGCGCGTGTTCGGCTTTTAGTTCTCTCACGAGGCATTTGTTCGCTTGCGTGTTGCTTATGTTGAAATGTCAACATGTTTACTTCGTGTTTCGCTGCTACGCGCACAAGCGCTGTGCTTGATTGTGTGAGTTTGGACACCACCGATCCAGAGATGCGATGACAGATGCGATGTCGTCTTATCAATTTTTCAGTCTAGATATTTTAGTCTATTAGCCATGCTCCCACTTTCACTTTCGCAAAGGTATTGCGATTTGAAACCGGTTTTTCGAACAAATTCGGTCTCCAAATAGCGAAACTTTTGCGAAAGTGAAAACGGGAGCATGGCTGTATGTCTGTGCCAGCGGTCGATGAAGAAGGTAAATGCTTTATTTGCGCGCACCAGCACACTCTCTTTTTGGCCGGACTCTTCTTGACAAACTCTGATCTAAGGCTATTATAATAGCGTTTTATTGCTCTCTCCTTTCTCTTACTTTTCCTCACTCCCTTCGCTATTAAAGCCAAATTGAGAACGAACTAAGGTTGATTTTAAGAACCATATTCTTGAAAATTTAAGAACGAAAAGTTTTTTTTCTAAATTATTAGATTTGCTTTCATCCCGGTGTACTTTTTTGAAAAAAAGTGGATGACTTGTTGGAAAAAGTGTATAAAATTTTGAGAAAAACTTTTTCTTTTAAGAACTTTCTATAGATTTCTCCCCCGAATTCGTTCAATTTCCATCACGCTCTCATCTCCAACGTTTTTCAACTTGTTGTTTTATTTGTTTGTCGTACTTTTTATTAAAAACGAACGCTACTTAATCAGCAGCAAAATGTCGCACTTTACTGCGCACACCCACAGCAACTGTGCGATGGTTGGGCGAGCGGGTAAAGGGGGGCAATGCGGGCAGACGCCGTTTGACTTTTTGCTGGCATTGCGAAAAAAAAACAGGCGACTTATCAGCTTTAGCTTTGCTGCTGCTGTTGTTGTTGTTGTTTCATTTCTGTTGCTGCCTAACCGAGAAAGAGAGCTTTGGCAAGTCGCGGCACGACACTCCATCCGGCCAAGCGTTTGGCATGTGCTGCCCCTGCTCCACCCTTCCCACCCCACCCCACCCCACTGGGCCCGGTTCGGCTGATAAATAGCATTTAAGCATTCGTCGTCGTAGTAGAAGTTGTTGTTGTTTGGAACGTGCCCCGTTTTGCGATTTGCGATTGGTAAATTGGGTAATTGAAAACACTTAACTGTTATGATTTATTATCTGTTTATTTGCCGCTGCTGCTGGCGCTGCCGCCGCTGTTTGCTGATGTAACTGTCATGCCCGGCGTTTTGTTTACCCAAAATGATGGCGCAATCATTTGGCTAGGCCGAACGGAATATCTACATACATTGTTATTATAAACAAATTAATCAAACTTGGCTGAAAAGGCCGATAAAGTCTGGTATTTGGGTGAGTAATTTGTTTAAATTTAACTAACCATTCGATTAGCATACACTTGCCAAAGAAAATAGTGTCCAAATCAGAAAAAACTCAATATGCAAAGCGGGCAAATAGTTGGTAATAAAGTGAGTTTCACTTTTGCGAATGTTAAATAATAATATTTACACATTGTGCTCTGTAATTAGTTCAAAATGTGCTAATTTGTTTAATAAAAATAAAAGTTTATGAACATATTCCATGAGTTTGTTGACTCCCCTTTAAAAAACTTGGCATTAAAAAAGGGTGTAACTTGGTTAAAAAAAATCGTAGAACAGTTTGGGAGAGTTTATTTTAAAGTTAAGAAATAGAACTTTACCATAATATCGAGAGTCAAAACAATAGTAAAGTTCAAAATAGTAATTTCAAGCAACTTTAAGCTCAAATCACCAAAAATACCCAATTTGCCAAGACAGATTCGTGTTCTGCACACGACAATCATCTAGAGTCACTATCACCCCTTCAATAAACTGAAAAGGTCTTCTCACGTTGTGTAACCAAACTCCGCCGTAGGACACCAAACTGAATCCTTGCAAAAATGCGATGATTTGCAGCCATGAAAACCATATTTTGTTTTCCACAACGGGTTTTGAAGTTTTCGAACAAAATAATTTGTTAGTTGAAAAGTATATTGAATACTGATTTCTCGTACTCTTTCAACTACTAATTACAAATTGGACAAACAAAAAAATCGGGTTCAAAGGGCTCATTGCCAAAACAAGCCAAAAAAGGCAAATTTGAATGTTGCGCGAAATAGTCGATATTGTACAAAATTTAAAGAAATTGCAGTTTAGAGCAGCGATTGTCACGACTGGCCCGCAGATATCAAAAACATTTCACATTTCATTTCACACAGACACGAGCCTAACTCATTTCAAGGCTTCTGCGAAGAGAGAGCATTTTTGGCCTTACTCTTCTTGACAAACGCTGCTTCAGATATAAAAATAGAGAAAAAGTTTACATACCCTTGTAATTTATATAAAGGTTTTAAATGATTTTTGTAGAACATTCTTAGCTGAGTTATTTCCCAAACTCAGCAAAAGATGACGCCACTACTTTGACCATTTGCTTGCCCCAGTTTGTTATATGGCAGCTTTACGACAGAAAAGTCCACCGAGACCAAAAAGTAAAAATTACTTAAAAACACTATTTTTGAACATTTTTTCATGGGGAAGTTCAAAATGAACTAATATGAGCCAATTTTCAATATATTCATAACCCATTTCGAGATTTTCGAATGCAAAGTCGCACAAGCGACATTTTTCTCATTTGGATACGTTTTGTTTTAATAAAAATGCCTTAAGATTGCATTAATTTTTGATCTATAAACAATTTCTTAGGGTACAAAGAGTTAAAAAATAATGCAGAAGACACCATAAGAATCTACAAACAAAAACAACATAAATATAATGAGGAAATTTAAGTAACGTAACGTCAGGTAACATCACGTCAGATACTTATGCAAATAAAAAAAACGGGGGAAACATTTTTGAATAAGATAACCTGAAAAATAAAATTTGAACTATTTCAAATTATACTTAAAAAAAATGTTATACAAAAAGCTTTGCCCAATTCGCAGAATTTTGCATTTTTCTAAAACAAGTCAAAACCCACTTCCGTTTTATGAAACGTCACGCCAGCATATATGATTGCCTATATCTTTAACTCCTTATGATCGATTGATGTCATTGTTTTTGCTGATTATAGTGCTATTTAATTGCTTCCCAAATATAGAACAATCTTTTTAAAAATCCAAGATTTTCATATTTTTCAACATGATCTTTTCGTACGAACGTAACGTCACGTCAGTTTGGAAATGCACATATATTCTTCAGATTTTGACCAAACTTCCCAAAATTGTGTGGAAACTGATAATATTCACAACTGGAAGGTAAGAAGACGCTACCATTGCAAACAAAAAACTTTTTCTCACTAGAACTACTTTTTGGACCGATCATTCCTATGGCAGCTATATGCTATAGTCATCCGATTTGAATCAAACTTGGCAGAATTGATCAGTAACAAGTTTGGGAGCGATAGCATTTGAAAACAAAAAAGGGTTTCATAATAAGACTTTTTTTCAGAACTATATTTTGTATGGCTGCTATACTATATAGCTGACCGATTTTCATCAAACTTAATGGAATTATGTAAAAGCAGAGAAAACTTGGAAATACGGTGTTTGGGCACGTTTGCGTTGAAGACAAAAAAGTTTTTCTAACTAAAACTACTTTTCGAGCGAAAGTTCCTATGGCAGCTATATGCTATAGTCATCTGATTTGGATCAAACTCGGCAGAATTGTGTGGTAGCATATAGAGCGATAGCATTGAAAACAAAAAAAGTTTTTCCTACTAAGACCTTTTTTCAGAATTATATTTTGTATGGCAGGTATACTAAATAGTTGGCAGATTTTCATAAAACTTGGTGGAATTATGTAAAAGCATAGAAAACTTAGAAATACGAGGTTTGGGAGCGTTTGCATTCAAAACAAAAAAGTTTTTCCTAGTAAAACTATTTTTTCAACCGATTGTTCATACACTCAGAAAAAGATCCGTTCTAAATGTACCCAAAAAACGTGTATTTTCGTTCTCAATAGTAGGGTAAGTCCGTTTTTCTTATACCGTGAACACCGGGGGCTTATCTTAAGAACGAAGTTTTGGAGAACGCTTTTCTAATTTTAAGAACTTTCCGTTCTTGTTTTTGGAACCGATAAAGACCGTTCTGGTAAATACAGAAGACAAAAAATAAATATTAACCACATTAAGAGGAGTGTGGTGGTGGTGGTGGAGAGGAGAGAGGGGGGAGGGGAAATGGGGAGTTTTTAGCTTTGCTGCTCAATCAATCACATTAGCCGTGTTCAGCAGAACACAACTTGCTCCCTTGATCAAGTATAAATGTGCAATAATCTTCCTACTGAACTCGAGTGATGCGGTATAATATAATGATAGCCAATTTAGGGTAGACTAGAAAGACTGCATATTTCCCTACTAGTAGGGGCCCTTACTGGACATTGCCTAATAGGTAGACACGCCGCTAGGCTCGGCATCAGACACAATGACTTCTGTAGAAGCTGCAATTCAGTGGACGAGGAGGAGAGTGTACAACACCTCTTCTGTCATTGCCCAGCTCTTAGCAGAAGGCGATACACAGTTTTGGGTCGTCCCTTTCTAAACGATCTGTCAGACATCTCTGAAATAGATCTAGCCTCTTTACTCAAATTTGTGATATTTTCTAAATGGTTTAACGGGAAAGACCCTCCCTCTACGATCGCAGCGTAGAAAGGGTTATATGGTAACACAACGGGCCTTCATTGGCCTAAGTGATGAAATGGGATTCTCACCCATTTCAACCATTGCAACCTAACCTAACCCTAGGGTATCATGATACAGGAGCATGTATCAAAGAAATAGTACGCTACTTTAAAGTGATACTCTGCTCTCTCCAACAGCAGAAACTATTCGATGCATAATTTTTCCTGATACATGGCTCAGGGATCAATTATTCTGCTGAACACGCCCAATTTTGTTACCCCACACTTATAAAAATTCTTTTTTTTTTACCTTACCTTAACTGGGAGTCGAACTCGGGACCTTGCATAACTGAATACACACGGACGGCGCGACGGCGCTTTAGCTCAGACGGCTATTCCTCACACGCGAATGGTTGCGCTTAAATCGTACTTAAAGCACAGCAGGCAAAAGCACTTAGCGGTTATAGGTCCCTTGGACACCGTACCAACAACGAGCGGGGTGGTGTAGAGGATGAGAGGTGGCCTCTCAATTGAATTGAGTCGTAGGTTCAAGTCAAAGTGGGGGCAGAATTTTTTTTTTTTTTTTAAATTTTAATTTAGGTACTTAAATTTTATCCTTTACCACTTTTTTTTTGGTAATAATATAACATAATTGATGCTTAACTTTCAATATATTATTTTTAGCAATTATCATCATGACGAATGCGTCGGTCATATTTCAAGACACAATTTAAGAACGAGTTTTCTTAATTAGTTCGTCGATTTAAAATGTATGGTATATTATTGAGAACGTGGTCTTGTTTTAAGAACGTAAAAGTTGAGAACGGAATGGGTATAAAAGTAAGAAATTTGTGCTACCTTTTAGAACGCCATTTTTTTCTGAGTGTATGGCAGCTATATGCTATAGTCATCCGTTCCAGCCGGTACCGACAAATGTGCAGCGCCTTTGTTACAAAAGATTTCGTGCAAAGTTTGGTTAAGAAAGCTTTAAAACTGACGGAGGAGATAGCATAAAAACAGACGGACATGGCTATATCAATTCAGCTCGTCATGCTGATCAAGAATATATATACTTTATGTGGTCGGAGATGCTTCCTTCTATGCGTGACAAACATCTGGACAATTTTAATATACCCTCTACAAAGGTATAAAAATACAAGTTTATTGCCTTTTTCTTTCAGAACTTGAGTTTTGTTCATCCGATCTTTCTCATTCTCTCAGCAAATTGATAAATAATATTGATTACTAAATATCTCTAGAAGGTAAGAGGTTTTTTCCAAATTGCGGGGAAGGGAGGGGGCGTGGCAAAAATTTAAAATTAACTGGATCTGCCTGCAAGTATAATAAGTATATGTCCCATATATGTCAACCTCTATTTCTTACCATCTCTGCGATCTCTTCTTTCATACGGACAGATAGACAGACGAATATGGCTACATCTACTCGGTTTTTGATGCTGATCAAAAATATATATACTTTATAGGGTCGGAAATGATTCCTTCTCCCTGTTACATACTTTTGCACACACTTAATATACTCTGTCTAACTTTGGTAATGAGTATAAGAACTCTCATATTTGCGCCATTTTGAGCAAATTCCAAACAAATCTTGCTATCTGCTCCGTCATTTGTAAAGCTATCTAATAGCCTACTTTCGCCAAAGAAATGAAACTATATTTCTTGAAATGACTAGAAATGAAGAAAATGATATCATTTCTTCCATACGATTTGACACTTCATTTTGCCTTTCATTTCTGTCATTTTCTAAAAATGATGACAAAGTGAGGAAGAAAAAAGTTATAAAGTAGAAGCAATTTTGCTTAAAATAAAAATTTGTCAAAATAAGTTATGTATTTAGCTTTCTGCTGATAGTTCAGGGCGATGACAATGCGTTCGCCCCGAGAAATTACTTTCCTGACATTTTTTCTAAATATTCCATAAAGTCCACATCAGTTTGAGAGTGCCGACTGTTATTTAAAACAAACAAAGCAGCTGTTTTTGTCCACGTGTCAGAAAAATGACGATTTGTCAATGTAAACAGCAAAATTTTTAGAAATGAAAATGATAAGAAATGATGCTAACCAACCAAACCAAACTTTGCACAAAGTCTTAAACACAAGTAGGCTACATATTTGTCGTAACCCTCCTGATCGGATGACTATAGAATCTAGCTGCCCTAGTAACGAGCGGTCGAAACACCAATTTGGAATTTGGAATTTAAAAAAATTTTGAATTGAATTGAACTTATCCTTTGGTAAGTATAGAAGGGAATTGTTCCAGGCAGAAGCTGCTATATTCAATTACATTTTATTCCTTTTATAATTCAGCCGGAAAGTCATTTTTACAGGTTCCTAAAAAGTTTAACAGAGAATGTAAGTTATTGTGAAGTAAGAATATTGAGAATGTTTAGTTGACAGATATTTGAAAAGTTTTTCTGAAGTTTTTGAATGATTTTCAAGAAGAATGTATTGAAACACTTTTTCCCCATTCGGAAACTTTATAATTTGCAATCAATCGATTGCTGAATCACAAGTGTATCTGCTTGTTCGAACGTTATTCAACTTTTCCAAAAATGCTTAAGCTATAAATTCAAAACTCTAAAGTATTTTATAGATGCGGCTTAGCTTTTTTTTGATGTATTTCGCACTTAATCCGTCATAAATCAATCTCCATTAACAACGAATTAGTTTTAAGGCAGCTATAAAACGAAAATTCTTGTATAAACAGCACGTTCTGCCCCTCTAGTCGCTCAGTACGTTTACTTGAGCGCTTTCGAATCTTATCTACAAATTGCTGGCTAGCAATTTGGGACTTTCCGCAGATCTGTGCCAGCCGATAACCGGGCACTCCAACTGGATCCAATGAATGGAATTGGAAAGCATTATTATTTTCTTACCATTAAAATTAATGAAGAGGCCAGCCACAGGCAGGTCAGCAAAAGAGATGGAAACACACAAGCCAACAAAGAGGGAGCGAAAGAGAGAGAGAGACAGAGAACACACATAACAACAAAATGAGCGTTAACCAAGCGAATCCTCGGCACGTTTTGGAATTTACACGAGGCCAGGAGTTGCCAAGGTGTGCCTCTGTCCCGCTACCCGCTGCCTGTGCCCGTGCAGCTCGCCACGTTATGCGAAACACGCAAAACGAATTCGATATCGTTGTACCGATGTTGAATTCTGCTGCTGCTTCTGCTGCTGCTGTACGACCCCTTTGGAAACTCCACCGCTTTACCCCTCCTCCTTCATCGAACGAGTGCAGGCGGCGGCTAGCATGGCAATTTGCCATTTTGAACAAACGTAGAGGAGACGAAGGCCACAATTTTGTGGCTTTAGTGGATGCCAAAGGCGGACTGAAGGGCTGCAGCTCCTGATTTAGAGATGTGTTTGATAATAAAAGGGAAAAATATCGTCACATATGTATTTGCAGCATTGGAATAATGCGGCAATCCCGCCTGAAACTCAATCTTAGGACCCTAAATGCCCAACCGCTTATGCCAGCAAATAAACCGAACCGAACATCAAAGCGGAGTCCTTTTGAATATAATAAACCGAACCGAAAAACACTTATCAAAACGTTTCGGTTCGGTTCCTTACCTTCAGACAATGTTACTTGTGAATTTGGCAATTTTACTCGACTCCCTAAGATAAGTTTCTTTCGGATATCGGTTAATTTAAGTTTTGCTGATGGACCCTCTACACGAGAGATTACACATAGATTGAACTGATTGGTGCCGGTATGACTTGTTAACCATTTTAAAACATCTGATCCAGTACATTTCGTGCATTTGTTGACACGCCTCTTAATATTCCAATCATCAGACTACATTTCTTTCTTAGAAACTCCTGAGTAATTTGTATGATTTATACCAGTTGCTCTACGGGACGATTTTCTCAATATTCAATACGATATTCATCGTTTGTAAGGAGCACTTATATAAGGATTTTAAAGATATTAAAATGTTTTCTAGAAATTTAATTTCGAAAGTGTACAAAAATCCATTTAGAAATCATAATACTCCCAAATTCGAAATGGGAAATCGGCCTTCAAAAAATACGTAATACCGAACTGAAAAAGCGGTTCAGTAAGCTCCAAGCAACCGGCGGTTCAAAAACTGTGTAAACCACTAAACCGAACCAGTTCTTTTTTCCGATGGGTTTGCTTCCCTGGTACTTTGTGCATTTAGTTAATAGCTGTCTACATTACACACAAATATGACAGCTTTTTGGTCAAAACTGCAATGCAGGCATGGAAACGCAAGTGCTGACCCACAGTGAAAGAAAATGTTTATTGACCAGAGATTAATACCGTAACCGAACCCGTGTGTGAGACAAATGACTCTTGGTGTAGAACTTAAAACACACGCTTGTAATCTCTTTCGATGCTCGATCAGGACTGAGTCGGCTTGAGTTTATTCGTCATCGCCATAGAATGTACTAGATTAAACTAACTTGCTGCCAGAGTGGTCGTGTATACACACAAAAAAATCTGGTGGGTAAAATGAACTACGCTGATAGTAACTTTTTTCGAAATTTTTTATGCATGTGGTTTTGTCGTTGCTTGGTAACTGTGCTAACAGTAAAATCTACAGAAGAAATTGTTAAGTTCACGTATTTATTTCAGCTCGTATTTTGTTGTTGCATTTAACAACTGTACGCTGAGTAAATTTAACCACAAATATTTTTTCACATATTTTGTTGTTTTTAATAAGTTACTGCTAACTACAGTAACTTTACCATAGAAATAGTTACTCTGACGTGATTTTTTCATCTCATACTTTGTTTTTGCAGCAATTAACTGTACCCACAACTAAATCTTACCGCACAAATAGTATAACTTTTTAAATGAATTTTGTTGCTTCACGGACTAACTCTACCGACAGTAAATCTAACCGCGAAAATTGTTGATTGAGAAAATTTCAGTTTGACCCTTATATTTATATTGTACTTTCACTGAATTTGAACTTGAGAATTACTAGTGGTCTCATTTATGCGACATTTAAGAAATTTTTCGTGCATGTGGTTAGGCAGATTCAATACAAGTAATATGTTAGACGCGTTTCTATTAACGCGCGCCGTAGCGTAACTGGAAAAGACGTCAGTCCAAGGGCCCAGAGTTCGAATCCCCCCCCCCCCCCCCCCCCCAAGTA
Organism: Lordiphosa magnipectinata; assembly: GCA_037044535.1. NCBI lineage: Eukaryota > Metazoa > Arthropoda > Insecta > Diptera > Drosophilidae > Lordiphosa > Lordiphosa magnipectinata. Next base: position 158,786 of record JBAMBO010000555.1, read on the forward strand.
AGTAAAAAATTTTCAAAAATAAACCATGAATTGATAATTCAAACAATTGTTTCAGATACCAAATATCTAGGCTGGCGTGGCCTACTGGGGGTATTAAAAGGTCTAGCGCGTCTTCTCGGTCTGGGATGACTGCATGATTGCTCTACTAGTAGATTGGCAACTTGCTGGACATTGCGAAAATAGGTATCCACATCGCTAGGCTTTTCTTCAGACATAATGACTCCTGTAGACAGCTGCAATTAAATTGACTATTTTTATAGTGTACAACACCTCTACTGTCACAGCACAGCTCTTAGCAGAAAGCGATTTACAGTTTTGGATCGTCCCTGTCTAAACGATCTGTCAGACATCTCTGAAATAGATCTAGCCTCTCTACTCAAATTTGTGATATTTTCTAAATGGTTTAACGTGGAAAGACCCTCCCTCTACGATCGCAGCGTAGAAAGGTTTACATGGTAACACAACGGGCCTTCATTGGCCTAAGTGATGAAATGGGATTCTCACCCATTTCAACCATTGCAACCTAACCTAACCTAACCTAATCTCTTTCGATGCTCGATCAGGACTGAGTCGGCTTGAGTTTATTCGTCATCGCCAGAACTAGTCGATAACAATGTGTGCTTAAATACTTATCGGCTAGATTGTATATCGATAAAGCAAGAACTAATAAACGACTAGATATGGCAATATAAACATAGAATGTACTAGAATTTAACTGTATAGTTTAACTGTATAGTAGTGAGTGGTCGTATATAGATGGACCTTAATATTCCTTGTCCTACTACACCCGTAATCTCAAACCGCTAAAAACACTTTAAAATTAGTAAACGGGTTTTCCTCTTATAGTAAAAATATCAATAAGATGTAGTACATACATATGTATCTATTCACTAAAATTGGCTGCTTATTTATTATGCTCCGCACTATTGCTGACGGGCACAAAGGAAAGAGAGCGAACGATAAAGAGACTACAAAGATGACTCAAATCTTTACCTTCCTGATCTTTGCTTATATTTGGTATTACACAGCCAATTTGTGTGTATGAAACGTGAGTATCAATAATATTGATGTACATATGGATGGAAATATGGTTGTTGTTTGCGCGATCGCCTTTTTCAAGTAATAGTGAATAGAAAAGAAAGCCTTAACCGTATACCAACAAAATATATTAAGAGAAAATTTTTTTTGGCACGCCGTCATCTTGACAGTTACTCAGCTTGGCGCCGGTAACTTGCCAAGTTGCTCTGTGATCTTGACAATGAATGGACTCTTGATAAGTTTGCTTGTGGACACTACTGTTACCCTAACATATTTGAATTGAGCAGTGCCTCGATCAAAAACAAGCATTTTCTGGGAATCGTTTTATTACACCCTTCTCTTTACCAGAAATTAAAGATGCCTGCGTTTTGATATGCACAGTGGATGGCAGACCATTTTTAAGTGGTAAATGACGTTGGCTTTCGGAAAATCTTAAGCTCAGTTATCAAAGGCATGGGATGCGAAAACTTTATAAGCCCGCAAAATGTTAGAGATGACGTCATTCGCCAGTCAGGCCGTTTTGCAAAGGACATTCAAAACGAAAACGAAGGGAATATGAATTCCCTTAAATTTGATGGATCGGTAATTTATAAGTAAACCCATCTTAAGGACGTTATCATAAAGGTTCTGAATCGATTTGGGACTGGGACTAAACAGTTATACTCCTGTATCACTGATAACGGACGCAATAACAGTGGTCAGCTAAGCCACTATTTTATAAAGATACATTAATTAGGCGTTATTCTGACAAAGATATTTCCACTCAAGACCATGCATAAGTCACAGTCGCTTACATTCTTCAAAATTTTCACTATCATTCATAGCTAAAGCAATCGAATATGTTTCGAGTCGGTTTTCGTGTAAACGTTTGTAAGTAGAATTCTAAATAAGCAATGCTATATGGAAGCTGACGAGCATGTCTACGGTTACTAGATCTGAGATGATTTTCATCATAACGTTTCTGAAACAAGACACGCACAACACTACAAAGGAGGCTGGTTGATCGTATAGCTATTTCAAAAACTTCCACAGTTCAATCATCAGCGATCTTATGCCCAACTTCAGTGAGTTGGCAGAGGCTACCTCATGCCAGAACTGCTAAAACCGCTTGGGAATCCCAAGTCAGACTTGTAGCAAAAATTCTGAAAAACAGTAGCAAACGCCAAGTCACAGAAGCTTTGTATATGTGTTTGTGCATGCCCCGTAATCGGCCCTTCTGTTGTTAGTTGCTAGTTTTATATTAGAAAAACCAGGAAGGAAATGTCTCAATAAACCGGGATTTAAATAGTGTTGGGTAAAGGTGGTGAGGTAGCTGCTCAGTTGTTCAATTCCTGAGTTGTTGAGTTGTTCAGTTGCTCATTAACCATTCTTAGCGAATGAGCGAACTTATTGAATTGTAACCAAAATGTGTGTCTTTTTAGGAATAACAAGTTAAAGTGCAGTAGTCGAGTGCCCCGTCTCCAAAATACCCTGTACCTTTGATTTTGTGTGTTTTCAATCATTTGCTAGCCGCCGTAAATGATATCGCTTCCGAGTGAAAAGCGAGATTTAACCTGACAAAACTCGCGCAAACGGAACGGATAACGATTCATATAACGTTCACTTTGTGGCAGTGATAGTATCATTGACGCTCGTCGCCAAAAAAAGGATTAGCTAGCGTTTGGCGATATCTTTTGCGATACTTTTATGGTACAAAAACAACAAAGCGTTCTCTCTCTCTTCGGAAGAAGGGTCTTGCGCGATTGTTTGGCGATAACAAAAATGTTCCACTCGTGCTCATTTAAAGCTGCACCCACCTAGCATTTGGAAGATCATTTCGACAAGAATCACCTTGGTGAGTCTTTTTTCCAGCCCATTTGATGATTAAACAGAGATTAGTTTCATGTGTGATTTAAGGAAGACTCGACAATGACTCATGCACTTGCTCATAATGTGATTCATTAAAAAAATGACTCGAAAATTAGTCGAAACCGAACAGAAAAACGGCGTATAAACGACTCTTCATGAAGAGCCGCGGCTATGGAACCATTTTGCTCCCAACAAAAGTTACATTTATGATCAGAAAACGAGCGCATTTATAACTATTTTAATCAGACTGAGGACTCGAAAAGGACTCGAATGTGATCAGAAATTCCAGAAAATGCTGGCTGAGCAATTTGCGAAAGTCTCGCTAAAGGCTCACACCCCGCTCCACGAAGCACAATGGTTTTGTGTATAGCTTCGGTGTTTTTTAACGGATCCTATTGTATTTTTCCGCCTATATTAAGCCACGATACTCGAACTTTAAAATTGTGGCTCTGACAGTTTTTCGTGGTTAAAGGGGTGAGGGACGGGGGAATTTTCCAAATCTGAAACAAAACTTGAGCTGGTTATGGTATACTTTTTACCTATATGCAAAAAGTTGTGGCTCTGTCTTTTATAGTCTTTGAGATAGACGGGTTCATTCAGACAGATGGAGGGACGAACGGACATGGCTATATCAACTCGGTTGATGATGCTGATGAAGAGTAGATATCTGGTTATTGGATTGGATTGATAACCTCAATCTGGGAGAGACCTTTAAACGGAGAATTTTCAGTTTCATCTCTAAATGGTCTATTAAAGTATGGGTAAGTAGACAAACTACTGCGTCTGAATCAGAGTCGTTGGCTGATTGCCTCAGTGAGTGTGTGTGATGTGTGTTTACTGAGTGTGTGTGTGTGTGCTATGTATGTTTGTGCACCTGTTATGCCGCCTCTGGTGAACTCTGCATTCTCCCCATGCATTTTCGCTTTGTGGTTGTTGGTTGCCTTTGCGCTTCCTCATCTGGCAAAAAGCCGTCTGTAGGCGGAACTCAAATAAAAGTTATATTGCCGCTGCAGGGGGATTCGAGTTAATCGAATAATAAGCACACAGACACACACACACACACTTGCACACACACACACACACACACACACACAGATACAAAACTGCAGCCCCGATGAGGTCGAGACATGACCAATTGGCGTGTTTTTCAAAATATTTCGTTTCGCTGGAATTGAAATTGGAATGGAAGATGATAGCCTCCGTCTGCAACTTCGACTCCAGCTTGTTTTTGTTCTTGTTATGTCTTGCGCCTCGTTTCAACTTGTGTTTTTTGTGTGATTTTTTTTTATTTTTTTTTATTACCTCTTTGGGGCCACCTCGGCCTGCTCGGCAGAATTATGTGCACTCATTTGTGAAGTGCGCGGTGGCAACGGCGGGCTGAGGTCGTAGCGGGTAGAGGAGTGGAGGGGAAGGGGCACGGGAACGTGCGTGAGAAAAGCAACTTGCGATGACTTCCCTTTGTGTTTCACTTCTTCCGACTTTGACCGAGGCGTCGCTTGGAGCTGGGGCCTCTTCTCAAGTGCCACGAATGCGGTGCTACTTGAAAGAAGCTTTCCGAGTTCTTCAAATTCATTTCTAATTGATACGAAATTGTTTTCAATTGCAGACAGGTTCAATGTTCGATTTCCCCTCAATTTCATTTTGAATAAATTATTCACTTACGCTTTTATTTATGAATCTTTCGACCTTTTTTGGCTAAATTGTTTCGAATCGAAGTTTTGCATGGAGAATTGTCGGAGATTTCATGGAAAATATTAATACTGATAATTGATTTCTGAGTTGAGATTTGAGTATGTTGGAAGAATCAAGTTGGAAATAAGTTCAATGAGTACTATGTGTGCTATCGATTTAGTTTGCTGCCAGATGGGTGCCGCATTCACTTACAGCTTACAAGAAAATGGTGAAAATGGAAGTCACGTTGATATTATATCATCTATTATCTCCAATCGGAACGCTTAATTAGGACGAAATGTAATTAGACTTTAAAGCCAAGTGTGCAAAACTCTGATTCGAAGCCTAAAACCTAGCTTAAAGCCAGGCTTTCATACGGTAGGGTAAGGTAAAGAAACTTTTTGGTCAGTTGATATATTTTCGGTTGCTGTTTCGCTAGAGTTCAATGTTGAGCTGGAGCTAAGGCCCAATGTTCTCTAGGACAGTTCACGTTGTATTCAGGCCAATCGCTGGACAAATTTGTTGCTCGTGTATAACCATAGGACTTTGGTCCTCATCAAGCCGCACAGCATTCACTGCTTACATCGATGGAAAAATTGCTATAGCTGCACGTAAGAGAAGGCTTGAACCTGACCTTAGAGAACCGTCAGCACACCTATACTAACGGGAAATCGATGCTGAGACTCCCTGAGTAGTTATTATCGAGAAGGCTCTGTACCATCAAGAATTTACACTAGGAGTATATCTAGATGTATCTAGTGCAATTAAGTATGTCACCACAGCAGCGATAATGCGAAGTCTATGCTCACGAGCCCTATACAAGTAGTCGATGTACGCCTGCGGTCCGTCAGTCTGTCTGTATGAACGCACAGATCTTAGAGATGGTAAGAGATAGAGTTTTGACATGTATGGGACATATATTTCTTATACTTTCAGGCAGATCAAGTTTATTTGTAATCCTCCTCCCACAGTTTGGATGATAGATAGTTCGTACTTTCTAGAGATATCTAGTAATCAAAATTATTTATCGATTGATTTAAGATTTAACGATACTCAAGTTATGAGCAAAAAACGGCCAGTTAACACCCACCACAATCTTAGTGAGAGAGAGAGAGAGAGAGAAACTTAGAGATGAGTGCGTATAACTCGTGAGGAAATACGAGCTGCGACATTAAGGGTACAGAGTATGTTATAGTCGGGCTTGACCGACTTTCTTTCTTGTTTAATATAACTTATATACCAACAATTCTCGTTTGATCGTACAGTGAAGCGGGAGCCAACCCAGACTGCCTGTATGTTAGGAATGGTGCACGGATTGTCGTGCTGCTGATGCGTTATCACGATGAATAGTGTCACCAGAGCTGCCACAGTACTTACCCTCCAGTGACCTTATGGGAACAAATGGTCTTCAAGTTTCGATTATAGCTGGGATAGCTGGGCGATCATCTACAGATTGGCGTAATTGCGTCGATGGTAACATCGCGTTGAGGCCTTAGCTTCGAGTGGGCGTCGATCAGTAAGTTGTTCGAGCAGGTTTGAGGTTGCAGAGTCAATAATACTAGGTATTGTACCCCGAGTAAAGTCATTCGTGTACCACGTGTTGTGGACTTTGCTTGCCACGCATTGTGCACTTTGCATGCCTTGCGTTGTAGACTTTTTGTTGAGATCGAGTACTTCTAGGTAGACTCAGGCTGGCATCAATTGCTAAACGAAGAGCTTCTCGAGTTGTAGCAGGTTGCTTGTGGTCGATCAGGTATAGAGATCGTTGTGCATGAACATCGGCGCTGATGAAAGATGCGTTAAAGATCCAAATTCAGCTGCGCGACGTACTTTCATAAATAGGAACGATCGTCTGGGAGCCTGCGTACAATGTTAGAGTCGGCTGAGTGCTGTGTGAAATCGTGTAAGTTGGTCTCAAAGACGCTTGCCTGGATTTGCCCCACTTTTACTAGCGAATCTTTCATACTCTGCTTGATATGGTGCACTACAGGCTTTTCTCATTCACCAAGAATGGTTCAGGTCCTTTGTGTTTTTTTTTGGTGGAGTAGTTCGGCTTGCTCCTGAGGGCTTTCTGGCTTTCTCTCTACTCCTTTTTGGGGTCTCAGACCTCGTGTCGCACCTTGTGTAGCACCTTGCCCCTAGCACGTGGCCCAGTTCTCCTGAGGCATATTTGCCCCTTGATCCGGTAGCTCCAGGATTTCTCTGCCTACTGTTTCTAAATTTATTTATATTTTCTAAGGTGTCCTGCATGGTCAGCGTATGTTTGTGTGTGCGGCACACTTGCCCAAAAAAGCCTCGAATCGCTGTTTCTGTTGAGGATCGTCGAAATTATACACCTTGTCTTCAGTTGGCTGGTCGCCGTTTGAATCTGTTAAGCCAAAGTTGTATTTCGACATAATTTTACAATGGCGTCATTGTTAAAGTCTGTGCGTGTAGATTTCGTCACAAATTGAAATTCTTTTGTCTACTTTAAATTTGAATTAATATTGTTCATTTACTTAGACGGGCTTAGGACTTTAGTTACTTGGTTTAATAGGTGTAACTAACTTTGTTGAATAAAACTTATTTGCTAATAGAGCTGCCACAGATGGCGCCAGCAGAGGTTGAGCGGGAAGTTGGTTTTAATGGATAAGACAGCATTAATTTTAATATTTGATTCATTTGATACAACAAAATAATATTGTTTACATATCTCAAATCTGAATCCAAGCGAAATAGATTTCTGGGACACCAAGAATGAGTTTTGGTTTGAAGAGATTTCCTTGACACTTCTGTATAAGACTTATTTTGCTTCATGAAGTTTTGATTTCGTCATATGACGAATTTTGAAGTATTTATTTCAACTTATTGAATTATCGATCAAAAACAAACCAAGCTTGGTTCAATCGTAATGATGCGAAGAGATTGTTGAAAAAACTTCATGCAACTGCGACTGCTTTTTCTTTACAAACTAAAACTTGATGTGGAACTTCATGACGAAAACGTTGCCATGTAAATGCAAAACAACTTCAATTCAATCCAAATAACTATTTGACTTTTAAAAAGTACAATTTCAATGTTCCTTTGTCCATTCGAAAGCATTAAGCCCTTATCTTATGAGAAGCTATCAACTAGATATTTATCGAGCCATACATTAATTTAACAAAATGTAGATTCTTTCATGCTGATCAAATTAAAAGTCATAAGGCATGCGTAATGAATTACGAAAAAACTCTTTAAGCGTAGGAGAAAATACATTTTATATCCGAGAAACTTATATTCTGGATGTGTTTTTATTTACACTTTTAAGTAATTTTACCAAAAAAATTTCATGACCATAGCGATCTGTCTTCCTTATATTTTGGGGAACTTTGCGCATCTTCTTCTGAATTCCGCTTGTATAGATTTTCGCAAGCTCCCTTTTGATTCTTAAGGCCTGTATTCCTGCCAGGGATTTGCTAGTTATTTCTTGTGTGTGTGGAACATAACTTAAGCAGGGCGACCATGCACCTGCATGCACAAAAGAAGCAAGGTCACTCTGATTAATCAGCTGTTAAGCACTGTTAATTGTTTGAATTTAAATAAATGTAAAGAAAATAAAAATTATATACATAAACATTAACATACATAAACATAATCATTAATGTAGCATGTTGTTATCTGCACAACTTCAAAGTAGTATGACTTCTCGGTTGGTCGCCAATTAAATGAAGTCTTTCATGGTCGGATACAAGATTACCTAAATACATTCGCATTAATATTAAGGATTTTGTCAACTCAGTGGCCGGATCAGTACCTTGGCTTTGGTCGTTGGGCAAACCGCTGGAACATAGCCGTTAATCCTTCAAAGAGTCAACACGATCGCTATGAGACCCGGATAAGTTGCTCGAGTGCGACTCTGGACCATCGCTTGACCAGGAAAGTCCATGTGATTTAGCAGCTACGGTTGCAGCTAAGGCGTAGGAGCTCGATTGGCTCCTCAAGCCTCTTAGCGGTACTTCGTTGCGATCCAAAATCGTTGATCATCATGCCTTACTGGAACAGGGGATCCCGGTATAGGGTACGTCGGGCTCGACTAACCTCAATACTCTAGACTCTAGGCATACAACTAAATACCGCAATTTGGACGCTTTGCCATTAAGAGCCCAAATCAATATGTATGCACACCAGGCAGGTATCATCACCGACTGGTGGCCCACTCCCATAGACTTGCCTCCGATCTGGCGACAAACAGTCTCAGAAGTCATCTCAACTTCCGACATGCCATCGACATTTGAGTCCCTGGAGGGCACCATTGCACCATTCCCTACCAATCTTTGCGCGCTGCTGGTTCCTCGGCAAGATAGCTTATAACAAAAACCAAAAAGACTTCAAAATTACCGCTCATCACGTCCAAAATAATTGTAAACAATATATTCCTGAGCTGTGTATCAGATGTTCTCTCGATCCACACGCGCTATTAATAGGCCAACTATCGATAACAAACTGTGGGTTTCGTTAATGTTGCTGGATACTCAAGCAACGAAAAGGTAAACTAAAAATTTTTGGCACAGGTTTTTTTATATGAAGTTTGCCAGAAATTTTGGGTTTCCGCGGTGCTGGATACCCGGCTTTAAGATCAATCAATTGATGTTTTTGGTCTTATATCCTTTGTCTTTAATTGGGGTACATTGGGGGGTTTCGCAACTTGGGTACATGTTGTATATTTAATATATCAAGTGCCTCCAGTGTTTTTTTTGGCATAGTGAGCAGGTGCTAAATCGGACCAAAAGACCATGTATCATTCGCATGATGCTTTTCAATAAATTGTTTTAGCACTGGAAGGCAATGGTCTTTGTAAATCGTCGTATTAACAGCTGATGCCCCGTTCACTTATGAACATTTACAGGTGGTTTAGTGTTAGGAAGCTTGAAATAGTGCAAGGGGGTCCACTCGTGGCCCTCTTCAGTGAAATAAGTCTCGTTATACATAATATAAGCTTTTGACGAGTTTGAAGAGAACAAATTTCTTTAAAGTGCTCTTAGGCGATTATTAATGGTCTTCCTTGACTGTTCAGAAACAGTAGACACAGTTTCTTTTTATAACATTCGATTACTCCGAAGTCTTAAATATATTTTTGTATATTGTATTTTGTATTGTATTTTGTCACTTAAATTATAACTTAACGTGCGACCCACAATTTCAGGCTTTGATTTAGCTCTTACTTCAGATTGCTATAAGTTGAATTTTTCTCCGGATCCAGGTTTTTTCTCCATTTGTATTCCAGTCTTAACATCCGATATTACTTTATAAATAAAAATGTTTTTGAATCCCATTGCGGAAAAATAATGAAATATTTAATTTTTCGTCTGCTTTGGGTGGGCAAATTAGTTTTCGACGCTCTGCTGCATTCAATTACATAATTGCTACTGTCCGTTATTTAGAAAGCTCATCTTTGGTGTAATGCATGCTGGAATAGTACCCATACTTTTCCAATAGTTTGATTTGTGCTTATTTGACTTAAAACTTTGTGAGTGCCTTTATAAAAATGTTCGTATTTCATTCCGCATAGCTTATTAAGCAAGAAAATTTCAATTTTTGATATCTATATCTTTGCAATCGGTATCTTTGCTATAAAGTCTTTTATAGTGACAGACTGTACTTTTACATATCAGTGAATCAATTTCCCCTCTCTCCCTCTCTAATCTAAAAAGGCCTCCAATATGAAAACCAGCTGCGGCCATTTTGAGACATTTTTTATGGCCCCATAACTCTTGAGTTATGACAAATATAGAAACTGAAAGCATTAATTTTTATATTTTTTTTTTTTTTGGCGACAGCCAGAATATCCATAAAAATGAGGCAAATTGATATGCAGCATGTCGAGTGATGGAGAGGCGAAGGAGGAGGAGGGGGCCTTCAAATAAGTTTTGTTGCCAAATAAGCACAGATGAATGAATAAGGCGAAACAAAAGTAGGTATACACACACGCATGTTAAGCAATTAATGACACACAAATATGGATAAAAGTACCTAAATATGATGCCAGCAATTTAGTTTCAAAGATTGAAGATAACGATTAATAAAAGTGTTACGAGGTCGAGCCAAAAATTGAAAATTACAATTTGTTTAAGCTAAGCAAATTCTAAGTTTGTCAACACACGCGATTAGTTGAGCTTGTGAGAGAATAATAGAGAATGAAACTGCTCGGTTACTCACTTTACAGCAGTGCCGGCCAAATGAGAGGTTGGTGAGCAAGAGAGCTCTCTCCAGTCTACAGCCGTTTTACTTGCAATTCAGTGTTCACCGATTCACACAGTCATGTAAAAACACGACTTACTTCGGCTCCTGGTAGCTATGGCTGGCCGGCACAGCTTTACAGCAGGGTTCCCCAAGAAGAGAGCGTGAAAATGTGTGAAAATGTGTGTGTCTCTCTCTAACACACAGTGATGCATGACTTCGGCAGTATGCTCGGCCCCGAGAGGCTAGGGCTGGTCAACTCTGCTTTACCTCTGCTTAAAGAGAGAACTAGTGTGTGAGCCACTAAACAATTGAACAAATCTCGGCTAGTTATATTTGTCTGATGACTTGGAGTATGTTTGTTAGTTCATCTACATATAAAAATGGTTCGTGATGCTCAATAATATATGTACATAAACAATTATGGACCCTATATATATAAAAACCAATTTCAATCTGATGTTCCTGCTGTTCCTGCTTCTGTTGCGTGGCTGAAAATGCCAATCAAATTGGCGCACCTCTCCGCATGAGGTCCCAGAGTCGTCGTCGTCGTCGTCGTCATCGTCATCAGTCATCAAATGGCTGTCAGAAATGGACATTCATTATTGTTGCCAGGCTTCTTGCGACGCCATTTTCAGGAGTCAACAAGAAATTAATTAAGCAGCGACTTGACACTAATTACATTAACACTTTATGAATTGCTCTTCAAATTTTTTGTATAATGAATTGCCAAATGCCAAGGGACTAACTTTCTGAAATACGTGCGCAAAAAAAAAAAAATACAAGAGAAACTTTACGAATATAATTAAAACGATTTTCCATGAAATTTAAAACGAAATTTCGCAGTGAGAAAAGTTGTGCGCCAGCAAACACAAAGAGAGCAGAAAAAAAAGCAAATGCCAAATAAAGCGAAGCCCGTTGGCTGACTACACACACAAATGCAGTGCAATCTCGAGTTCCTCCCTTCGGCTACCTCCCCGCAAAAACAGCTCAAACAGCCAACGAACGAAAACAGCTAGAAAATTGCTAAAAGCCCCGGCGAGTGGGGTAAGAGGCAGAGAGTGAGAGAGAGAGAGAGAGTGGGCTGTGAGTGGGCTGCGAGTGAGGGCTTTATTTTTTTTGAGGGCGAGAGTATCAGTAGAGCATAAGAAAAAGTTTTGCTGTTGCTTGGCTGGGCAGCGTTTATGCAGCAGGTTTAATTATAAAGATTTTATAATGTTTCATTAAACAGTATGCTCCAGCCATTGCCCCAATTACAAGTTTACTTAGATCTTAACACGGTAATTTCTTTCCGATCAAAAAGACTTTTTGACGCTGAACACTGTTCAGAATGCCCAAATATTTGACATAAAGTTCGATATTTAATGTTTTTACAATTCAAAATCGAATTGATTTTATAGTTCAACATTCACAAGATAAGAAGAATCTGTATTCAAAAAAATTTGAAGGTCGCCGGTTAAACTTTGGGGCGCAGTCAAAGTCAACTGATTAAGTGAAGTCCTGACTTATCGAAAATCGGTAGCATATATTGATAGAATTTGCACCTGTGCTGTGGCTTAACTATTTAAGAGAGAATAATATGGAAATTTGGAAAATATTTGTACATGTATTCCGAATATCTGGATAGAGATATTCTCTATCTATATAAATCCCATACTAATGCTTATCTCCCTTTTTAGCATAGTAAAACAAATTCAATCAACACAAGACTTACACCATATGTTGGTACGTGTATTAAGAGTTGTCAAAACGAAAAAAACGAAAAACCGAAAACCGAAAAAACCGACCTTTAACACATGCACAATATGCTTGATCGAAACCGTGCTATGCTCAATTATATTTTTATGATGTTGATATCGCTAATAGTTTTTCAATTGAGAGAACAATCAACAGGATCATGTGATGGGGATGTGATTCGTATAACCTTCATTGAACTAAACCGAAGTAATGCATTTGTTAAGTCTTTTACTTCTATGAACAAACACTGTAGTAGACCTGACAATATTCACAAAGAAATGACAGATACTCTTGCAACTGATATTGCAAGATTGCACCCGGTTCAGGCCTAGTTCTATTATAGACCGAAAACTGCACAAATTTAAGTCTTTTTATACCAGACCTGCTCAGCCATAGCTACCACGAGCCGAGGTCAGTCGTGTTTTTACGCAAACGCGAGCCGAACTTATGATTCTGTGAATCGGTGAACATTGAATTGCAAGTAAAACGGCCGTAGTCTGGAGAGAGCTCTTTTGCTCACCAACACAAGCACACTTTTTTGTCCTCTCCATTCGGCCGGCACTGTTTTATACCCTTGCAGAGGGTAAATTAAAATTTGCCAGATGAAGGAAGCATCTCCGACCACATAAAATATTCATACTCTTGATCAGCATGACGAGTTGAGTTGATATAGCCAAGTCCGTCTGTCCTTCCGTCTGTTCATCTATTCCTATTCTATCTCCTCTGTCAGTTTAAAAGATATCTTAACCAAACTTTGCACGAAGTCTTTTTGTACAATTACGCTGCACATTTGTCGGAACGGGACGGATCGAATGACTATAGCATATAGCTGCCATAGAAACCAACGGTCGAAAAATTAGTTTTAGTTGGAAAAACTTTTTTGTCTTCAGCGCAAGCGTCCCCAAAGCTCGTATTTATAAGTTTTCTATGCTTTTATATAATTCCACCAAGTTTTATATAAATCGGCCAACTGTATAGTATGGCTGCCATACAAAATATAGGTCTGAAAAAAAGTCTTCGTAGCAAAAACTTTTTTGTTGTCAATGCCATCGGTCCCAAACTTGTTACTGATCGATATTGTACGCTACCGCACAATTCTGCGAAATTTGATCCAAATCGGATGACTTTAGAATATAGCTGCCATAGATACGATCGGTCGAAAAAGTAGTTCTAGGGAGAAAAACTTTTTTGTTTTCAATGCAAACGACCCTAAACCTCGAATTTTAAGTTTTCTATGATTTTTTATAATTCCACCAAGTTTGATAAAAATCGGGAAAATATATAGTATAGCTGCTATAGAAAAGATAGGTCTGGAAAAAGTCTTAGTAAGAAAAACTTTTTTGTTTTTAAAGATATTGCTAAGTTTGATCCAAGTTTGATGACCAAAGTACATAGTTCAGCGTATTTGTACCTTAAGACTTCGTACAAAGTTTGGTCAAGACAGCTTTAAAACTGACGGAGCATAGAAATAGATGGACAGACGGATATGGCTATATCAACTCAGCTCGGAGGGTTGATCAAGAATATATACTTTATGTGGTCGGAGATGCTTTCTTCTATACGCTACAAACATCTGGACATTTTTGATATACCCTCTGCAAGGGTAAAAAAATGGGCTTGTATGGGAGGGGCGGGAGTGGTCCGATCGGTCTAAAATTTCCGAATTTAGGATTTAGTCTAAGCATTATCTGTGCCAAATTTAAATAAGATAACTTAATATTTGGACGTTATGCCACAGTTTCAGGCTTTCTGAGCTCTGTGCGCTGTAAGGCTCCTCGCAAACAGACAGCGCATGGGAGCAGAGCTAGCTGAGCTTATGAATTTTACAAGCAAAATGCTCCGCTGAGCTAAGCTTTTGGTGTGCGAGCTCGCTATGTGCTCTGTGCGTTTGCGCGCGGTAGTTCAAATTGAAACTATTGTTGAAGCTCAATATACTTATGTCTTGGGGTCAACTGGTTTCTAATTGAAATAAATATTGTAAATGTGTACTATGAGTTAGGGATGTAAGCCGATTGACATTGAAAACTGGTTTGGTTCATTGCCTGGTTTCTTGGAGCTAACCGAAACGCGCTTTTGGTTAGGTTAAGTGGTTCACTATTTATTTATTATTAGATCGAAATTCCTAGAAAACATTTAAATTGCATCAAAATCTTTATAAGAAAGTTCTTCTCATTTAAGAACGTATATGAAAGTGCAGTTTATAAGTTCAATAATTGTCTTGACTAGCGAAGCTTGAAGCCTCAGCACCTAGAAAATGGTGCGAATCTGCTGAATATTCAGAATTCTTCGGAAAGAATGTTTTACCTAGGAACTAAACGAGTTCGTAGCAATATCTCTACAAAAATTTTATAAAGAACTTATAAACCGAAGTGTAAATAAACAATTTTTTTTTAAGCTTATGAGTTTCGTTTTAGTTTTCTGATTCCAAGTCGAAATTTGTCAAGCTTTCTTATCTAAAGCGCATGCTGATCAAGCAAATCGATGAAGAGAACCAAACCGAACCATTTAAATTTGAGGTTGTTGTATCGGTTAGGTATTTCGAAAGGACACCAGTTCGGTTGGCGATTCGGTTTACGAACAGAGTCCCGGATTAAAAATATATAATATCATAAATTTCAAATTTCCCATTTATTTTAAAAGATAGACTCCTAAGACTTCTCTTTGAATCAAAGTAAGCACATTTCCCCCTTGTTAAGTATTGGAACGCCTCGGATTTAATATCTTCCTCGATTCTTTTAAAGAAGATCAATTAATTGGTTTAAGAATGCGAATAATAATGAAAGCTTGCAGTTCAAAGAAAATCCTTTTACACTCATTGTCAAATTCATGAACAATTTCCTCGCATAAACCTACTTTCAACTTTTGTCTCAGCTAAAGATGTCAGCTGCTGGGCTACAGGACTGAGCAGCAATTGCTGAGAAAGGCAAAAGCAAAGCAGAAACTGCTGATGAATGTGTGTACTATATAGAGTAAGGGTGGGGGTATGGGTGGGTGGGTGGTGGGAGGTTATTATCACCCAACAAACACACAAAAACTGGCAACTGCCAGTGCGACACATGACAAATGGCGCAGCACTGGAGACGTCGACGTCAGCGTCAGAGAACAAAATAAAATGTCTGCATGTGTGTGTGTGGGTGTGTGTGTGAGTATCTGTGTGTGAATTGGGTGTGTATAACCAGCAAACCTTGAGCTGTGAAAAACATGCTCAATTTTTGCTCCATTTTTGGCGGCGCCTCGCACTGCAATTTTAAATTGCTGTCAGCCAGTCAGTCATGAAATGAAATACGCGAACGCCAACAGCAGCAACAACAACAACAGCAGCAGCAGCGACAGCAGCAGCACTAACACATCGCGAATTTATCGCTTGTCCGAGACGCTCTGGAATTTCGACCGACAACCGAAAAACTGAAAACTGAAACGCTTTACTGTAAAAATTGCACAAATGGAATGTGGCTCGTGTTGAGAGATGTTCTTGGAAACGGAACAGCAACAAAAAGCTTAATCAAAATACGTTAAACATTTGAAAATTTATGGGGACACAATTCATTCTCGATTTGTTAAGTTAGTTAAGTGTTAAAATCGTTCTTAAATCGGTTCTTAAAGGCAAAAGGTGATGTGAAGAAGCAAACTCTTGGTTCCAGAAATTCGGTTTAAAAAAAATGCATAATTGGATCAGGAATCTCCCCTCTTACCGAAAGCGAAACATTTATTGTACAGTTTTTCTTTAACTGATTCTGGTACAGAAATATTTATGAAGTTATTTTTACTTCTATCACGGATTTGACTGAAATTTAAGGCTTTCTAAAAGAATCAATAGTTTTTTATATAAGCAACAAGTTACAAACACCCAAAAAATGAGCTGGATATCAATTTTATTGATCTATAACAATTCGAAGTTTCTGTCGGTCCCTTAAAAACGGGTATGTACAGTTCAAATAAAGTACTAAATCAATTCTTTGCTTTTTTCAATGCAATGTAGATTACTTTTACACTTATAGTTGCTTCTAAATCGTGTTAGCCGGCTCCTGTTGTTCACTCCAATCTCAGACTTGGTAGCCTTCTCTTCATAAAGTTCATGATTAATTCGGGAGAAACGTTCATTCACAACTCTTAAAGCTCTTTAAGTTCTCCGATGACTTAAAAGTTCTGTTACTGTACAAGCATCTCTGCAATATTGCAAAATTGGTATGATAATTTACTTGAGTGATGTACTAAGCCCCATATCATAAGCAGTTGGCAAGAGTAATTCGTCTTTGGTCTTTGATATATTGCGTTGTAAGCATTAAGTAAAGATTCTCGGTTACTGTTAAACCTACTGAATGGTTCTTAATAAAATATCAACAGTCCAAAGCTGGTTCCAATTGGGCTCCGAAAAAGATACTTGACGTATAATTCGCAGGAATCGAAACCGCTTGGGAATTAAGACTGGTTCTCTTGGGTGATTAACAGAAATTTTATAGCAAGCAGTATGGTTCATCCCAATAACGGTACGTATCTATTTGATTCTCAGCCAAACTCATGACAGGTATATTAAGAGGGGGTAGGACAGCCGCCTGTGGTTAGCAGATCCAGGAATTCTGAATCATCTTAATATTTATACCCTTGCAAAGGGTATTATAATTTTGCCCAGAAGTTTGCAACGCATAGAAATATTCATTTCCGACCCCATAAACTATATATATTCTTGATCAGGGGGACGAGCTGAGTTCATTGAGCTTTGTCCGTCCGTCTGTCTGTCTGTCCGTCTGTCTGTCTGTCTGTCTGTCCGTCTGTCTGTCTGTCCGTCTGTTTCTACGCAAACTAGTCTCTCAGTTTTAAAGCTATCGAGCTGAAATTTTGCACAGAGTCTTCTTTTTACTGCACGCTGCTAATATGTCGGAACCGACCGGATCGGATCACTATATCTTATAGCTGCCATAGGAACCATTGGTCAAAAAATGGGTTTTAGTGAGAAAAACTTTTTTGTTTCTAACGTTAACGTGATTAAACTCGGTCATTAATATTATTATATACTTTCAAACAGATTTGCAAATTTTGGTCAAAATCGGATGACTATATCTTATAGCTGTCATAGGAACCATCGGTCGGAAAATGGGTCTTAGTGAGAAAAACTTTTTTGTTTTCAATGTTAACGTGATTAAACTCGGTCATTAATAATATTATATGCTTTCAAACAGATTTGCAAATTTTGGTCAAAATCGGATGACTATATCTTATAGCTGCCATAGGAACCATTGGTCAAAAAATGGGTTTTAGTGAGAAAAACTTTTTTGTTTCTAACGTTAACGTGATTAAACTCGGTCATTAATATTATTATATACTTTCAAACAGATTTGCAAATTTTGGTCAAAATCGGATGACTATATCTTATAGCTGCCATAGGAACCATAGGTCGAAAAATGGGTCTTAGTGAGAAAAACTTTTTTGTTTTCAATGTTAACGTGATTAAACTCGGTCATTAATAATATTATATGCTTTCAAACAGATTTGCAAATTTTGGTCAAAATCGGATGACTATATCTTATAGCTGCCATAGGAACCATCGGTCGAAAAGTGGATCTTAATGAAAAAAAACTTTTTTGTTTTTAAGTAAATCGTTCTTAAGGTCGGTGATTATTAATATTGAACGCTTTCAAACTAATTTGAAAAAGTTGATCGACATCGGGTGACTATATCTTATGGTTGCCATGGGACCGATCGGTCGAACATGAGTCTTGGTAAAAAATTTTTTTGTTTAGTTTTTATATATTTTATAGTTTTTATATGCTTTCAAACAGATTCGCAAAATTGGTCCGAAATCGGATGACTATATCTTAAGGCTGCCATTGGGCCGATCGGTCGGAAATTGAGTCTTAGTGAGAAAAACTTTTTTTAGACCTTTTTTCTGTCGGAAAATAGGTTTTAGTTACAAAATTTTTTGATTTTTATGTAAGCGTACTTAAACTGTGACATTTGCATTTGCAAGGGTATAAAAACTTCGGCACAGACGAAGTTAGCTTGGCCTTCTCGTTTTATTTATCTTTCCTAAACAGTCAGCTTGAAATATCCATAAAATTGTCTTTTCTAGACACCAAAGGGCCAAGTTATACATTAATCCCTACACTCAGAAAAAAATAACTAAGAACTTTGTACTTGAACCAAGTACAAACGGTGTCAATTGTACGTTAAGTGCAAAAATACTTAATTCGAGTACAAAAGTCTTATTAAAGTACGATTTTTCAATCCCGAAATACTTGATTTAAGACTGTTTCGGCATATTTTTAGTACATCTCGTACTTATGTATTAAATTATTATAAATTCTAAAGTCAATGCCAAAACATTCTTAAAAACCAAATAATGCTTCATAAAATAAGTACAAAATGTTCTTGGTTTAAGCCTATAAAATTCTGAAGCTTTTCCGAATTTGTCTTTGAAACTAGGCCTCTGTATTATTTCCAAATCCAAATAAAATGAATTAACCAAAGACCAAGATGTTTATACTGAAGGTCAGAAATCTACCGTTACTCCATTACCAAAGTGTTAGAACCAGAAGAGAATTGTAAGAACAGATTCGACTTAAAATAGTTCGCATTTGCCGTAGCACAGTTTTTAAGATTGCATTGTTTGTTCATTTTGTCCTCAATCCAAGAAAGTTGTTAACTTGAACTAAGAACTATCCTTTCTTAAATTTTTTGGCTTACTGTATGTACGAAGTGTTCTTGATGCAAGAACGATTGTTCTTATTTTAATAATATATTATTAACAGTCGTTTTTCTATTCTAATGATTTGTTCTTAATTTAAATACGTCCAAGGACACAACATATATGAAATTGTAAGTACAATCTACAACTCTGCCGGTCGCTTTTTCCGAGTGTAACAACAAGAACAACAGTTTGCCTGTGTAACTATTTAAGAAGCCTCTCTCAGCAAACTTTTCCTAAAATATTATGATTAAACTTATCGATGAAAAGAACATACTACTGTGGGCAAAAAACACCGGCAATTTGTTTACAAATAAAAAAATCTTTATTTAACTAACCACGGAAGGGCCGATACGAGGCGCATACACACACAAAGCTTCTGCGAGTTTGCGTTTTTATCTGATGTCGCATTTAGCTATAAGGTTGCCTTTTGGATTCCCAAGTGTTTAAACATAGCAATAAGGTAGCTTCTGCTAGCCCTCTAAAGACAGGCAAAGACTGCTGTTGATTGAATCGTGGTGATTCATGAAATAGCTATATAGGCTATATAGAACAAGAATTCTTTCGGTATAGCCTTCAATTTCTTTTTCGTTTCTGTTTCTATCTCTTCTATCGATTCAAAAGGGTGTTCACGGAGCGGTCTGTTGAAATTAGTGAATAGCCAAAAGTCACATGGTGCTAAGTCAGGCGAATGCGGAACGATATGGATCTAGTTTTTGGCGAAACGATCACTCGAATGACGAGTGGGTTTCTGTCACAAATCAAGATTACACTTTTCTGCGGTCCAAATGGTCATTCAAAATGATTTTCACTGATCATTTCGACAAAAACTAGATCCATATCGTTCCGCATTCGCCTGACTTAGCACCATGTGACTTTTGGCTATTCGCTAAATGATCACGAATGATGAGTGGGACTCTGGCAGAAATCGAGATTACACTTTTCTGAGGTCCAAATGGTCACTCAAAATGATTTTCACTGATCCTTACGATATTCCAACAAGGTCAATAAGGTCTCGGACTGTCAATCGACGATTTTGAAGCAATAATTCTATGATTTTGTTTACGTGTAGCTCATCAGTTGAGTTTGATGGTCGTCCTGGCCGTGACTCGTCTTTAAAGCGTTCTCGACCCTCTTTGAACATTTTGTAAATTGCTTACTGAAGGCTTTTTCCAACATTTTCAACCCAAAATTGGATAAAAAACGAAAAATTGACTTTTAGCTGTTTACAAAAGGACGCGTATCTCAAACACTAATGAATATTTGGACGTGTAATTTTGCACAGATGTCAGTGACAGTGTTGACAACTTAATAATTAAAACATTTGTCGCTATCGGAATTCCAAAAAAAAAATGAATTCATATTTCTCAGTATTTACCTACCTATAGTTAGTAGATGTTTCGGAATTTGTCTAGAGTATCTATAACTGATTTAATCTTTTCACATCTATCCATGAAAGCTTAAAGTGTTTTAATCGTTTAATCATTATTGTTATTCTAGCCTATAACACTGTGCAACACTAAAAAGTTGATCGAGTCGGGACCAAAACATTCTGAAAGGGTATGATGGTAGTACAAAAACCTTCGCTGGGTTTGATCTGTTTAGCTGCCGTTTTCTTTTGATTGCACTTTGAAGTTTTCAGCTTCTAATTGGGATTCGCAACACCATATCTCGTAAGCTCTTTGGAATTTCGCTTTGAAGTCCTAGAGGAAGTCGTTGCTCTTGGCCTAACTTACAAAACATTGTTAAGTAGAAAGTCAAAAAATTCACTCAATCTTTATACTCAAAATTACAAAAATGTCTTAAAATCATTTGTACTGTTTTTCAACTTTGTCTTGAAAACTGTTACGAATTGGACTAAGCAATGTAGGACAAAAACGTAGCTTGGACTTAAATAAACAAACGATTGGAACATACCAACTTCATTGGATTAGTCCTTCGTATAGATACGGGCCCTTAAGTATGTAGAATTGGAACCAAAACTCGAAAAAAAGGCCCATTTTTGGTACCAATTGGCCGACACACAAAAATTTCGATTGTTTTGTATTAAATCAAGAAAATAGTAAGAAAACATCACTTAAAAACTATAATTTAAAAAATTTAAAATTTTTTTCTTTTTCACCAAAAATGTTCGTTTTTTCGAGTTTTAATGACAGTTGTACGTGCTTGTGGGCCTATAACTTAATGAAAGAGTAACTAAATGAAGTTGGTTCGTTCTAACGGATTGTTTATTTTGGTCTAAGCTACAACTTTGTGCTGTATTACTTGTCCAAATTTGAAACGAGTTTCACGATGAAGTTGAAAAACTGTAGAAAAGCGGTCAAAACATGACTTTTATTTGGGCAACTTTTGTAATTTTGAGTATGAAGATATCATTTTTGTGATTTGCTACAAAGAAATGTTTTGTAGGCCATGTGAAGAGCAACAGATTTGGTTTAGATTTAAAAGCAAAATTCACAATAATTTACGAGATATGGAATGGTTAGTCCTACTCTGAAGCTGAAAAGTTCAAAGTCCAATAAAATGAACTTATACTACCATCACACCCTTTCAGAATTTGTTTGTCTCGAGGCTATCAACATTTTTGAGTTCAAAAATGTGTCACAGTGTAATGTTAAGTCCAAAGTTTGGAATTTACAGCGAGTCAAGGTTATGGTTGGTGCTCATGAGGCAAGGAGCAGCACACGGCTCTTGAGAGATAAGAAAGATAAGTCAAGATAGCCTTAAATCTGTGAAAGAAGTCGGCATAGAAAACACACCCGGGCAGACAGACATGGCTATATCAACTCCGGTTGTCATGCGGGTCTAAAATATATGTGCCTTAAAATCATCTAGAGCCGAGAGCTGTGGTTATCAAGATGGCTGCTAGCTGCTGCTCAGAGTTGAGTGTAAAGAGCTACGTACAGTTTGCTGCTCCCGGCTCTTAGCTCAGAGCTGAGAGTAATGAGCTGATTCCAAACTTTGGTTGAAAAAAAAAATATTCATAATTTTTGTATAGAATATCGGATTCCAAAAAAATCTCATGAACCATTTTCCGCTAACTTTTGAGACTAAATGGTCTGCAAAAACATAAAATAGAAGAGCTAACTGAGTGAGGTAAAAGTTTTTTGGTATGAAACTGAACAAAATGTCGTAATTTCTATGAAGGGTATGGGTACTAGTATTCAAAGCCTGGATGATATCATTCCCTTTCCCTCCACAGTTTAAGAGGAAGTCGAAACATTTAGTAAAGACATAAAAATTCATTGAAATTGGCGATTGCACCATATGAATATCTCTCACTTGGCCACTTAATGTCCCTTTGTGCACCATTAAGAGGTTTCTATTTGACAATTGCCATAATTTGCTGAGATATGTGTATGGGTATTAGGGCCATTCGGCACGTTTCAACTCCCACACTTACACACACACACTCCCACACACACTCAAGCTTTTACAATTTCATAAAATTTCTACTATGTGGCATATAAAATGGCGGCACGCGATGCTACCCAAGTCAAGCCCAGACCAGACCAGGGGCCAAGCTGTTAATGCCTTTTGCCTTACAGGCGAGAGAAGATAAAAGGCCATAAAACGCCACCGCCTGCCGTTCGGACCCGCAGGTAAACACACAACACACACGCACTGCGTCCGACAACAACAACAACAACAACAACGATAAGTAGAACGGCGGCGGCGGCGGCGGCCCATTCATTCATTCAGCAGTCATTTATGTATTCATTTCCAACGACGACGACAGGTCGCCACGTCCATGTCCACGGACAGACACACTTGTGGGTGGGCTCTCATCGTGTTGATGAACACACAAAACAAAACAAAACAAAATTTAAAAAAATAAGAAAAAACCAGAAAAAAGTCGGGTCTCCTCGCCTCTCTCCCTTTCAGCAAACCACATGACCGGTAGGATTCGAAACTACTACGCGGCCCAGAGGGAAGCTGATTTCTAGACCACGACTGCTCAGTGTTTCGTGTGTGACGAGTTAGCGGTTTAACGCGAGCAGCACCAACCGATAAGATACTTTTACGGCAAGCCATAAAAAAACTTATTTACACTTTTAGAAACTTTTAGTTTCGTTTTTGTTTTTGTTGTTATTTTTTTTTGCTGTCTGCTTGGTGGCATTTTGGCGCAGCTTTTGCAAAAATGCGTAGAAAACTAAATTGTTTAGGCAGACGACTGACTAAAAGCGTCTGCTGACCTCTTCAAGTCGTAGAAAATTTCTTTGTTCTGTGTGTGTGTGTGTGTGAATGAGTGTGTGAGTGCGTATTAAATGCCATGAATTGCAAAAATATTCTCAATCTCTTTGAACAGGTTCAAGTGGGAAGTTTATTTCAAGGTTTGCCAACTTTATTTGAATCTTTTAACTGAAGAAAAAGGTTATATAAAACCAGGAATAAAATTTTGCAAAGTTGACGAACTTTGACTAATGAATAACCAACAAAGTCTTTAAGAAAATAAGCCGTAGAAGTATGTTATGTCCAGAAAGACCCAAGTTTAAGTTTGATACACTTTTCCCAACATGTTTCCCAGGCACAAGCCTACGAAATTCAGGTACAAGGTAAAATTATCAAATGATTCTCTGGGTTCAGTAGAACAGTTCTGTTTGACGAATATGCGGGAGCATCCACTTTCTTGCGAAAAACGAAAAATTATATTAAATTCTATATGATTCTGTTTTAGAGCAGAGTTCCCCAGTCATAGCCCCTGGGGGCCGAACACACTAAGCAATGCACACCGAATGCTTGCTGAAGTCATACATCATTGTGTAACAGAGAGATACAGTCACATATTCCGTTCTCTCTTCTTGGTTAACATTGTTTTAGACTATAAGACAGCGATGCCCTTTGGGTATGTTTTGTTTTTGTAATTGCACCGAAGATAGGAAATCAATGATTGTATACATGCAGCGCGAGGAATACAAAACGACACACATGCAAACGATTTCGTGTGTATGCGTCGCGTAGAACAAAAATCGGTTTTGTTCTCTTCTTTGCTTGGTGTTTGCGCGCGCTTGCAAGCTGACCAACAACAATTTCATGTGATTTTGTTGTTTCCTTACCCAATTTCAATGCTTTTCTTTGTGAGTATTGGTGAGTTTGGACATGCCTGTTATAAGGCTATCTAGTCTTACATAACACAAGAGAGAGAGAGAGAGAGAGCGCCTTGAGATACTTAGCAAAGAACTGCTCTCTGAAACTCTACTACTGTAATCAAATTGAAAGGTGAATTTTTAATTTCTTCCCGGATTTTTCCAATCGATAATTGTTTTCTTTCTTTAACTTGGTAACACTGTTAGTGACAGCTGAGCGAAATTGTATGTCAAACTATTCATTAATGTTTCAACTACGCTTCGTTTTGTGAGGTGCTAAAACTGAATACTGCGGTTTTTACTATGTCTAAATTTATTGAATTTGCATTAAATTTTGTTTGCGGAATGGCATTTCGGCTGCGGAAACGTTGAGAATGCTGTAGATAACCTTTGGGGATCAGACTCTGTCTTTAAAGAATGTTTACAAGTGGTATAACGAGATCAATGTGGTATCCAATCGACCAAAAACATCGACTGAATCAAAAAATGATGCTTGGAAATCGTCGATTGACTATTAGAGACATCGCTGATAGTTCGGGTATATCATTTGGATCGGTGCAGGCGATTTTGAGTGACGAATTTGGCTTGCGAAGAGTCCAATCTCGAATGGTTCCAAAAACACTAAATTTCTTTGAAAAATACCGTCGTGTTTACATCTGTAAGGACGTAATAAAATGCATCATAACTGGAAATGAGATTTGGATCTACGCTTACAACTCCGATACATCCGATCAATCGAGCGAAGGCGAGCCGAAACCGAAAAAACCACGTAAAAGTCGTTTAAAAATCTTCGATTATCGTGGTATGGTGCATTCTGAATTCCTTCGGCGGGCCAAACTGTTAACAAGGAATATTATTTAAGTGTAATGCGTCATTTGCGTAAAGTTGTTCGCAAAAATAGGCAAATCAACAAATATCTTTCCGCAAACTGCTTATTTAGCTTTTAGCAACTGGCTATTCAGCAAACTCAAGAGACCGCTCCGGGGAGACCGTTTTGACTCGATTGAGATGATAAAACCTGAATCGGAGAAGGCTCTGATGGCGATTGACACGCAATGATAACTGGAAAATTCGTTGGCATAAGGAAGGGGATGAAATAGATTAAGATAAATAAATAAAGAATTTGAAAATATAAGAAAATTAACTTTTTAATTACAGTGCCGCTCAACTGAATAGGTTTGACTTTTTTTTTAGGTTTGAAATGTTGTATCTCTGTAACAATCACTCCGATTTAAGCGAAACAAATTTTGTTGTATAGAGAAATCAGTCATTTGTGAAATATTGCAAAGTTTCTGTTCTGTTAGTTTTGTTTTTATATCATTTTTATTATTTTTTCAAAAACATAACAAAAAAACTCCATTTTTTTTTTGGCTCAGCTGAATAGGCTTGACACTTTTGACTTTACTTTTTGATTGACTGCGTGATTGAAAACGTGAAGAGTTGAATTCTTTTGTATTCCAAAATGTAAAGCAACTGCTATCAGTTTTATGTAAAAAGGGCCGCGGAAAACCTTAAACTGATTTCGAAAAAAAGGTCAATAAGCGGCTATTTTGAACCTGGCTTAAAACACTATGCAATAGCCAAGAAAATCGGTCGAAGTCAAAATGTTGTGAGTAATTTTCTCCGATTATGGAAAAAAATGAATGGAGGAAAAAAAATATGCAACAACAGCAACCGAGAGGCGACTTATCCTACGAACTGCCTTATATTCCCACCTTTCTGCTGGTAAAATTAGGTAAGAATGCGGCGTAAATGCTAGTGTGGCCACAGTAAAACGATTTAATCGAAGTGCCAAACACTTGAAGAGATGGAAAATAAAATAAAAACCACCTCTCAATGATGCTCGTAAGGAAGCACGACAACGATTTGCCCGAGAACACATGACGTGGAACAAGGAGTGGAAGACGGTGGTCTTCTCGATGGACCGGATTTCCATAATTACTATTTCCACGATATGCGAAAGGAAGAAAGTTTTTTAAGCCATATCGTTTTATGGAACATGCTAGCTACAGTTTGTCACCTCGAAGATGAACGCAAATGTGTACAAGACTGTGCTCCAAAAGGCTTTTCCCCACTTTTCGGAGATTTATGGTCATATTCCATGGACGTACCAACTCCCATCCATACCGCTCGGGTTGTAAAACAGTGGATTAAAGACCAAAACGTCAAATTGCTCGAGTGGCCGCCTTACACCCCTCACATTAACATTATCGCGAACATTAGGGGACTTTTGTCCAGGAGATAATACGAAGCAGGAAGACAATTTAGTGACTCTGGGACCCTAGTTGACGCATTTAAAAAAGCTTGGTCAACAATTTCACTAAATGAAATTGGAAAATATTATGATTCCTTACCAAACCGTATGTTTGAAATAATTAAGAACAAGGGTGGGCATACCAAATACTAAATAATGCTAAAACAGTGTCCGTTATTATTTAAGTTACCTAGTGCCTTGAAATTTTGCATTATATACTTTTGTTTAATAGTTTTAGTAGTCAAACCTATTCAGTTGAGCAAAAAAAAATGGAGATTTTTTGTTGTTTTTGAAAAAATAATAAAAATGATATAAAAACAAAACGAACAGAAACTTTGCTATTTCACAAATAACTGATTTCTTTTTACAACAAAATTTATTTCGCTTAAATCGGAGTGCTTGTTACAGAGACACAACGTTTCAAACATAAAAAAAAGTCAGAACTATTCAGTTGAGCGGCACTGTACATCACAGTAGTATACTGGAATCGTTTAAAAACAGCTGTGGGCACCAAAAAACAACAATAACAGATTAAACAACCCGTATCAGCGAGTCTTAATCACGCACACTGCACCTGTTGAGCTGTCTGCGTGTGCTCAGATTCTCATTCACATTGTTGTTGTAACACTCTTCAAAGCGAGGCTATTGAACTTGTAGCGACGACTGCTTGTGCGTATCCAGACGCCAGTTGCTTAAATAACAAAATCTCGGAGCATACGGAGCAAGGGCGTGTCCAACATTGGTTTAAAACGATAGACATCATTTTAGAGGCTTATCTTAATATAACAAATAAGAAAGTAGTTAAAGCCCGACTGGAATATACTCTGTAGCCGCGAAAGACTAGGCTCAGTATGTATTTTGCTGCTGCAATAGCAGCAGGAATCAGCGAAATTTCTTTTGTTCATAACTTGACTATCGTTCATCCAATCTTTCGTACCAAAGGTACACAGAGTATATTAAGTTTTTTGCAAAAGTATGTAAAGTATAATATATATATTCCTGATCAGCATCAACAGCCGAGTCGATATAAGCATGTCCGTCAGTCCGTCTGTCTGTCTGTCCGTCTGTATGAATGCACACATCTCAGAGATGGTTTGACATGTATGGGACATATATTTCTTATACTTGCAGGCAGATCAAGTTTATTTTCAATTTTCGCCACGCTCCCTACCGCCTCCGCAATTTGGAAAAAACGTCATATCTCCTACAGTTTTGATGATACATGGTTCGTACCTTCCAGAAATATCTAGTAATCAAAATTATTTATCGATTTGCTGAAGGAGTAATAAAGATTGGATGAACGATACACAAGTTATGAGCAAAAAACGGCCAGTTAACACCCCGCACCCCCCGCACCCATCATCACAGCTTTCCATTCAACAATGGCAATCATAGTGAGAGAACTTTAGAGATGAGCGTATAATAAAAATATTCCACGATATTATAGTCGGGGGTAAATGAACTAGTACAGAGTATGTTAAAGTCGGGCTTGACCGACTTTCTCACTTGTTTTTTCGATAAATAATAATGATTACTAAATACATATGTCTAGAAGGAACAAAACAGAGATCTGCACGGTGTACTGCACTCGTACTTGATGTTTTTCACACTCGATTGTCTCAATTATTGCAAAAAATGTATGCAGTCCTTACTCCACTCTTGGCATATTTGTGTTTCGCGTTTGCAGAGCATTTGTCGCTCTCTCATTTGACTCTATCGCTTGAGATAACAATAACCGTTGCTTCTCCGAAAGCAAAAGAGAGCGAGAACAATAAAAGTTAAACATACCCATGAATTAGTAGTGTGTGCGCTGTGAGCGTACGACTGCCACTCGCAGACGAGAATCACAAGCGGCTTAGGATAAAGCAGAAATAACCTTTTTGGCATGATGAGCACACAAGACACTCAGTCATAAAAATACCAATACGACAACGAGTTAGTATTTGATTTGACTTCAAATTTTGGGTGCCCGTCACAACACATACGCTTTTCCAGCAAGTGCACTTGTATTTAAGAAAACAGGCACTCTTGCAGATCTCCGGTACTAAACATCTACCTCCGAAATTGTGGAAGATATGATGTTTTTTTTCCAAATTACGGGGGAGGCAGGAGGCTGAAAACGAACCGACCTGTCAGCGCAGCAGTCAATGTCAATGATTTTCGCTTTACCTTTGTCTCTGGCGTATAATAATGAATCCAGATTTGATCAAATTCACATTGAAATTGAGCTTAAACAGGTCCAAACACATAGTCTACAGTAAATTTAGCATTTTACGGTCAATATTTTCATATTAAACCTATTATATTATTTCCCCTGCTTCGTCGCGCCCTTAAGTTCGCTGTTCAACAAGTTTTATTTCATAGACTTTATTGGCACGAATACCATAAATAAGACAGCTGCAGCGTTCAATGCTGTTAGAAAGGTTTCTATTCACTTGTCGCTAGGAAGTAAATATACCTTTCACTCTCCAGCAGACGGCTCGAGGTTAAAGTCTTACAACAATCGAAATTTCTGTAGAAAATTACTAATAAAGTCTGAGTTCATAAAGGTATAAGGAAGCCATATCTTAACTTATAGATGCTATGAGTCAGATAAACTTACAATTTGCTCTGTTATTTGTTAGTTTATGTGACAGAGGCGAAATCGGCCCTGACTTTCATAAATTTGTAATCCAATAAGAAAGAGTACAACAGCTTCGTCATCATTTTAGTATTGCTTTAAGCTTTTTAAAACGCTCATCTGCCCTGTCCGCTTTTAACTAGGCAAATATGTACACAAATGCTTGCCACTTCCACTCAACCAGCTGAAAGGGGAATGGGAACTGGGGAATTGGCATTTGACGAAAACACATTTGGACTCATTAAGGCGAGTATATTTTTAGCTTGAACTCGAAATGTAGTTGACTTTTGGCTAAACAATTAACTATGTTTACGTGATCCGTATGAGGTTGACGACAGAGCAAAATGCACGCCAATTTGTTTTTTTTAGAGTGCTTTCAAGTTCTTAGTATAAAAAAGTCAACAATTAACAAAATTTGACTAAAAATGTAAAACATTACAACTATTTCATAGATTGGAATGTATTTACTTCTTTAAGCAAAAGCTTTTCGCTTATTTGATTCTAGTACAGGTTCAAATCAGAACGACCTATTGATTTGACTTTAATTAGTATTTGTCCTTTTCCTAGGAAACTCACTGAACTAGCTGAGTGATTTGTTGCTCATAAAGGGGGTAGTTTCTTGTATTGGGGTTGGAACTACCAGTTAACGATGTGCCAATCTTATCTATTGATGAACGTGCAACATTGATTTGTTATGGTGGTCAAATTATACTCAGAATATGTTGGGCGATTTTTCTGACTACAGTTATTGGGGGTGATAAATGAGCAGAGCTTTAAGACAGATACAATCTTATTAACAGCCATGCTTCCATTTTCGCTGTCGCAAAAATTTTCCGATTTCGAGTCCAAAATTGGTGCAAAAACCGGTTTCAAATCGCCCAAGTTTTGCGAAAGTGACTGTAAGTAATTGTATCGCGTTCTTATCATTTTCGTCAGATGTCAACTACATTTTTTATACAAATTATTACCTTTACTGTCAACAGGATCGAAATTCGCTGATTTGGGTACTTTTCGAAAACGCGCCACCCTATCAACTTAATCACAAGTCGAGGAAGTGCCACCAGTAGGACCCACCTTAGCAAGTTCTGCTGCATAAATAAGTGTGAATTAATTATAGAAAACAAGTTTTGGGTAGGATAAATATTGTTTTCTTGGAAACTAAACTGTGCTTCATACTTAAATTTTCCAATTTGTTCTTAATCGCCTGGTGCGACGGTCTAAAATCCTTCATCTTCTCTGCTATTTTCTTATTTATGTGCACATAGTCTTTTCTTGTTCCCCGAAATCCATCCATGTTTTCCTCCCACAACTCCAGGAGTGTGGCTGTGGCAGCAAGTGACAACACAAATATCTTCTCAGATCCTACAATGGGTTCAAAGTATGTTTCTTATCTTTACTTTGAGCCATTATTATAAGTAATTGCGTATAAAAATGAGCAGCCGGCATAAGAATCAAAGCTGTGTTAGTGGTGATAGTTGAAGACGAGATGCGAACGATAGTCAAAATTGGTTAACACTTATCGAGTATAACGAATACACGCAACTGCATCCAAACGAAACTCAACTTTTTGTCACCACTATACCCTATACTATTTGCATGGGGATAAAGCTGCTTGTAGCCCTTAACGCAATAACTCAATAGCGCAGTCCTAGTATAAACAGCCTATAAGTAGCCAGGGAAAAGGAATCATTTGCGATAATGTATATAACGGGTGTGTTCCACATATCGATGTCGATTTTCGTATAAACTTGTGTATTTCGAATTATAATTGTTTAAGTTTATATGAGAAGTGCCAAATATGTCAGAGATTACTAGATCAGCAGTCGATTTCAAACAGTCAAGGTTTCTAAACAATATCAAGTGACCGAACATGTTTCCGTCACTTCATATGTATAGTTGTAGGATTTCAAAGCGAAATGGGAACGTTTATACGGAAATCGCCGTCGAAATGTGGAACATACCCGTATATTCTTGATAAGCAACTACAGCCGAGTAGATTGTCTGTCCGTATGAACAAACAGATCTCAGTAATGGTAAGATTTTGTATACTTTTGTATACTTCTTATACTCTTTCCACGCTCCCTCCCGCTCCCACAACTTTGAAAAAACGTCATATCTCCAACAGTTTTGCAGATAGATGGTTCGTACTGTTTAGAGATAATAAGCATTCAACATTCTTGATCGATTTGCCGAAGGAATAATAAAGATCGGATGAACGATAGTCGAGATGTAAGGAAAACAAACAATTGTGCTGGGTAGCACCGACCACAACGGCGATGGGCAGCACTTCACACACTTTATGGCTTTTTTGCCACTTTGTGTGGCTTCTAACTTAACTTTTTTCAGATACATACAAATTTGGGGGGTACAGAGTATATTATAGTCGGGCTTGACCGACTTTCTTTCTTCTTTCCACCATTAATGATCAAAATATTCGTCTTACAGTGCGCGAAGATGCATTTGGTGCTGTAGAGCGTTTGGCCGAATGACCATAGTTTGCGGCGTTCGTTCGATAAATGGCCCGACAACCAATTGGAATACTGTGATGAAGCTTACTTGTGGCTTGATAGGAATGTCAAAAAGCAAAATTGACACTTCTGAAGTGATTCTCGAAACCCATTAAAATAGATAACAGAAAACGTTGCTGAAGAAACGAAAAACGGGTTTTATATAAAAAGGAGGTTTTGAAAGTCGTAGTATCCGTTGCCGACTGCATTCAAAATAATGGAAAAATTCTAAAAAGCGGTGTAAGACTATGGTCAAGGGTGTGATTTTAAAATTAACCGTTTAAACATTCAAAACGAATCTGAGCCTCAAAGTTTGCATTCTTCTTAAAAAGAACCCAAAAATTGAAAATAAACCAGATCAATAACAAGAAAGAAAGTCGGTCAAGCCCGACTATAGCATATGATCAAGAATATATATTCTTAATAGGGTCGGAAATGATTCCTTCTCCCTGTTACATACTTTTGCACAAACTTAATATACTCTGTGTACATTTAGTACAGAGTTTAAAAAAGGGTATTGACAAAAGATTTAGAGAAGATGGGTGCCGCCATTACTCACAAGACTGTATCTTATAGTTGTTTTGATGGAGTGGGTGTTGCTAAGTCAGTCTATCGGACAAAGTATTTTATATAAATGCATTTTAAAGAATGCCAACTGTACATGGAGATCCGTACTAAGTAAAAAAGATGCACCAATCAGCACAAAATATCAATTCTTTGAGGCAGCAGCTAGATCCATAATGTGCTACGGCGCTCAAGTATGGGTATCATGGTAATATGACGAGGTCGAGAGTCTGCTGCGATACTTTGTCAAAAAACTGTTCACATCAAACAGGATGCTCTACCTCGAAACTGGGCTGTCCAAGCTGCATATAACTACCGCAGACATGCATTTTAAGTATTTTCGAAAAGTTTTCAGTATGCCAGAGCATAGGCTTCCGAACATATTGGCCCGTACCCTACTACGCGAACGTCAGCAATTGTTTCTTCATTGGGAGTTGCACTTTGACCTTGGAGTAAGGAACTATTTCAAAGACATATTCACAGTGGATCAAATTCGCTCCATCTTTAAGGCTAGAGGAGAAATTCTTGAATTAAACTTTGTACCTAATATGGTTAGCTGCGCCAACACATGTTCACTGTGGAATTTGCGAGAAAAAGAGAATATTGTACAACTCATTGGCGTCTGCTCCATTTTAAGGGAGCACCTTTTGCTAGCACTATTTAGTTATATAAGTCAGTCTTTAAGATTTAGAAAACAAATTATTGAAGGACAGTTTTGAAAAACGGTAACACCGCTACTTGGGTTCTGAACTACGCAGTTGAACGATCTGATATCTGGGAAAGGCCTGGGAAGTCAGGTGTATTAGACTGCGTAGCAAAGAATTTTGGGTAGCAGTGATCGACAAACGGTTAGACACCAAGTCTATGTTTAACATTTTCAAAACTGTCAATGTTGCCCATAATACAACTAACAAGGTATGGCGCTCAGTCAACATTGTGGATTAAGCGCTTTTGCTTAGAGCGCGAAAGAGAATTAGCGTGAGAATGACTACGCACATACACACTAATTTAGTATGTGTGTAGAACAAAAAAGCAAAGCGATCAGTGCAACAGACCCCAGACAGAAACCCACCCCTTTGAAAAGCAGTCGGCAACACAAAGAAAACAAAAGTACGAGCGCTCACACAACCTTTCGCATCAAGTGTTAGCATGTAGTACTCATTACAGATCAAATTTTCGCTGCCTCTCAATGTTGAGTGGTGTTAAGCGAAAGTGCCCAACCAGATACTTTTAGTGCCCCTAGTAAATCACTGTGGTTTGAGCAAGCCGGACATATTTACAAATGTATCCAGAGAGCGTAACTACAAATATAATGAGTAGGTAAACAAAATATTTTAAATCAAGGCTGCAAACCGGTCTTGAACCGAACCCCAAAGTACCGGTTCGTTTCGAGTTTTCCGCGTTCCTCGAACCGGACCATGAACCGAACCTTTTAAATATTTAAGCCCCCGAACCGAGCCCCTGTATATAAAAAAAGGGTTCGGTTCAAACAATCGTTTAAGTCAATTTCTTAAGATCTTTTCTAGTTTTCTCAATATTATGACCGAAAAAACTATTTTATAGTATAGTTCAGAATCGCTTCAGTTGATAATTAAAAATGCTTTTTAGAAATCCAATCCGTATTGAGATTTCGAGAAGAAGAAAAAACAGAAGTATACCCGCAAAACGGAAAAGCAAAGCAAATTTGGAAGATCATTTGAACAAGAATCGCAATTTTGAGTCCTTTTTAAACTCTTTTGAAGATTGAAGAGATTAAATTCATTAACCCATTAGATGAGGCTGAGTATCGTAGAGCTGCAGACTCCCTGAGAAAGCTTCTCTTTGATATTAAAGCTGAATACCTAAAAAACTCCGTAACATCGACCCATCGCAAGACCGAGGTTTCTCCCTTTGGAAATGCACCCGTCATGTGAAGAGACAGCCCCTACAGAGGTTTGTAGTCCAGAGGGAAGATGGATCCTGGGCTCGCTCTGATCTGGAGATAGTTGAGGAGTTTGCCAACAATCTAGAGGATCGTTTCACCCCCTTCAGACTAGTTTCAGCTGAGGATGCCACCACCACTCAAGCTGGTCTCTCAACAGACACTGGCCCACTCTCTCACATCAGACCCATCTCTCTGGACGAAGTGCGTCTTCAGATACGGCTGCTAAAGTCCACTAAGGCCCCGGGCATAAACGATGTTGACGGCAAAACTGTCAAGGCACTTCCTGATGTGGGAGTCCTGTTCCTGCTGATGCTATTCAACGCGATATTACGGTTGCACTACTTTCCGACCACTTGGAAGTCCGCTGTAATCGTAATGATTCCCAAGAAGGGCAAGGATCACTCAAAGCCCGACTCCTACCGGCCAATTAGTCTACTGCCAACTTTCTCCAAAATATTTGAAAGAATATTTCTTGGAAGAATGTTGGCAGTTAGCGCGGTCGAAGATGCTATACCTGACCATCAGTTTGGTTTTCGAAGAGGACACTGTGCGCCGCAACAGGTTCACAGACTCTCAAACCACATTTTGAAGGCATTCGAAAACCTGCAATATTGCTCTGCCGTCTTTCTGGATATAAGACAGGCGTTCGATCGCGTTTGGCACGAGGGCCTGCTATTCAAGCTTAAGTCCCTCCTCCCTCCAGAACAATATCTGCTGATTCGCTCCTTTCTCCTGGGGCGTCGTTTCACGGTTGAGCTGAGAGGCGAGCGATCAAGCATCCGTCCCATTCTTGCAGGGGTACCTCAGGGCAGTGTTCTCGGACCGGTGCTATACTCTCTGTTCACCTCGGATCTGCCGTATCCAGTTGCCCATCGCACCTTTATCGCCACGTATGCTGACGATACCGCTTTTCTTGCATCCAGCACAAGCCGCAAAAGAGCATCTGCTAAGGTCCAGCAGTTCCTGGATGGCTTTAGTCGTTTGGCGAACCGCTGGAACATAGCTATTAACCGTTCAAAAAGCCAACACTGCACCTTCGCTATGAGACGCTGGAAAGTTGCTCGAGTGCGACTCCTTGGGTCAAGAGTCCCATATTTGAAATCTGCGGTTAAATATCTTGGTGTGACATTGGACCGCCGCCTGACCTGGAAAGCCCATGTGGTTCGAGCAGCAGCTACAGTAGCAGCTAAGGCGAAGGAGCTTGATTGGCTTCTCAAGCCTCGTAGCGGACTTTCGTTGCGATCCAAAATCCTTGTTTATAAGGCTGTTATCATGCCTTCCTGGACCTGGGGGATCCCGCTATGGGGTACGGCATGCTCCACTACACTCAAGAAACTTGAATCTTCTATAAGCCGAGTACTACAGCACATTGCTGATGCTCCCTGGTATGTGAGGCATACAACTTTATATCGCGATTTGGATGTTTTGCCATTATGCGCCCAAATCAATTTGCATACTAGTAGGTATCATGACCGACTGGTGGCCCACTCCAATAGACTTGCATCTGAATTGGCTACAAACAGGCTCAGAAGACGCCTTAACCTTAATCCCTCAGACCTCTGGGTCCATGGAAGGCGTCCCTCGGGCCGCCTCATCAACTTGGCTTAAGTGTCCTCTTGAGACTATCCCCTACTAATATTTTCACGCTCCTGGTTTCCCCAGCAAGATGACAGATCACTCTTAGGACCTGTGCTGCGTGTTAAGTTGTTATCCCAGGCGTTTGCCGTGCTGTCTAAGCCCCGTATAGTATTAGTAATTCTTGTTAACTATTTGTAAATAGATTAAATTCTATGTATCAAGTATTCTCCTAGCTATCATTAAACAAAAAAAAAAAAAAAAAAAGAAAAAGAAGAAGATTCTCGGCTTGGGCACCATATTCTCCCGAGTATCATTTATGACTATTTTATTCAGACAGAGGACTCAACTGTGTTCAAAAATTTCATAAAATGCTAGCTGGGTATGTACGTAGAAGGTGAGGCTTCGAAATTCAAAGACCAGACACTTTTGAAAGACTTTTGAGAACACCTGTGAATGATAACAATAAGGAATGTGGTCCGACTTGACGACTCTTATACATAGCTTGGTAATCTGTACGAGTTCTCCTGATCAAACATATTTCTAAATTTAGACGAATGTTGATGCGAAAATCGGTCAACTATTTAACTATCTATGAATCCAGACTCGAACCAAAACCTTGGGTTCGATTAGTACAGGAACCGGTCGGCGAACGGAACCTTAGACTTAACAACGGGTTTTAACCCCCGGACCGAACGAACCTTCTGCATAATTTTAGAGGTTTGCGGCCATGTTTTAAATAAAAAATTACTACTACTAGCTATCTATGCATTACTTTTGATGGAAAATAGCTTATGTCAGGGTTCCCCAAGCAGAGAGCGCGCAAATGTGACTGTGTCTCTCTCTAACACACA
This sequence comes from Lordiphosa magnipectinata, assembly GCA_037044535.1. NCBI lineage: Eukaryota > Metazoa > Arthropoda > Insecta > Diptera > Drosophilidae > Lordiphosa > Lordiphosa magnipectinata. Next base: position 195,345 of record JBAMBO010000555.1, read on the forward strand.
GTGATGCATGACTTCGGCAAACATTCGGTGTGAATTGGCGAGTATGTTCGTACCCCCAGGGGCTATCGCTGGGGAACTCTGGTTTATGTTACTCTTAAAGAGATTCCCCATATCTGCACTCCCAGATTAGGTTGTTACAATATCTGATTTGATTTTACAGTCAATTCCCGTTGCAATTGAACTTATCATTGTCTGCTCAAACCCCTTTCAACTAGCCATTAAAATGAGAAAATTGTCTTTCTCAGCAGTTTTTCGTGTGTTTTACCTATTACATGCTTACCTCGTGCCTCGTACATTGCTGCAAACTCAATGGCAAAACTTCAACTTTGTCTGAGATACAATGCAACACGGCACAAATCTGCACAAAGCAACTACAAAAAAAAAAAGAGTCATGGTAAAGCAAGCATCTTCCATCTCCAACTTGGACTCCAGTTCCACTTAAGTTTCAGCTTCAGTTTGGTTTTGGTCTGTGTCTTCGGACATAGCTTGCCGAAAAGCCAAGGAAATGAAATAAATTGCAAATAAATTCAATATATGTGAGTGAGTGTGTGTGTGTGTGTGTGTGTGGGTATGTTTGTATGCGCATTAGAGATCCAGTAGCTGAGATACATAAATCAAGGCCATAAATGGCAACTGCGCCGCCGTCGGTCCGTCGACGTCAGTTTGATTGGGAGCAGCAACAGTGCAGCGCGACTTGGCATTGTGATTTGGGATTGTGTCCGCCGAGTCCTGGTTTTGGCTCTCGCTCTCCATCTCTCTCCTTCGCTCTGTGCATATCATTTGCCATAACTTTGGGTATTACTTGGCCACTTTGGGCCAGCGCAATGTGTGTAAATCAATCTTTATTAAGCGTCTCCAGCAGTGGTGGCGGCTATAAAAAAGCCACCAAATTGCACTACCGGGTGCCGCTGCACGGCAACGAGGCGAACCTGTTTAAAGTGCAACCTGGCGGCAGCGTGCTTTTGCTCCAACTCCAACTCCATGCCGCTGCCCTTGTTGTTGTCAACGATGTCGATGTGGATGTGGATGTGGCTGTGGCGTGGCTGCGCCAATGCCCGGCGTCGCGACTTGTTCGTATCTCAAATGAAATCGCAATTAAGTTTTATTTTGTAGCGAGCATTTTTTAATTAGCGACGACGCGGCATACGCTTCGTGCCTCCACCAGATGCCCCATTTGCCACGCCGCGGCGGCCTGCCTACGATTTCTACTTCGGCACTCGGCAATTGCTAATGATGATGATTGCTCTCTCTCTCTCTCGTACTCGTACTCGAACTTCGGCTCTCTCTCTCGCTGGCCCACGTATCGCGGCATGTATCTGAGTATCTTGTGCTTGTGTATCTGTATCTGCGCTAAGTGGGCGCTGCCCCCCTCCCCCCTTCACCGCCCGCCCGTCTGCCACTACATACATAAGTCTACGAAAATTTATTCGCTTTTCGATTTTTAACACCCAAGGGGGTACCCGGGTACATTCGCCGGCTACGAACGCCAAACGAGATAAAAACAAAATGCAACTGCAGCTCATTGAAATTCTTCTTCTGCGGAAATTGAGAATTGAAAAAGACAAAAAAAAAAACAACGAAACGGCGCCGACTGATCGTGCTATATTTGGTCAGTTGCCATCCACAAACGAGCACTCGCACTCTCTTTTCCCCCCCCATCTATTTCACAGATTTGGTTTTTGGGTATAGCCCATTCAATCAGTAAGAAAACTGAAAGAGAGAAACTAGCTTTTAATATCGGGTTAAGTCTGTCTAGGCAAGATTTAATCAAACTAATGAAAATGCAAATTGGCATGAACCATGAGCGGTGAGGAGGTGAGAAAGCGTTAATAACCATTATTAAAGTCGTTCACTTTATGCGTTTTCAAGCTGACTTAGGACTTTACTTTTACTACGTTGTTGTTTTTCGCATAGGGAAAGCCTAGCTTGTTGTTAAGCGTAGTGCAACAACAACTTTATATGTTTACTCTCTTCTCTTTATCTACGAGCGCAGGTTTTGTTGTTGGCAGCGAATGATTTCCTGTGTGTGTCAGACTATCAGGAGACAAAGACAGTCGTGTTTTTATGCAAACATGATTGTGTGAATCGGTGAACACTGAATTGCAAGTAAAACGGCTGTAGTCTAGGGCAATGCCGGCCAAATGGAGAGGACAAAATAGTGTGCTTGTGTTGGTGAGCAAGAGAGCGCTCTGCAGACTAGCCCACCCCCCATCGCCATTCACGCCAACCAACGCTGTATTCAAACAAACACAATTTTTGGGAGAGAGAGAGAGAAACTTAGACCGCGTGACTCCTTGGATGCACTATAATATTATAGTCGGGAGCTAATGATCTGGTACAGAGTATGTTATAGTCGGTCTTGACCGACTTTCTCACTTGTCTCGTCCTCTCTTTTTGGCCGGCACTGGTCACACAGCTACAAACACACTCACAAATACACAAAAATCGGGTTTCTCTTACTATTCTTTGTAGATCTTGTTTCACCAACATTTTCTTCATTTGTATTGGTGTCTACGCGGCCAAAAGATGATTCTGAACACCTCTGGCTTACCTCAGTAAAATAAGTATATGTGCATAAATGTTTTTCTCTATCTTTTGTCTATAAAAGTGTGTTCTTGTATTAAATTTTTAGATGCCTATGCTAAATTCCTCTTTGGTCACCATTCTTAGTACCGTTATCATGCATTTTGTGTGGTGTGATCGCATTTTCTTAGGAAATAAGTATATGTGCGAGCTAAGTTTGATGTGAATTTTGCGGTGAGCGTCCCGTTAACCCGATAAGCTTTATTAAAAAATAACGAAAGCTAACTTGTGGATGCATTTATAACATAAAACTATTATTCTATGAGTGGTTTTTATCCTATCCTCCCATGTAGAGTGTATTTGTCAGCTTGAGAGCGTGGATTAATAATGGGGGCTCAATAAAAGTGGCTCTAAAAAAGGTAGATTCAACCAACATAGTAACACGATTTCAAACTTTTTGAAAAATCTCGTTTATAATGGTGAGATCAAACGATGTGGCAGACCAAGCAGCATTGACGCACGCTTTAAATCAGAAATTCGTCGTATTGCGGTTCAGAATTTAGTTTAATTTAGTTCTTAATGGAACTAGAAGACGTTTTCATCAAGTTTTTATTGAAAACCATTTATATAAAGGGTGATTCATTAAGAGGCAAATACGCTCTCAATAGCATGAACTTTCATGTAAAATGCGCAAATAAACCACAAGCGTAACCCAAGCCGAAAAGCTTCCCACCACCCGCTCTAATTCGTTTCGTACTTAAACTAAAACAGTCGGGTAGGATTTACTAACTTTGAATTGACTTGACCAGCTTACCAACCAATGCTTATAGCTCTGAGTAAAAGCTTTCCAAGACTTACAGCTGTTATGCCGCCAGAACTGATCCATAGTAGGCTCTAAGTTATATACTCAAGTCAATCCAGTAACAATATATAAATAGTAGATAATTGTCGTCTAAACATGCAGGTGCGCTCGAAGAAGTCTGTGTGGCTGCTCTTCAAAGTATTGGAGCTGATTCTAAGCTGTGTGGCCTGCTATGTGCACATCAAGTGTTTCCGCACCGAACACATACCGCATATATTTTTGTTGTGCGCCACATATGGAGGATCGGCCATCATTTGTGCCCTTAGCATTGTGGGCATGTTCTATGCGGAGAAGCCCACCATGAAACTGGAGGCTTCCATTAGCGGTCTACTGGGCACTCTGCACATGATATCCGTTTATGCCAATATGTATCTTGCCGAGCATGATGAGCATTTGATATTTCTAAAGAATCGTGAGGAGAACTGGCATCCATTCTTTGTATGTTGTCGTCGGAATGCCACCTTGGCTTTGTATACGGCTGCGATTTTCTATCTACATTGCACTTTTGCTTTGGATTTGATGTGGACACATCGTCCGGCATTTGTGGTGGGTCCAGATGGAGTACGTCGAAAGCTGCGCAAGCATCCACAAAGAAGTAAGCGTCCATTGAAATTGTATTTCATCAGCATTGGAGTGGAGAACTATTTGAGTAGATTTCGTTGGTTCCAAATGCTTTCGGCCACCATGTTGAGTCAGCGTACCTCTAAGGTGAATGATGCCACCGAATCGGAAGGAGTCCACACCGAAGATAGTGATGATTCTTAAATGAAAAGTGAATTAAATGTTTGAATTCGCTGAAATTGTTATTTGTGTATTGCAATTTGATGTGTATTGAATGTTTAAGCCCATGAAAAATGTTGAATGTTGTTGAAAAATCCTATAATTATGACTTTGGCAAGCATTCGATATAAATTGCCGAGTATGTTTGGATGCCAGGGGCTATGGCTGGACAACTCTGCTTTAGGCTTAATACAAGATTAACAGGAATGATAAGGATTTGCTTTTTGTACACCGCCTACATTTGCAGCAATTGTACTTAAATTGTCAATTCTGCTGTCAAAAAAAAGTTTCCTTAGCGGGTCAAACAGCTTAAAGTGGATACTTAACGTAACTTTACGTTTGATAAGATTGTGATATGGCTACGATAACTGTTGAGTAAACGTTTTGTAACTCTGATAGACCTAGTAGTGCATTCCATCTATGTATAAAAGGTTAAGTAACATTGGGAAAGTCTTGATTATAAGTACTTTATCTTACAATATTGTAACATTATTCATATTCTGATGAAATATCTTTCATTGTAAGCACTTTGTGCAATTCACAACTTGCTTAACATTAAGTAAATATGATGGTGTTTCATTGTTTACGCACAAAGAATCGCCTTGATCATTTAATTCAGGCATTGGTTGATAACTGAGTGATGGGAATCCTTTTAAAAGTGTGCCTACAGCTTCAAATTAGCATGTGAGAAACGTTTTCATAAACTTTGGAGAGGCTTGCGTCTTATTTTACGCGTGTGAAACAGAAAGAGACTTACATAAGAAAGCTACATCAACAAGCAGCACAGATTTTGTACATTTGGGCGCTGCTGCAGTCACAGTTGTCACACCTAACACATACTTGTGTGTTTAGTTTTACGTAATCTAACCCTACCTAGCATTTGGAAGATCTTTTTAACAAGAATCACCTTGAAGAGTCCTTTTCGCGATCTTTTGGGGATTAAAAAGAAATTAATTTCAAATGCGGTTTAAGGAAGACTCGAAAATGACTCATGCATTTGCTCATAATGCGATTCATTAAAAAAACACTTGGAAAAAGACTCGCAATGACTCGAAAATGAGTCGAAACTGTTCAGAATAACAAAAGTATCATTTATGATCAAAAAATGAGGGCATTTAGAACTGTCAGATTTAATGTTTATGTGTAAAAACTTGCCAGAGAAGGTGCCAGTTGGCGACTGATTTCATTTATGTTCTGTCAAATTTCAGTATATTATCTACTCAGTATGCCCAACAACAAATACAGAGAAAACAACCGTTATCAGCGAGTCTAGATCGCCCAAAATGCAGCTGAGGCGCCGTCTGTGTGCGCGTCTTGAAGGCGCCGTGCTCCGATTCGCGTGGACTTTGTTGTTGTTCACAATTTGAAGCGAGTTAATTGCAACGCACTTTATTATGAGACTGACTGGCGCCAGTTGCCGAAAAAAACATCTCGGAGTCATGGGAGTAATGGGAGCAAGGGCTCGCCCACCGCTGGTGTGGATTCATAAAGTTTGTGATCCAATTTATAGGTTCGAACCAAGCAGAAGATGCCAAGTCTACTGGAAACGAGAGCGTAAGTTAAAGTCGGCTCTAACCGACTTCGATATACCCGTTACTCATGGAAAGAAATGATTAATAGCCTTCCTGCGTACCTGTGGTGGGACAGTCGAAAAGCATGCAACATTTTTTTAACTCGGCTATTTATCATCCGATCTGGATGAAAATCAGGGCTTATAGATATTGCGAATATAAATGTAAGTTTTAAATTTGAGATCGATATCTTTAAAATTGTGGGAGTTATTTAACATCTTTTATTGTGGGGGCGGGCGTGGCAAAAATTTGAAATAAACTTGATCTGCGTGCAGACAATAGGAGTCTACATTTCAAATTTGGTTGCTCTAGCTCTTCTAGTCTCTGAGATCTAGGTGTTCATACAGACAGACGGACGGACGGACGGACAGACGGACATGGCTAAATCGACTTGGCTGTTGATGCTGATCAAGAATATATATACCTTATAGGGTCGGAAATGATTCCTTTTGCCTGTTACATACATTTGCACGACTTTAGTATACCCTTTTACTCTACGAGTAGCGGGTATAAAAACGTCATATCTCCCACAGTTTTGTAGATAGATGGTTTCTGCCCTCTAAAAATATTTGATAATCAGCATTATTAGGCTTTCATAAAGATGGGATGAACGAAAGTCAAGTTATGAGTACAAGAAAGTTCGCAAATGCAGCGCTGCTACTACAGCAGCAAAACTAAGCATACACTTTCCCAGGTGACAGAGTATATTACAATCGGGCTTGACCGATACTCTTATTTGTTTACTGTTTCAGCTTTCCCGAGATGGCGAACAGTATTGCGGCCCTGTTAAAACAAAAACACACTACACTTTCCTCAATTTAATTTCTTTAGTAGCTCAAGAACTATGAAGTACAACAATTAGCAGTCGTAAATAAAGATGAAAGCTAGCATCCACTCGATCGTAAACTGTATAAAAATTACGTTTTTGAATGATTTTCAGAGAACAATTTCATTTTCGCTTTAAGAAATGTTAGTTGAGTGATTCACCAAGCTCACCAATAGATGGCGGCACTTTTATGTGGCCTTTAGCTACTTGATGGTGACCCCGACGTGATGGTAATGGACTCCAATGAGCTGAAGAACATTAAGATCACGTCGGCGTGATGGTAATGGACTCCAATGAGCTGAAGAACATTAAGATCACGTCGGGGTCACCACTTTAGCTAATTGGTGTAACTAACTTTATTGAATATAACTTAACTGCTAACAATTACTTACGCGCTGCGGCCTCCAGCCGCGCAGAATGAAAAATGTGAAATTCATTGCTCACCAAATTCGCCTCTCAATTGCTACCTTGCAATTGTCAACATGTCAACCAAGTACAATTCTACCATTTTGGGACAAAAAAAGTCGCTAATAATCGCCCTTTAGGTCGCCAAATTGACTGTAACGTTGAGATTTTCATTATTTTTGGAAAAGTACGATTCAATGATACCGCCGGCCCACAAACCGTACCAAACAGTGCATTTTTCAGGCTGCATTAGCAGTTCTTGAACTGCCTCTGGCTGTTCTACAGACCAAATTTGGCAATCATGTTTGTTGATGTACCCTTTGAGCCAAAAATTTGCTTCGTCGCTGAAATAGAGCACAAATTTGGTTAATAATTTTCAATGATTTACAAGCTTTTTTCGTTGGTTAGTCTCTTCATAGTAAAATGGCAAGCCTTAGTGAGCATTTCAGGCGAATCATGCGTGAGGTGTCAAAAACTCAGCATACAAATCACACTTTATAAGAAAATGTACTCTGAGCACCCCTTTACCAAAGGTAATTAAGTTCAAATTATTGTACGATCCTCCAAGTTTGGGCATAGTCTGAATAAGTTATATTATATTGATGTCAAATGCTATTCATCACTTATTTTGTGACTTGCGGTTTTATTTCGGCTGCATTTTTAAGCAAATGAAACGAATTTGCATTTGACTTTTATTGACATATTCGCATTTTTATTGATCGTTTTAATTTGCATTTCGATTTCAATTTCGCTGCTGTTGTTGCTGCTTTTGTTGTGGTTGTTGTACTTGCAAATAAACTGAAGGTCTTGCGCACTGATTTGTATGTATGTCGATATGTCGATATGTATAGATATATTTGCCATAAACTGGTTGCTGCCGCTGTTGCTGTGGCTGCCACCTCACGCTGTGCTGTGCAACAAAAGACATTTGCAATATTTATAAAATTTTATTGCATTAATTATTTAATTTATGACTTTCTTTCGTTTTACGACTTGAATTTTGCATGCAGTTTAATGCGCCCCATAAAATGCAGCGCACACACATTTCACTCTCTATAAAAAGTTACAGCAACAAATGGGAATGGGAATGGAAATGGAAATGTGATTATTGCGCATTACTCGTATTGTTAGGCCGCTGATTATTTTTACATCTTGATTAGGCAATGTTTGCCTAGACGAGGGCAGTTTGATAAGCTTGAACTGCAAAAATGCTGCTCTAAATGTAATGAGAAAGTTGTGATTTGACAACGATTTTAATCGAAATTTGGTATTTGAATTCAAAACTATTGCAAGAAATAGCATAGAGAACACAACATGTAAACCCTTTTTTCGGCATACCTTTTATTCAACAAGCTACTGACTTATCTAGCTGCCCTCGCATATAGCTTCCAGCTATATTGTGTGCTGTACAGCCAATATAGTTAATGGCATGCCTCCATTTCTGTTTACTTAACAAGTACATAGCTTCATTTGACTTTCTGGCCAAACTAAAAACCTTTAAAAATAATCGAATATCAGGCAATAACAATCATTTCGATGACTAGACGTCCTGGTCCTGGGACAAAAGTTAATAACTATGCCATTATAGAAGCCAAAGCCTGGGACCTATTATTATTTCATGACTTCAAGCAGCACTTAGACCGCTAGCCTAACGCTTCGTGCGACGACGAGGGCGACTATGCCAGTTGAGTGACAAAAGGAAACCTTTTGCGGTTAATTGCACCACCAAAATACCAAAATACCAAGGAAAAAATTGGATACGAGTCACACGAGCGCTTGCACATACATACAACTGGGGTCAAAGGCAATGGTTAAATGTCAATTGGCTCTGTCCGGGGGTGCTGGCTGGTTGTCTCCATTGTCCCTGGCAACCTCACAACAACAACAACTACAACAGATAGCGTGGCATATTGGATATTCTATTAGGAAAAACCAATTAAAAAACCAACGGAGTATACACTCGAAGAAATTTCCTGCAACCGAATTGTATCTAATGCTAAGAACTCACTGTAACGTACAATATGGGTTAGCGTTTGTAGATATGTTTTGCCTTTGCTCGTATTCTGGCAGTTTTTGCTTCAATGCTCGGCTCAAACGCCTGAATTGATTTCGGTAGAGTTGCCCTGTGATGGTTTCACCCGGTCGCCCAATTGGTCCCATCAAATACAGAGCATGCCGTGGGAATATTCGGCTTTGGCGACGATTTGGTTTGATTTTTTGCGCTTTGAGCATGTTCCCTGTGAGCTTCTTGCAGCATTCGATGGCTTTCAGATGCATTTTTCTTCCAATAAAAGCAGAAAAGTATACTTCCCGTAAAATGTTTTTTTTTTTGTGTTGTTTACACTTCAGCAAAACGACACATACTGAAATGGAAAGCCTAAATATGGGGCTTCAAGATGAAGTTGGTTGCAACATGGTACGAATCGATTTAATACTAGAGACGCCATCTCTTACAAATTCCTTATACAGCAGGGTTCCCCAAGCAGAGAGCGCAAAAATGTGACTGTGTCTCTTTCTAACACACAGTGATGCATGACTTCGGCAAGCATTCAGTGTGAATTGACGAATATGCTCGTGCCCCAGGGGATATCGCTGGGAAACTCTGTTTTACAAGTAATAGTTTCTACCGTTTTGCTTAAGTAATGGCCTTTGGCATTGTTTAATGAATGTATTTCATGCACAAATCGTGAATGAATTAAAAATGTTACACGCTCAAACGAACAACATTCTGTTGTGTTTGTTTGAGAGATTCTAGTTTTTTTTTTACGAAATCGGGGTTGATTTGAGAATTGTATGATCTGCAATGAGAATGTGTTGTACTTATTTCAACAATGCTAGTGCTAATTCGTGATTCTAGAGTAAGGCTTTTGCAAGTCAAAGGATCTTTAATTTGTCAGAAATTTACCTTCAACTACTAACCATAAAAATCTTGAAATGATTATTGATTATATCATATTATATATATAACTGTAAATGATGTGTTTACTTCTGGTGCACCTTTCGCAGGCCCGATTAATTTAATTTGTTTGATCAATTGAAAAGTTTTGAAAAAGTTTTACGGAGCTGGAAACAGAAGTTTATGTATGGGCATTTCCACCAAAAGGTCCAAAAGGACCAAAAGACTAAAAAATTAAAAGTGCTTAAAAACACTCTGTTTTTTCAAATTTTCAAGGGGAAAAAATTAAATTGAACAAACGTTAGGCAATCTTACATTTAATCATAAAGCACTTCGAAATATTCGGTTTCATAGCTGCGCTAGCGCGAATTTTCTAATTTGGACATATTGTATATTGCACATTTTTTTTGATAAAAGTGCCTTCAGACTGCGCTTATTTTTGCTATCTAAAATCTTTCTGAGGGTACAAAGGGTTATAAAAGAATGCATAAACCATGAGAAACTATGTGATTGCAATTAATCGTAAGTTTTTGCTTGGCATTATACAGAAACCACATAAATAAAATGATGGAAAAAAGTGTCGCGTTCGCCATGTCACGTATCGAATCATATTTTATTTTGAAATAAAAAAAATAAAGAAAGTTTTTCGAACAAATAAATTCTAATATACAGATAAATTATTCAACAATATTTTAAAACTAGTTTCACTAAATGGTTTTGGCAGATCTCGCTGAGTTTTGCTTTTATATTGATGGCCAAAAAACCACTTCCATTTTTTGTCGCGTGCGTATCGCTTTTTGATTGGCTTTATCTTGAAACCAGCACTAGGTGTGCTCTACTTTTTTCCCACTAAATAAAGTGCTTCGAAAGTGCTTTAAGTTAAAGTAACAAAAGAAAATAAAATTATTTTAATTTGACTTCTATTCCACTTTAAATGCGTACGACTGTCGCGTTCGACATCATGGAAATATCCATATGCTTTTTGTTAGAACGTCTTTTTAGTACCGATAGCCCATACATTTTGTTACATTTGTGCGACAACTAGGCTTCTATTCACGGCCCGATCGGAAGACTATATCATATAGCTGCCATAGGAACTATTGGTCGCAAAAGTAGTTTTAGTTAGAAATACTTTTTTGTCTTCAACGCAAACGTGCCCAAACCTCGTATTTATAAGTTTTTTTATGCTTTTACATAATTCCACCAAGTTCTATGAAAATCGGACAACTATATAGTATAGCTCCCATACAATAGATACGTCTGGAAAAAGTCTTAGTAGGAAAATTTTTTTTGTTTTCAATGCTATCGCTGAATATTGTTACTGATCAATATAATATGCTACCACACAATTCTACCAAGTTTGATCCAAATCGGATGGCTATAGCATATAGCTGTTATAGGAACTATCGGTTAAGTTTCCACATTTTCTACCAAGGCTGCAAACCGGTCCGGAACCGAACGCCTGAGAACCGGTTCACTTCGGGTTTTTTGGGGTTCGCTAACCGGTCGGGCGTGGCATACCAGTGGTATGTGTGACTGCTGGTGCGGGAGGTTGTGGGTTCGATCCCGCCTCGGACCATCTAATAGAAAAAGTTTTTTCTTTCTTTAGAAATAAGCTTTTACACACCCGATTACCTTCACCAGCTACTGGCGCCAGCTGTGAAGTAACTTAGCCATGAAAAAGCAAAAAATTCTCTAACTATTGCCGTTCGGATTCGGCGTTAAACTGTAGGTCCCTTTCTCTTGTGCGAAAAATTATAAGCACACACGCCAAGAGATTGAGAGAAAGCTTGGCCCTGGCCCTCCTGGAGGTGCTGTTTGAGCCAATTTTACTTTACTAACCGGACCCTGATCCAGGCGCTCTATATTTTTGACTCCTCGAACATGAACCCGAACCGGACCACTTTATCGAAAAATGAACGATACATCGAGCGAAATATTGGAAATCTTTGGAGATTTTACTATAAACGATTGCATTTCTAAATGTGCGTGAATTATTTTTGATGTAGTGACAAAATAGGATATGATAATGATGATAGATTTTACGGAAAGAAACCGTTTGAACATATGATGAATCAACTTGGCTTTGAACTGATTGTATAGATCACAATTACTAACAAGTGATTTATATTACGCTTGGCTTTCACGCCTAGCAATTGTTCTAAAATCTTCAGCGAATCATCTAAGTGCCCCGAAAAACATTGTTCTACTTTGAGTTCAGTACCAGAATTGGCTGCAGTATTCTCAGACCCGAGATTTCATATTTTGCTGACAAAAAACAGTTGCAAAGCAACTGAATCAAACTCTGATTGTGAAGAAGAGAAGCTTATGAAAGCAATAAACAAATATCAAATATAAAAGCTGTGAATGATGTTATAGATTTCTTTGGAAGTTGTCAAAGAGTACATACATTTCATAGCTCGACGAATGTTTCACAATTTTGGAAAGGTCATAAAAACGAAGACTTAAAACATATTGCCTTTACTATAGCAAATCATGTATCAGTTGAACGAGCATTTTCAACACTTAAGTTTGTTCTTTCTGATTTAAGAGCTACAGCTCCTGGAAGATATAATGCTTAAGCTAAGCAGTTTCTAAAAATTGTTAATTCCAGCTAGTGGATTTGATAATTAAAATAACTTAAGTATTGAATATTATGATTAAGTATATGAATAGAGAGGTATATTAATTTCATTATCAACTTACAATTAATAAATCGAAAGTCAAACTATTCTTTATTGTTCAAGCGAACCAAGTTTCGAACCAAAACCTTGGGTTCAGGGGTTCCAGGAACCGGTCCGCGAACCGAACCTTGGACTTAACAATGGGTTCGAAGCCCCGGACCAATCTTCTGCAGAATTTGAGAGGCTTGCAGCCTTGGTTTCCACACAATTTTGGGCAGTTGGTCATAATCGGATGAGTATATCGAATAGCTGCCATATAACAAACTGGCAAGCAAATGTTCAAAGTAGTGGCGTCATTAAGCTGCAAGGGTATATAATCTTTGGTCGAACCGAAGTTAGTTTTCCTGTTTAGTTGAGAAAAAAACCGAGCACACAGAGAAGCTCAACTCGCTGGATCAACGAATGTATGTTTTAGGACCGCATTAGAGGTAGAAACATCTTATATTTTCGATTGATATTACTTGCCGCAGTTTGAACACTAGACGATATTTTGGAGTGGTTTCAAATAATGAATGGGGTGAAACAAGGACGTCTTATGTCAACCTTTGTTATTTGTGCTGTATCTGGACGATCTTTACGAGCCCATAGGAGGTAGCCTGTTCATTGAAAACACCAACACAAGGCTGTTATTGTTATCATAGCGGACAATCCGTGAACACTTTAGCAAATGATTGAAAAACTGAAGGCATACTGCACATTGTGGTGCATGGAAGTAAACAAATCGATTTCCGAGATCTTGGTGTTCCGAATTATATCTAAGCAATAGAGGCGGTTCTGGAAGATGGGTACATTTACAGCCTAACTCTTCATCTTAAATACGTATCACGAGCACTATTTGATTAAACGGAATCTTGACTAAGAAAATAATGCGCAATAACTTCGGTCGGTATTCGAAACATCAAGACATGAGCGAGTAAAATGGAGTAACTCTGGAGAGTTACACGAAAATAAGAGAGCCGAAGGCACACTTACTCAAGGCCTCAGTAAGCGCAGTGAAAATATACAAAGATTTTAACCATGAGGTAGGACTTTCTTACTGGAACAAGCTGTTATGACAAACGGACATTAAGGCGAGAAGAGGGGATCTGCCATAGAAAGTCACAGAAGTAAAAGACCTCTTTTACTCATGGCCTGGAATGGAGAAATGGGATGGAAGAATCTGGCTAGATTTACAGAGGTGGCTCTAATAAATAGGAAATATATTATTCATGAAGATTTTTCATACAAATGTCATAATGTCATACTTGCAAGACAACAGAAGAAAGGCTGACGGTTACAAACCAAGCTTTATAAATGTTTAGTGTTGAATATAATGTATAAGTAGATCTATCTTACTTGTAAAAAGAGCAAATGAAAGAGCTGTGCTATATATTGCTTTAAAGTAAAAGTAGACGATTCACCTAATCAAGTGGGAAGGCGGTTACATGAACTGCAGGTAATAAATTTATGAATTATTTTCAAAGATTGCTATCTGAACATTCAAGGGTAGGAAGCTAACACAATTTTCGTGCTATGACAATTGTGTTTGAGAATACATAGAATCATTATGTCATCGATGGTCTCTATGGAGGTCTCTTAGAAACTAACAATTTTCCCCATCTCTATCTCTCTTTCTCCCTTAGCCCGGACCCACAAGCTAATTAGCTGGCCAAATGCTTTTCATATTTCCCAACGCGTTTTACTTGTTTGGCAATGGCATAATAAATGCTTTCATTTAAAGCGAGCAACCGGGCGAGATTTAAAATAAATTATATCCGCATATTCCCAGGGGCGCTTTACAGAGCGGAGCACTCTCTGACGTGTGTGGTGTGCGGTGCGGTGCGGTGCGGTGCGGTGAGGTGAGGTGAGTGGGTGCGCGTGGGTTGCCGTGTTGAGTGTTTTATGTTCAGCCCGCTCAACCCCCCCTTTGGTTGGAGCACGACGATGACGACGGCGACCTCGTCACTCTCGACACGCCAATTCCATATGTTGCACAGTTTTCCTACTGTTCTAGTCCTCGGTGCTCGGTAAAGGGGTGTAACACACAGCTCAACATCAGGACGACCGCATTGCATGAATTTTGGTGCTCTATGGGGTAAAATTGTGAGGCAACAACAACAACAACAACAACAGCAGCAACAAAACACTCTGCTGCTCTGTGATAATTGAACATGTTTCCGCTGTTCGTGGCAGGGTTCGAGCTTGGGCCTGGTCCTCGTCCTCGTCCTCGTTTTTGGCCTCGGCTGGGGCCCTTTAGCATTTTTTCGAAATTGCCTTTGCTGGGTTTTTGTTGTTTTTGGCTGTTTCGGTTCACGCTGCTGTACAACGAATACAAATACCAAGCCCTTACGCACACACATACACACACACATACTTTCAGACACACAGACGCTACTCCATTTTGTAGGCTTCGCTTTAGGGTGACCAGGTGCTGTAAAGACCAAAGGAAAAGTATTTTGATGTACTTTATTTTTCGAATGTTCAAGGAGAAATGGAATCGTGGAAACTACTTAGATCTGGTGCAAATGCCTCCTAATTATTCAACCCTAAAACACGGAAATATGAAAGAAAAACAGAATTATGAATAAGGTCCTTTTCGTGGGACCGAGAAAAAATAGAGAATTTCATAATTGTATCAATAGTATTCGATCTCAGAAGTACGGTAGGAAGCAAAATTTATGATCCAAGAAAGAAATTCTTGCTCCAAGAACGAATTTCTTGAAGCAAGAATGAATTTCTGATGCCGACATTCTTGATTCAAGAGTTTCAGTACCTGATACAAGCACAAATATTCTGAAAATAAAAGACTAAAAATATTTGAAGGGAGAGTTGGGAGGAAGAGACACTACCAACCAACGTGGTGTTGGTCCCCCCCAACATCATCCTCTACCTACCATCAACATACACCCACTTTTTTCTAACCTGTGATTGATTTTGAGATAGTTTCTCAGTAGTTTCTGCACACACCCCTCTCTCATGAAAAACGAAACTGTGAGAGCGTGTTGAACACTATTCTCTCAAAGTTGGCTTGCCCTCTACGCTCCGAAAACCAATTTGAGAACGAATTTAACTTGATTTCAAGAGCGAAATTCTTGAAAATTAAAAAACCGATTAGAACTTTCATACTCAAATTATTCGTTCTACTCTTTTCTTAGTGTACCAATCCCGTCTGAAAGTCTGTCCGCATAATAGCGACCATAATTTGTACAGTAAATTATGAATAAACCTAGTGATCTTCAAGAAGACCCACCCTTCGGTTTTACACCACCTGATTTTCCCGCTCGTCACTCCTCCAGGCTCCTAAGACTGTTATTTAACTTAAAGCTTATAGTCTAATTATTATCCTAAATATCTTCCTCCAAGATTCTTGTTCTGTACTTAAAAGCATTCAGTAAATATATTCCAGGATTGCCCGTTCGGCACCGCCTTCAACTCTTTTATCGTGAGCATTGCCTTTCCCAGCAGATAGACTCTAAGATCCGTCAGGATTGGGCAGTTGTCTTGGAAGTGTACAACATGGTCTCTCGTATTCATATTACAGAGACTGCACAGCTCATTACCCTTGCGTCAACATGGACTATATGGCATATAATTAAGGTACAGTATCTCAGTTGTAGCTCCGAATATATAGGATGTGATTAAGGTATCGTATTGTTTATTGAAATACGTCTCGTCTTCTAGCTCATAGTCATAGTATCGCTTGCAAGTACGCCTTACGTTTTTTGTTGCGAATAGACGCCAGCAGTTTCGACTGACCGTCCTTTTTAAGTTGAAACCGTTTCATAACTTCGATTTCGCTGAATTTGATCGAATCGGAAAAGGGGAGCACGCCTTCTAGTGACTGGATGGTTGGAAAGTGTCTTAAAGCCGAAGGTATGGTTCTAAGATCCCATAGATTTGGTTCTTACTAAATGAGGAAGCAATGCAATACTTTGAAATTATTTTGAGCGTGAAATTGTGGAGTGAAATTTTTCTGTTTTCAAAGAATAGTACAGCCATTGTCAAGCCAGGCCCGCAGAAGCCGAACACATTTGTCCATTCACCCCGACACGAGCAGAACGCATGCCCCGGATTGTGCCAACAAAGCAAACATCTTCTCAGTCGCAGACCAGCGGTCGATGAAGTAGCTCAGAGCTGGTCTGCGTCGCTTTATTTTCACTTGTTCAAACGTTCGTTCTAGAGGAAGACACCAACTGTTTCCCAGATCTGGTCACCCTAAGCGTCGCATTCACCCGCCTCTAACATCACTTGCCTAATGAATGGGCCTGCCACCGTCACGCATAGTAATGAAAGAGCAGGACATACCCACTAAAGTGTCACGCATGTCATCATCGGTAGTCTGCCTATTTGTATATTCAATTTTTATATCTACTTTCACAGGTAGGAAGTATCAGGTATCTTTCGACTGACATCAGCATCATTCCATGTACGTTTTATGGCCGGCCAGTTTATCCTTTAATATCTTTTAAAGCTCACACCGTTGCGCCAAGCTTTATAAAAATTAAATATTTGCCCAGGAGAGGCCAAGCGGCGAGGAGCGGGGAGTCCCAGAGAGCACAGAGCAAGAGCGGAAAAGTTATAGCTGAAAACTTTTTCTTCCATTTGATGCGCTGTGTCCTCGGCGCTGTCCTTGTTCCTGTAATGCTGCCGCCTTTTGTTGGGTGGGTGGTGGGCGTTGGGTGGTTGGGTTAGGCGCAAAAACTTTTCGACGCGTGCTTTGTGCTCGTTTGCTTAAGGCAACTCACCCACACACTCACACACACACACACTCATAAAGAAAATTGTGTTTGCTTTTGACTTTTTGTGTTAAGGACATTATTGCACAGTTTGCCGTTGCATTTTGGGGGTGGTTGGCCTGGGTTCTGTTTCTTGGTCCCTTATTTCCGGCCCACCCTCTGTTGTTTTGTCAGTTTTCATTTCCATTTTATTTTCGAGTTTTTATTATGTTATATTCTCGGATTTGAGCGTGTTTGCCAGCAATCCCCTGTGCAGCAATTATGCTAGTTAATGATTGGTTCCATAAGCGACAAATTCAAACCGGAGAAGGGAAAGTTGGAAGTTGATCTAAAACAAAACCCTTGAGAGACTGCTTGCCTCAAATCTTACACTCACAGAAGCAGCTTAACTTACTAATTTTACATATTACTTATTTATTTTTTATCACTTGACTGAGCTCTCATTTGAGTTGGCTTTAAAAGACCTCAGATGAAAAACTCAGCTAGGTTATATCCCTCTATATCAATACTTTTTTTGAGCTTCTCAGATTGACCATTTTATTGTCTGTATTTGAAAAACACTTACGCAAACTACAACAAGTGAAATAACAGCCTTATAGGCTAATCACACTGACAACATCTAACATCTTGAGTCGCCGTAGTAAATTTACAAATTGCTAAAAGAAAACGATAAAATGAATTTTGAAGGACAATTAGTGGTTTTCCAATCTGTTGCTCAAAAACAGCAACTTTTAATTCGGCAGCCTAAAGCAGATCTTGTCAAGAATGCGTTAGTTGCAGAGATCGAAGAGGAACTGCTGAACAAGAGAGAAGCAAGAAGCGCTTAGATGTTTCCTAGTGGTATAAATATAAAATTTATACATGAAATTCCTTCACAAGTATTTATTTTATATTTTAGAAGGAGAAGAGAGCTTGCTGATGGAACAATAAACCTTCTTAATGCTTGTAAGCAGGTTTTAAGTGTTGAGATTTCATTTCACTGCTATATATTGCACAATATCCTTAATGTCCACAACAGCGCCAACAATGAAAATTGGACTCTTGCCTCAAATGAGCTCTGGTAACAACCAAACCAATCTAATACTTCTGCTGACTTTATCTGCTATTTGTAGATTTGTTATTTCGAATGAAGAATAAAAGCGTATTGCAAGGCACAAATGGTTTAATAGTGTTATTTATTCTTTCTTTCCCGCAACAATCCAATTAGATCGAAGTGGAAGGTAGCTTGATCCGCTGCTACCTCCCGAAGCATATTACGCTGATCCCTTTGCATCTCCAACCGCTCACTCGATATGCCCATAAACTTCGCTTGATGGTCAGGCTTGGAGTTTTTGCTGGTGGCCTGCCATCGTTTCCAGAAATGTTGGTGCCACAATCCGACACCTCTTTCTCTCTTTTCATCCGATATGAATTTCGCAACATATGCAATAAGGTCCAAACATGAACATCATTAAATGTCTGACCATATAATTCAGTTAATAATACCTACCTATGATAATCCAGCGTCTGTTTCTCGGAATTTTCGGTTCGGGATTTTTAACATTATTGAATTGTAATTCTCTTTCGTTAACATTGTTTATGTTTCGCAGTGAATGACAAATTTTTAGTGCACTCAAAAAACAACTCACCCTAAAAACGCTATTTTCGCCCTAATTTTAAGAAAATCGCCCTAAAAAAGGGCCAAAGGCGACTGCCTTATTCTTAAGAAAATTTTTCTAAAAAAATAATAGAAATTGTGTTCTTTTTTTTTGGTTTTTTTTTGTTGTTATTTTTTAAATTTTTTTTATTTTTAACTTTACTGGAGAATTCGAACTCGAGACCTCTCACACGCGGACGGACGCCACGGGTTTTGGCGGGTTGCGTCAAAACCATAGTTAAGAAAGTATGCAGTTGGGCGAGGCCTGGGATCAAGTCACCGAAGCAACACTTTTCCTTTTTTATTTTTATATTCTTTTAGAAAAACTTTCTTAAAATTAGGGTTTGTTTTCTCAATTTTAGGGCAAAATACCCTACATACACTGCTCGCCACTTGAATAAGACACCCTGTATGCTCTCTTTTAAACTGCTCGTAACTCGAAAACGAAATGGTAGAATAACGGTATTTTTTGCATATTATCTTTGTGCAAGCATTCTTCGCTCTTTCTGGTATATTCCAAGTTTTGGAATAGAACCGTTATAAAGTTGTTTGCACTTTATGTGAGCATTCGCAAAAATTCAATGGAATATTTGCGCCACTTGAATAGAACATGCATTTTATTTGGTCGGTATCGTTGACACGTGCACACAAATTTTGGTTTACTTAAACTTTTTGCTTTAATTGAAGTGTATATAAAATTTAAAAAAAATAAAATGGGGCGTGGCACTTCATTATCTGAGTCGGAGAAAGGAAAAGTCCAAGCTTACAAGGATTCTGGCCTTTCTATTGCCAAAATAGCAAAAAAAAGTCGACAGGAGCCGTCATGCCATAACAAATTTTTTAAATAATGAGGCTAATTATGGTAAAAACATGAAGGGCCGCACCCACAGTGTGCTTACCATCGCGGACAAGCGACTTATATTAAGAGAAGCTTCCAATTCGCACGACTCTTTGGCCAAGATAAGGGAAAAATGCAACGTTAAAGCAAGTTTGACAACCATGCGTCATGTTATTAATAATGCTACATACCTGAAGAGACTAAAAATCAAGAAGAAGCCACCTCTTAACCCAGCTCGGAAGTTACAACGCCTTGATTTCGCGCGCGCACATGTCACCTGGACTTCGGAGTGGCAACGTGTTGTCTTTTCGGACGTAAAAAAGTTTAATTTGGAGGGCCCCGATGGCTACAGCTACTATTTTCATGATCTTCGAAAAGAACCACACCATCTTGATAAGTTGCACAGCAGTGCTGGAGGTATTATGTTATGTCGGGCCATTTCCTATTATGGCACCTGTGAGCTTAAATTTATTCCAACCACCATGAATGCGTTGTGTTATAATGGTATATTGAAAGAGGCCTTTCCACACTTCCAAACTCTTTTTGCAAATCTAAAATGGATTTATCAACATGATAATGCCCCTATACATACGGCCCGGATTGTTAAATCGTATATAGCGAGCCAAAACGTGGAGTTATTAAACTGGCCACCCTATTCACCGGACTTGAATATCATTGAGAATGTGTGGGGATGGCTAACACGTGAAGTATATGGATCAGGTCAGCAATATTCGAGCGTTCCCGAACTAATTGCAGCTATCAAATTAGCATGGGGCTCGATATCGTTGAATTATTTGGGAAAATTGTATGCATCCCTTCCAGACCGAATGTGTGAGGTTTTGGAGAAAAAAGGAGGCTCAACACACTATTAAAAACTTTTTTTGGTTTAAAAACATGTTAGTAATTTCTTATTTAAGTAATATTGTTATTTGAAAAGGATTGAAATATTCTTAAATGGTTTTTAGATAAAGTGTCCTATTCAAGTGGTGCAAAATGAAGACTCCAAAATTTGTTACTTATTGGTTAACAATGTTTTTTGTATACTTTCAACTTTTGAATAATTTTGTAATTTTCGTCTAATTACCACATTTAAATAAACTTTATAAGAAAACAAAAATGATTTTCCTAGATGGCTTAGCAGCAATTAGCTATAGAAAATCGACTTTAGAGGTGTCCTATTCAAGTGGCGAGCAGTGTATGTAACAAATATTTTCTAAAATCAAAGGCGAAATTACCCCAAAATTTAGAAAAGGCAAATAAAGCAAATTCACCCTAAAATTTAGAAAAAAAATATAATTTTCTAAATTTTAGAAAGTTTTTTCTAAAATTTTCATTTTTAGGGCAACTTTTCTAAAATGCAGAAAATTTTTTCTTAAAAATATAAATATTTTCTAAATTTTAAGGCGATTTCGATTTTAGGGCGATTTTCTTAATTATAGAAAAATAATTTTCTGAGTGTGGAGGACTAAGAACTATAGTGAAAATACTGATTGGAACGAATTAAAATAGGAACATCTACAGAAGATGTTGGAATGATGATAAAATTCTGGCACGGCAAATGCTTATGGAAAATCTTTAATAATGATGTTAGATGTGCCTCAATGTGAATGGCCTATTAGGGCAAACTCTGAACGCTAAGGTAAAAAATTGAGTTGAAAGTTGAATGAAAGGAAATTTTTTTTTAGGAACTGCTTAACCTTTATTCTAGGTTCCCCCTTTTTTTGGGTGTATACTTTCAAACAAGAAAATGAAATGTCTTGAATTAATGTGACACCGACAGGTTTTTTGATAGATTTGCAAACCAATCCACGTCTTTCTTTAGAGATTTCTGTGTTAGGTCCACAAATAAAAGGCAACTTTTAGACCAGAGAAGATAGCAAACTCGCCATATTTGTCAACTGTGCGATTTCCTCCATGCAGTAACTTTGACTTGCCATGCTGGTCCATACTCAGGCAGTTAATAGCTAGAAACTGCTGCACAGTCGGCAGTTTGTAAGGGATCGGCTTCAGCTTTTTCTGTCTTTCGACCTTTCGGGTTTTTGTTCGACATTTTCGGCTAAAGTGAAGATATTATAAACCAGCCGTGTTGCCCAGAAGGGGAACAAAATAACAACATGAATTTAATTTCGACTTAAAGCTTGGTAGGGAGATACTTGCGAAATGTATGCGAAATCTCTGCACATTATTTCGTCGATTGCTAGTGCGAAATAAGACGCTCATCTCTGGTTGTTTTGCTTACAAATTTAACTTGGCGGAAAAATGACATACAGAATCGCCGTCGTCCTCAATTCAGCTATACATAGGTTCTGTTAAAGAGAATTAACGCCGACAAGTCTGGCAAGAAAGACATATGTATGTGGAGATGACCCCCACTCCACATAGCTGCCTCCTTGAGTTGCGATGGATACGACACTTTCGCTCCCACTCTTGGCGTGCTTGGCAAGCCGGCAGCAAAAGCTGTCCTTCAACAAAGCCCAACCCGCGTTCCAATGGTCTTCTAGAAAAAACAAACAATTATGAATAACATAATTAAACTCACTAATTACTACATTTACTCTCCTCTCCAAGGGCAGCACCTACACTCAAAAAAACGAGAGCGTAAGTTAAAGTCGGCTCTAACCGACTTCGATATACCCGTTACTCATGGAAACAAATGTTTAATAGCCTTCCTGTATGCCTGAGGTGGGTCAGCCGAAAAGTATGCAACATTTTTTAACTCGTCTCTCTCTCTCTCTCTCTCTCACTAAGATTGCTGCTGAACGCATTGCTTAGGTTATGAGTGGGGTGGGTGGTGGGTGTTAACTGATCGTTTTTTGCTCATAACTTGAGTATCGTTCATCCGATCTTTATCATTCCTTGAGCAAATCGATAAATAATTTTAAGTACTAGATATCTTTAGAAAGTACGAACCATCTATCATCAAAACTGTAGGAGATATGACGTTTTTTCCAAATTGCGGGGGCGTGAGGGGGCGTGGCAAAAATTGAAAATAAACTTGATCTGCGTGCAGACAATAGGAGTCTACATTTCAAATTTGGTTGCTCTAGCTCTTCTAGTCTCTGAGATCTAGGTGTTCATACAGACAGACGGACGGACGGACGGACGGACGGACGGACAGACGGACAGACGGACAGACGGACAGACGGACAGACGGACATGGCTATATCGACTCGGCTGTTGATGCTGATCAAGAATATATATACTTTATATGGTCGGAAATGATTCCTTCTGCCTGTTACATACATTTGCACGACTTTAGTAGACCCTTTTACTCTACGAGTAACGGGTATAAAAATCAATCCATACGGGATCAAATCATTCCCAATTGGTAATGAAAACAAGGTAATCCTGAAAAAGATTACATATATACCGGGGTAATCTTAAAAAAGATTGAATTAAGCAAAAAATTCGAGAACAATTTAATCATCTTAATAAAAAGATACCTCTCTTCTTTCTTTCCACCGCCATATTCCATAGGACATGGACATACACTTCAAGAGACCCACAACAGTTTTGGTTTTTTTAAAACTTCTGAAAAACAAAGAAATATAAAAATTTATTGGGCTTAAACTGGGATTCGAACCCACGACCATATGCACTTGAACACGAATGGAATAGCATCTCATCGCTCACGACCATCGCCATCGTTTTTGATACTTAAAATTTGTCGCTCTCTCTCTCTTAATTATGAACATTTGATCTCAAAGGGGATTGAAGTAAGAACATTTGGAATGATTGAAGTTCGAAAGGCTTGGGCCATTCCCTGGAAGCTTGAATTGTGTCGAATATCCTGTAAATCGAGATTGAATTTTCAAGCTCATGCCGGGCTTACTCCAAGATTAAAAAGATTGAAAATATCCTGCCGTGTTTTTTTCTGTGTATACTTTCCCAGATGATTTTTGTCAAGCCGCTATCATAATGCTGTTTATGGGTGAGCTTCAACCGCACAGGTTTATCTCTTTTATTAAATTTATTAGGTCCACCTTCTCCTCCAATGTAAAGTTGTCCATTTATTACTCATTTTTAAACACCGCGCCATAACGTGACAATGAAAAATATGGCTTACATATAGTTCACAAATTCGTCAGAAGTCGGTAAAGCCCGGATTTTCTCAAACCAAATACAAAATGGATAGGTTTGTGTACGGATTTTTCAATCCCGGAATTCTTGTCCCGGCTTTAGCTCGTGAGAGCTTAATTTAATCTTGTTATTCGAGCTCGATTTGATCCCTCAGTCGCATCCAATCAAAAAGGACCGATATTGATTTAAGCTCGAAATTCGTACTTGATTTGAGATCAAAGTCGGCTTAGTGCAAGAATAACTGAGATTACTCGAACTACGTTCGATCCGAAAAAGGATTGCTTCAAAAATAACTGAGATCATAGAAGAACTAACATAGAAGCACACTTTGAAACGCCTTTTTTTTGAGTGATGTTAACTCCATTGTGACAAGGAGATACTTCATAGAGACAACAAATTCTGTTACTCAAAATTATTGTCGACGTAGGAAAACACGGTGGTTAGAGGAACACGGATTTAGTTTAAAAAAAACTCAGAGAGTCAAAGAATAACTCAAAGAGTCAAAATGACAGCGAACAGCTGACAAATATTTGAGTGAAAAGTTATCGAAAAATTTGTGCATGTGTGTGAGCCTTTCTTTCTCAGTTTCAAACTTGCTCTCGGTCTCTTTACGCTCCTTCGCTTTGACAGTGGAGTTTCATACTTACTTTAATCTCGAGTCAGGATCATTTGATTGAAATGAGCATTTTCGGATTGATACAAGCCTTTTAGGATTGTTCCACTCCTTTCGTACTTGATTCAAGTAGAATCTAGTACATTGGTGGGCATGAAATTTTAGTTTGGGAGCAGCCCAACAACAACAACAGAAAAAACAACCAAAATGCAACTGTTGTGCAGTCTGTGTGCGGGCCTTGTTGGCGCCGTTCTCTGATTCGCATTGACTTTGTTGTTGTTTACAATTTGAAGCGAGTCAATTTGCAACGCAGTTTGTTATGAGACTGATTGGCGCCAATTGCCGAAAATAAAATCTCGGAGCAATGGGAGCAAGGGATTGCCCACCGCTGATCTAGTACGACTCGCACTTGAAATTTCGATCCCGAAGGTCGAGATCAAATCAATTTTTTTATATTATTTTTTCTTGATCAGCGCCCATAGCAGAGTTGATATAGCCAAGTCCATCGGTCTATTTGAAAGAACGCGTCGCATGTAGAAACGGAAGGTTAGAGCTTTGAGACTAAAAATACATTTTCTTAGGTCTTAAATCTATTTACTCTGAAAACGCCGGACTGAAAGGACGGACTAAAAACACGGAAATGATTTTGCCATCTTTTCAGCAAGGTGGACTCTTTTTGTCAAATCCAAAGGGGCGATTTCCTTTCCGAAACATTTCTAAAATAGCACTATGTTCTTTTGCCATTGTAAGGGGAGCTTTAATAAATCCGATTTAGCTAAGAAAAATTTATCGATTAAGCTTCGCCAGCCAATTTTTCACTGTTGGAACTGTCCCAAAGCAAAGTTAAGCTTCTCTTTGATATTGGCAATAAAGAGGTCTTTCAAATGAAGGTATTGTATGGAGTTTTCAAGCTTTTGGTGATTGTCATTTCCAACATAAGTCCTTGAATAATAACCGTCATGTTTTCTTGCAAATAAATTAAAAACAATTCAATTTCCCCCATTTTTTAAATTAAATAACATCTTTCAGTGCATCACCCTACATCGAGTTGTATTAGGCTCTTCCCCTTGCCAACAGCTTCAAGCATCATCAGCTTCGTACTTGGTACTTGATTTATTGTCATGTTCTAAACTCCGGACACCTTTCGCTTCGTGCGTGTTTTTTGGTGCTTGCCGCCAAGTACCGTTCCCGTCTGTGGCGACTTAACATATTAATCAAAGGCATGAAATCTTTATCAAGTTGTCAGGACAGGCGAAACCCGTTTGATCCTTAACACGCACCCAACAGACTCGCATTTCGCATTTCACATTTGCAATTTGCCAAATGCAGAAAGCAACAAAAAGGCCAATAGTTATAGAGAGCCGCCACAATCAAGGCAGCAGCAGCAGCAGCAGCAGATCTGAAATTGTCACCAGATTTTTTTGTTTTTTTTGTTGTTTTTTTTTTGTATGAACGAATCCGAAACTGAATCTGGCGGCAAACATTAATATTCACATGTCGTTCGTCGGCTTTGGGTTTCGTTTTGTGGCGACCAGTTTGGAGTTTGGAGCTCTCGTCGAGTGGCTGTTGCGCTTTGGGCTCGACAGCCGCATAAATTTACTCGAAGTAAAGTCGAGGCTTTTGCTTGGCTCTCGGCCTCAAACTGGTTCCATTTATGCAAGCTAAATTCGTGGCTATTATTTGTTGTTGTTTTTGTAGTTGTTTGCTGTGCTACGCTTTTGGCTTTCGCATTGAATTTTGCGCCTCGCCTCACCTCAGCCACATTTTACTTATCGGCATCTAAATTCAGACGCTGTCGAGTCGAGGAGTCCAGAGACTTTGGCCCAAAATATGCATTGAAAAAAGTATCAAATTTCAGAGTTTCAGTGAGTGAGAGAGAGAAACTAAACTGCACTAATCGTTCAGAGTCAAATTCCATGCATACAGCAGTTGTTTTGTTTCATTTTCATTTTCATTACTTAATGAAATCTACTGATAAAATACTTGCCACCCCTCCCCACTCCATCCCCAACGAGTAAACATCCGCAGTTGGAAATGAAATGAATTCTTTGTTTACACAAACTGCCAATTCTTTAGGAATATGAACATATATATATATATATGAGTTTGGTTTGTTTGTAAATAACGCAAATGAAGGCCTTTGATGGTACATATTTGGATTTGAATGAAGTTGTCCAACTAGATGCACACTCGATTAACTTTCTATGATGAACATTCATTCAAGTTAATGAGCTTTCGTCTCGTTGTCCATGTTTATGTTCAAACGAAAGTTGGCTTCGAGTATGGAGCAAAGCATGGATAGCGGAATCTATTAACGCCGCGAATGGGTAAATATAAGTTAACTCGATTGGCAAACAAACCAACCCTTAACTAATGTTAGTAATATGTTGAAATTATATGCTCCTTACTCAGGCTGGAAACCTCAATACGGAGGTTTTAAATTGATCGACTTTTAATGTTAGTTTTTTGTAGCAAATTGCTTGAAAATGCTTTTAATTTGAAATCATTATTTTTCCTACTGAGGTCTCTAATATACACACCTGATCATATTAATAGGTACACACCGGAATTTTTTAATTATAAATGGTTTTTTCGTACTTTTGGTGTTGACAACTTTATAATTTTTGGTTTTTTGTTGTTGTCTGACCACACTGTGACAACGAGTTGAAAGAGGGGCTGCCCCGTATATCAAAGCTTTTCTATAAATTGCGAGTCCACCACACATTTCGCCTGATCATAATAATAGGTACAGTCTCCGTTTCTCACAAGTATCAAGTGAATAATTTTGTAATCAGTGATATTTTGGTAACTTAAGGTAAATTAAGTATAGCTCCTGTCAATACAGAGAATTAAATAATTATTTTTTTCAGAAAAAATGGGTCGAAATTCTCATTGTACTAAAGAAGAAGCTCGATTGGTTCTTAGTCTGAGAAAAAAAGGCAAATCTTTACGAGCCATCACCAAATTAATGAACAGGTCTCATAATTTTGTTAAAAATGCATTAGAAAGAAAACCAAGACAGGAAACCCGTGGAAGGCCACTAAAAACAACAGAAACCCTTGACAACTACATAGTAACTTTGAGCAAAAAGGACCCATTTAAGTCATCGAAGGCTATTGCAGCCGAAATTGGGAATTCAGTTAGTGCTCCAACTATCCGAAGATGACTACAAGATGCCAACCTACCAGGAAGAATTGCCAGAAAAGTCCCACTTATGCGCAAAAAAAATATCACCATGAGGCAAACTTTTGCAAGGGACCACAAAGACTGGGTAGGATGCACCGGGGAGAAAAAATGGAGAAACATATTATGGAGCGATGAAACCAAGATTAATTGGTTTGGGAATAACTGTGAAAGGAATGTTCGACGCCCTAATGGAAAGGAATTCCATCCACGGTTTACAAAAGAAACAGTCAAACATGGAGGTGGCAATATAATGGTATGGGGTTGCTTCTCCTGGTACGGCGTAGGTCCAATTTATCAGACTACGAACAAAATGAATGCTGAAGAGTACAAATCCATATTGGAAACAGTTATGGTACCGTATGCTGAGGAAAATATGCCATTACGTTGGGTATTTCCGCAAGATAATGATCCTACCCACACATCAAGGCTGTTATCTAAATTTTTCGAGGACCAAAAAGTTGACGTTCTGAAGTGGCCAAGCCAATCCCCCGACCTTAACCTCATTGAAAACTTCTGGGGAGACTTAAAAAAGAAATTGGCAAGGCATTCATTTACAAATAAACAAAAATTATGGGAAGGTGTCCAAAAACTGTGGTATGAGACACCAGTAGAGGCCAGGCTCTTATTAAAAGTATGCCAAAAAGAATAGCAGTAGTGGCCAAAAATAGAGGTGGATACACTGGATACTAAGTTAGGAAATACTAATTTACCTAAAAAAAGAACACAAAATGGAAATAAAAATGTTTTTTCTTACCAACACATGAAGTGTACCTATTATTATGATCACACTGAAAACGTTTCTGAACCACAAAATAATATCTTTTATGTTATATTATTATTCTATGTTACAATTAAGTTTATTTTATTAAAAACAAATAGTTTAAGAACCAATGAGAACAAATTTTAAGTTTGAAACAATGAATAAAACTGTTTTCTGTTACCTTAAAGTAAGAGTTGATGTGTGTACCTATTAATATGATCAGGTCTGTATGTATATATTATATTTTCTGTTTCTGGTTTCATACAACATTTTTCTTTTAAGGTTCTCAACAACTTTGCCATTTTAAAGGAATAAAATCTTTGTTGACAGTCTCCAACTTGAACAGTGTTGTTTTTTTTTGGTAAACTTTCTTCAGCAAAATTTTCTTGGAATGTTTCAGGCTAAAAGTTTTGGAAACACTCAAATCCTTTGGGTGCCTTTTAGGTCAATATGTCTAACAACTTTTTAATTTGCTACATTTTTTTTATAGATTTTTCGCTCATGATTCTCCAGTATAGACATTTTCGTATCCAAAAACTTATACACAAATGTAGATCTTGTTAAGCCATGTAACTTTAGCACACCGAGAAAAAATTGATATTTTTTCATATCAATTTTACTCCGATTTGAAAATATATCAAATTGATATGTTAAAAATTTCAAATCGATATTTTTAACATATCATTATTACATTTTAAGTATCATTCTGAATCTCTTCAATATCAATTTAGGTAAATGATATTATTTTGGATCAGTATAATATTATATTCTAGCCAAATGATATGAAAAATTTATATTATATATCAACATAAAATGTATCTTTTTTTTCTCTGTGCAGAGACAGCATGATGATAAAGTCTATCATAAAAAATATATACTGGAAACCCAAATTAATATTATTATATTTTTGAAATTAATTTTAAAGCAATTTTACATTACATATATCATGTATTTGTTTACGATTGTTATTGTTATGTATTTAGGTACGAAATTTTATTTATTGTTTATAACATTCATTCATCAAATTCCATCATAAGTTAGCAAGCAACGCGCCATGATTTTTACCACTCTACCAATGTTCTGGGAAAGCAACAATCTGGTAAAATCTTCCCCAAGCTCATTTGACTCTGTAGGAACTTGCTGCCCGAAATGGTCCTGATGATGATATAGAAAATTATGAAAGTCTGCCAATCTTCAAACCGATGCACTCTCAAACAGTTGTTAATGACTGCCTTCTTGTGTTGGATATATCTTTTTTAAGCATTTAAAAGCTTTCCCATCCCGACTAATTTATTTGATAAAGTTTTTGACAAAGCCCAATTTGATATGAAGGGGTGGTAACAAAATGTTGTGAATCGGAATAAGTGGAAGCCGGCTCTGAAAACGCAGAACACCGGAACCCGTGGCAAATTATATAAATTTAAAAATCCCAACTTTACCAAAAAAAATTTGAAAATTTGGCATCACTTTTTAAATCAAGGGAACACAATTTTAGAAACCCTGCCCTACGAAGATGGATTAGTCAGCGCTGGCCAAATGGAGAGGACGGAAAAATGAGCTTTTGTTAGTGAAAACGAAAGTCAGTTCACATAGTCATATCTTTGAAAAACACGAGGGACTTCGGCCACCGGTGGATACATACATAGATCATAGACTATTGCAATGCAAATTCACTAATGCCTATATGACACTTGCCGATATTGGCGATATTGTTATTGACGCAAAAAATATTAGTTGTAAACAAGGCTCGTAAACGCATCTTATGATGCAACTAATATTTGGCCTAAAAAGCCCTAAAAGCCGAGGTCGACAATGGCAGGAGACAAGTTTCTCTCAACTTCTTGGATGGGTCTGAGGGGTGAATTCGGGACAAGAATAAACTAGAGCTATTTAAAAGTAGGGCGTGTAACGTAAACTTTCTTTAAGCAGTGATTGGACTGTAAAGCCGTCTTCTTCTTCTTTATTGGCCCGATGTTGCATCACAACAGCTTGACGGTCTTGGCCACTGCAATGAATGCCCTCCACTCGCTTCTGCATTGTGCGAGCTTGCACCAGTTGTTCACACCAAGGTTGGAAATGTCTTTCCGCACTTGATCATCCCATCTTAGTGGTGGGCGACCCCTCCTGCCTTGTCCTCCAAAGTCAGCCGCCTTCGCTTTGTACGTCTTTTTTACTGGAGCGTCTTCATCCATCCGGATTACATGTCCTAACCAGCGCAGCCGCTGTTGCTTTATGCGCTTGACTAGACTGATGTCCTTATGGAGCTCATACAGTTCGTGATTCATTCGAATGCGGTATCCATCGTCAACTTTTAAAGATCCATATATCCTCCGAAGGATTTTTCGCTCGAAAACGCCAATCGCCTGCTCATCCGCTGCTGTCATTGTCCATGCTTCTGCGCCGTATTGCAGGACTGGGATGATGAGCGACTTGTATAGCGCTATTTTTGTTTTTCGAGAAAAGGCTCTGCTCTTGAACTCCCTACTGAGCCCGCAGTAGCATCGGTTTCCAAGAGTAATTCTTCTTCGGATCTCCAGGCTGATGTTGTTGTCGCCGGTAATTATCGTCCCGAGGTAGACAAAATCCTCTACAACCTCAAAGTTGTACTCCTCCATAGTAACAAATTGTCCAACACGCGTAGACTTCTTGTCCGTGGATACTAGGTACTTTGTCTTGTCCTCGTTTACCGCCAAGCCCATCAGTTTAGACTGCTTCTCAATCTCTGAAAACGCCCTGCTTACCGCCTGTTCGTTTTTGCCGATAATGTCAATATCATCGGCGTATGCGAGTAGCATTAGATCTTTATAAAGAAATGAGCCCGATCTGTTGGCATTTGGGCACTGGAGCAGTATATACTCCATCAGTAGATTAAAGAAGTCACACGATAGGGTGTCACCCTGCCTAAAACCTCTCTTGGTATCAAATGGTTCGGAGAGGTTCTTTCCTATTCCTGTAAAGCCGTCATCTTCGCTAAATACTATCCGAATTTTATGACAATTGGTTTTAGAAACATGAGTTTGTGAAATAACAGCTTGATATTTGTAAAATATAACTTTTTTTACTCTCTACTAGACACTTTATTCTAAACCTCGTTAATTGTGTCCATTTTTGAGTACCATTAATTGTGTCCAAAAAGAGCGGTGTTTGTGTTTTCTTGTTGTCTGCATTTGATGGCGTCTTGGGAGCAATAGCGAGGGTGCCCGTCGCTGATATAATGAACTATCAATGTAAGATAACTCCTCTGTCTCTTGTTGTCGCTCCTGAAAACCATGGTGCACTTGCATCTGGCTAAAAAGTCTTCAGTAATATTAATTTGGTCATGTAAATTGTAAAGCCCTAAGCATTTGTATAAAACCAACGAGAAAAGCGGTCTTAATCTTCGGACAGGCGGACTGCGATATATCGACTCGGCTATTGGTGCTGATCAAGAATACATACGCTTTAAAGAGAGGTAAATCAAACGCAAAACCGCTTCGGTTTCGTTTATGTGTTCTCAATTCCGTATGAAATTGCTCTCTTTTTACTTTTTGCAAGACACTGGTCCAAACAAATAGGCGAAACGATCGAAATGGAACAGTCAAAGATGAGAGAGGCTGACTTTAAGGTATCAGCTTGCGGTTTGACTGGGCAATGTCGTATTCTGGACACATTAAACAAAAAAATTGATTGTAAATCAATTAAAGAATTAAATACAAATCAAATTTCAGTAACAACCTCTTAGTGGATCACAGAATTAAGGAAAATTCACTTGAAATAGATCTGGCAACTTTAAGAGTGCGTAATTTGGCAATTCCTTTTCATTTCACCGACCATAACGTTTCCATGGAGTTTGAGTATTAGAGAACAAATTTGCGCTGCCTTACAATTTTGGTGGTGCTAAACGACAGTGCCCAAAAAGATAGTTTACAGAGCCAGTTGCAAAACACAGTGGTTAGAGCGGGACGGACATATTCCCAAATGTATCCAGAGAGCTTAAGTGAGAGCGAACAGCTGACAAATTTCTGACAGAAGCAGTGTCGACTGCGCAATCGTTCAGTCTAGATATCTAATAGCCTATTTCCACTGGCTTCATTTCTTATCATTTTCATTTCTAAAAATGATGCTGTTTCCATTGTCAAATCTTCATCATTTTGATATTCGCAATGCCACGTTGACAAAAACAGCTGAATGGTTTCATTTAAACAACAGGCGCCACTTTCAATCGCACGGGGAGTTTTTGCGATATGTACCCAAAAAAAGACATACCCGGCAGGAAAGCAATTACCCTGGGCGAACGCATTGTTAACGCCCTGAATTATCAGCAGAAAGCTAAATAGACAACTTTTTTTGACTATTTTATATTTTAAACAAAATTGCGCCTACTTTTTAAATTCATATCAACAGTTTATTGGTAATGACACTTCCAATTTCCAGAGAGTAACGAGTAGTGCCAGAGAGTAGCGAGTACTTTTAAAAAAAATACCAAATTCCTTCGTGGGGAATGTCATCATTTTTGAGAAATGAAAGAAATGAAGGGCAAAATGCAACAACAATTTGTATGGAAGAAATGATATCATTTTCTTCATTTCTTGTCATTTCAAGAAATGAAGCTTCATTTCTTTGGTGGAAATAGGCTATTAGTCTATGACTTTTCAATACGAAAAACTTTTTCGTTCTGGTGTTGGCGAAAACATGAATCGATTCCACTTTCGACAAATCTGATTACGAAATGCCTGATTGTGTACCGCGCTAAAATTCATTCGCGTCCCGTCCAGATCCCGACCAACAATTTTCAATTCAATTCAATTCCGGCGCCCACCTCTTCTCTGAATCAAACAGCGAAACGAAGCAGTGCTCTTTTAAAGTAAACGAGAAAGCAAAGCTAGCTTCGTCTGTGTCGAAGTTTTAACACACTTGAAAAAGTTCGCTTCAACGGTTAGCGATTTCGATCAAACTTCGCAGATCAGCATAAAAATATATAATATGAGGGACTTCGCGTAGAAATCTTAATCGACTCAGCTCGTCATGCTGATCAGAATATATATACTTTATGTGGTCGGAGATGACTCCATCTATGCGTTGCACATTTCTGGGCAAAATTATAATTCACTTTTCAAGTGTATTAAAATACGCAGAGGAACAGAGGTTAAAAATTGAAAAACAAAAATTACAATATCAGTCGGAACCGGAGAACCGGAGTCCAATTCCGATTCATCGGCCGAGAAGATATTGCACACCAAATAAATAATTACATTTTTGGAAAAGGAAAGACATTCCCTGTTTCGTCAGATATGTCACAAGTTCAATATAAATCAGATTGAATACCGGCTGTAGCTCATTATTCGACATTGTAGTAGTAGCCAAATTGTACAAATTGCATTTTGAACAATAAAAACCATTCAACTACATCAAAAGAAATCGTTGACTTTATTAATCAAATTGAATAAATGGCTGGGAGTATATAAACTATGTCGCTATAGCCGAGACTGTAGCCTGTTCTTTCAGGGGCTACCCTACACGGTGAGGA
Source organism: Lordiphosa magnipectinata (assembly GCA_037044535.1). Lineage (NCBI taxonomy): Eukaryota > Metazoa > Arthropoda > Insecta > Diptera > Drosophilidae > Lordiphosa > Lordiphosa magnipectinata. The sequence goes on from JBAMBO010000555.1 coordinate 229,226, forward strand.
AATTGCATCAACCTAACAAGCGAACTGAGTTGAAAATTGAAAAAAAAAAAGTTTTACTAATCAGGTTGTTTTCAATCATAATTTCGTCTTTAAAATAGTCAACCCATCACTTCTTCAAACCAAAAACTCACTCCTCTCGTTCCAAAAATAAAACAGAATTAAAAAACAAAAAAAAAAATTAATCCTTCGAGCCGGATTTGAACCAGCGACCTATGGATTTCTACCGTTCACAGTAAATTGACCTCTACAGTCCACCGCTCTACCAACTGAGCTATCGAAGGTATGGAATAGCCGGCGCCAAAGCGACGTGATAAGCTGAAAAAATTCGTGCGATTTACGTTGTTTACGGCGCGCCGCTTCGGAGCAACAAAATATGCACATAAAATAAATGCTTAAAAAAATAAAATAAATTTTAGTGCGCATTTTATACATGTAAATGAATTTTGTTGTATTTTGCTTTGTGCTGGCTATTCGGATGGCGCAAAAACAACATGAAAATAAACAGAAGCAAAACGCTGATGTTCCAATTTAGCGCAACTTTCGCTAGTTGTCGCCGCCAGGGGGGGGCGAGAGCGGGTGCTCGCGGGGGGGTGTTGTTGGGGCGCTGTCGCTGTGTTCGCAGCGAACGTCATCAACATAATTTTCATCACTCAGAAATATGCTGATGAAAGACACCGAACAGTCGGAACGCCAACACAGCCCCAAGCGAGCTAGATTGCACGGTTGCCGAACCAACTGACGACGACGACGACGACGCCGCGTCGCTCACGAACCATTACCGAAGAGCCCAACAGCGCTAGGGAGAGAGAGAGAGAATGAGAGGGGCCCCGCAGTATAACTGGGGCCACACAATGCAGCGGAAGCAACTCATCGAGGCTACCAACAACAACAACAATGGGCAGACTTTGTCTGGTCCTCCTCCCCGTCCTCCCTCCCACCTGAACCACTTACTCGTGCACTCACTCCCCGTTGCGCCAGCCGTGACACTCCATTTTTATTTTTCCAGCACAATATGCGCTCGGCACGAAACCATTTGCTCCAGCGGCAGCGACAGCGACAGCGGTAGCCGTACCCAGGCCAAGTTGCACTAATTGGAGCACATGATTAAGTAACTTTTTGGAACCACAACGCCAACGTAGACTCCCCCCCCCGCCCGACATTTGTCACGAAAAGGTCTCTGGAGTTGCAACCTTTTGTGCGCCGCTGCACCTTCTCTTTTGCAGTTTCCCGTTGTTTTTTTTCCCCAGTCTGCGGAAAATGTCAAAAATATAAATCAATTAACTTTTTACGAACAACTTTGCCATCAAAGTTTTTCACCCGCACACCGAAAGGGGGGAAAACACACAAATTTTTAATGTGCGGAGGAGTCTGCCGTCTGCCGTCAGGCGTTGTTTATGCGCTATGCAAGGTGTTTAGAAAGTCATTTGTGAGCGTTGGAAATGGATGTGTTTGGCTCTTTAATAATAATGAACAGCCAGTTGGATGGGGGGGAATTACTCCATTTTGTGGGAAATTAAAAAGTATGCGCCGTCTACGAGAGCATTGGGAAATGGGTTTATATTGGTTCGAAGTGAACTGAGGTCGTTGTTTCAGGAATGCACGAAAATTGGAAAATCTGATATGAAACTATAAAACAGTGGCCTTGTTCAGCAGAACAACTTGCTCCCTGATCATGTATACATTTTTAATGTTCTTCCTGCTGAACTCGAGTGATACGGTATCATGATAGGGAATTTGACGTATCATGATACAGGAGCAAGTAGCGAAGAAATAGTACGCTACTTTGAATTGATACTGCTACCACCAGCTGTGGTTGTCTATCGATAAGCTTGTTATCGACACCAATATGGTAATTTTTTCACTTTGTTGGGCACATATTTTAAAAATGAGTTTACCGTCGAACGAGTTTTTTGGATTAAAGCCATGGCGGAGGTATTAAACCTTAAAATTTCGTATTTTGGTTTTTCATTACTGTAGCAAGAAATTTTTACGAATTTTTTGCGTGTTGAGGAAATGAAAATTTACAAAAAAAACTTTGTTCATATATTTCATATAAGGGACGCTCAGTCTAATGTACATAGAAAAACAAATCATGTATTATTAAATGAAATATCATATTTTACTTTAAACGGCCATTGCCTGGAAATTGCAAGACTTGTTGGATTGACGCACCTAATTCTATACATATGTATCACATCAGCGAATTAGCCACTTATATTTTTATGTATTGTGTATGCACATTTGGTGAAGAAACATTTTAAGAGATTCATTTCTCATTTTAGACTAACTTAAATATAACTATTAAAAGTCTTATTAGGGTGCTTTGTAAAGATACTCCTTTAGAAGCTGGTTGCGGTTAGCTTGCAACTTGTTGGACTCCTGCAGAACCTCTCGTATCTTGCTTAGCTTTTCAGTACGGGCCTCCTCCACTTCAATAGCCTTTTTGTTGGCGTAGTATCGTTCCTTTTCTACAGCAGTCTTCCGTTACCGTTTATTACGGATGGGACAGCCCAATTGCGCTTCCACCTGAGCGCTACTGGATTCAACTGCGATAGCGTCATATTCTTCTACCATCGAGGCTGCTGTTACGCCCGTCATATAAGGTAGGAGCAAGCCCAATGTCTTCCCATGACAATAGCTGCTCAATATTCTCCTCCTCTGTCACAAATTTACTTTGGGTACGACAACCTGCTACTGCCAGGTCATTTCCTAGCATGGATTCCATTTCGTCGAAAAACTCCCACTTGGTGGTTCCGTGGCCAGTGCTTTTATTTCGCAATTTTATGCTGTCCTAGGTTTTCTTCAAGTTTCGGAATTTCCTGTCAAGTTTGTCAGGAGTTTGCCCAAAAACACCTTGGGTTTCCATTTTGGCCACGATTTGAATCCAAGTCGACTTCTTCTTATTCTTTGGGTCACGGAAATCATCCTATTTCTCCTGATACAAAGTGAGGAGGAGTTCGGTGTCCTTACAACTTCACCTTTTCGCATCGGCTGTAAATGAATGAAATGAATTAATAAACATTTTTTTAAATATTTGCTGTTTACTTACGTACATTCTCCATGGCGACGAAATCAGCCGTCCACGTAAGAAAGTGCTAACGCCTTGGAAAAAAAAGGGCAAGCGCTACTGCAAATAACGCCCTCTAACGTTTCTGAAAAAGTGCTAACGCTTAAGGACTGCGGCGGGCCGATTTTTTGTTTTGAGCGACTTTGGGGTAAAATATAGCACTGCGTTCAGCAGATCCTTTTCGATGTATAATTTTTTTCTGATACCTGCTCAGCGATCAATATTTCTGGTGAACACGCCCAGTGTTACGTAGCCGCAGCCCCTGGATGCCGAAAACATTAAGCAATTCACACCGAATGCTTGCCGAAGTCATACATCACTGAGTGTCAGAGAGGGACAGACACATTTTCCGTCCTCTCTTCTCTAAAAGATACTAGAAAACTATTTGGAATACTGAGAAAAAGGAAGTTAATATTAGTAGTAGTTGTAGTAGTATGTTTTATTATTTTGTAATTTGCAGGGAATCAAACCGATGCGTATTTCGGTTCCGGTTCCGGTTTTGGTACGTACCGAAACTTGTGTTTCGGTGAAAGGTTTGTTTTGGTTCTAATAATATTTCGGTATTCAGTTCCGTACCGGTACCTGCTTTCTTATTTCGGTATACCGGTACGTACCGGTATGAACCGGTAAAATATGAAGAAAGAGCGGTCATTGGTTATACATTCATTCGATATCTTAGCGAAGACTTAATAAAAGTTATACGCTTACACTCCCTTTTCAAAGGGAAGTTGTGGAAACTTTGTAGAGTTTTCTTTATTTTTATAAACGAGAGTTTTTTCGGGTTTTCGGGTTTCTCTATTTAGAATGTTTCTATACGTGTTTTTTCTCTTCACGGTTTGTCGATAAGGATTTTTCTTTCTGTCTCTCTGTCTGTCTGCTTGTCATTTTAATTACAGCTTCTGTCTTCGTCCATCTCCTACTATCTACTGCGTTCTACTCTCGGTTTCGTCATCGTCCATTCTCTATACAGTGAGACCATCATTCGATTTTTTACCAATACCTTACATACATCTTGGCGGTCATTATCAAATAATTCCAAAGACTTCAACTTGGAAAACGATTTAAGCTCAGAAAAATTGATCACGATTGATGCCATTAATCCATTTTGTGAAAATACTGAACTATTTGTAGTGTCCTGCTTCCAAAGTATTTGTGCTGCTTTCCTCATTAAGTTTTAAGTTGAACAGACATGGATAACACAAGTACTTTTCAGTTTCGAGGTTAGCATTAGCATGACATTATAATGTGGGCCTAAGAATAAAGGATGCAATATTTTTCAAGAGACTGGTCTCGTGTTTTTCTGTCTTGCAATACAAAAGTTTTGAAAGACCAGACTCCTTTTTGTTGGAAATTGTTAAAAAGTCCCCCAAAACTAAGTGTCAGCTTTGAAGTCTAGTCGTTGCACTCAGAACCGAAACTGTACCGGTACAACGTTTAGGTTCATTTCGGTCTGTTAGGTTCCAAAAATATCGGTACTCGTATACCGGTACACAATCAATTTCAAATGTCGGTTCCAGTTCCGGTTCTGGTTCTGAGTTTTAATCGGTTCGTTCCGGTTCTGGTTCCGTTTTGATTCCCTGGTAATTTGTGTTAACAAGGAAAGTGCACCTAGTGACTTTATGAATATCTTTATGCTTCAAAAGGTATAAATGAACTGGTTCGGCTGTTGATTTTTTTTAAATTTTCAATAGCAAAATCCAACTTTATACCTAATACTCTGAGTGCTATTAGAATTATCTTGCCCGGTGCAAAATTCAATTTGCAGAGGACCCTAAACAATTCTATAGCTTTGTGAACTCTAAGCGTAGATCTTCAACATTACCTTCTTCTTCTTTTTTTCTAGGTGACCAAAAGGCTAGCAATGATTCCGCTGCCGTCGACCTATTCGCAGACTTTTTTCAATCAACTTATTCCTCTATCCACTTTACTAACACTTCTTATCCTTATAACATTTCTTCTTCTAACTCGATTTGTGCTCCCTCAATTAGTGAAAGCTCCCTACTTTCGCATTCGAAATCTCAACAAATCCTCCTACTCCCCTGGCCCTGACAACATTCCTAGTTGTGTTCTCAAAGAGTGCTGTAGTTACTTATGCAAACCTTTGCTTAAGATTTTCAATCTATCACTCGATTCTTCAGTCTTTCCAACTCTTTGCAAAGAGTCCTATATTATTCCTCTTCATAAAAAAGGTGGAAAATCTGATATTTTCAATTACAGAGGCAAAGCTAAGCTTTACGCTATTCCTAAATTATTTGAAGAGATTATAACCTCCGCCTTGCAGCATTATTACAAATCGATTTTATCACCTTTCCAGCATGGGTTTATTAAGCGTCGGTCAACTATGACCAATTTGCTTGAATTTACTTCACTGGTTAATGATGGGGGTAAGGCTTTTGACTCTGTAAACCATGATCTTCTCCTCTATAAGCTTGATCGGTTAGGATTTCCTAATGGATTGCGTCCTATTTCAAAAATAGAACCCAAAAAGTTATATTACGTTCAGACACTTCAAAGCCCGTCTTTGTATCTTCTGGTGTACCGCAAGGTAGCCACCTTGGTCCTTTGTTTTTTACTCTTTTTATTAATGACCTACCCACAATACTATCTTATTCTCGGATACTTATGTATGCCGATGACGTTAAACTTATTTAATCTTTCAATGACCTGTCGCATTCCATTAGATTGCAAGATGATTTAAACTCCTTGCAGTCTTGGTGCTTGGTTAATCATTTATACCTTAATTGCTCCAAGTGCATGTTTATGACTTTCCATTGTTGCAAACCTTCCTCCTTGGCAGTGAATCCCTGCAACGAATATCTACAGTCGTTGATCTTGGAATTCTTTTTGACCCCAAATTGAGTTTCAATCCTCAGATCTCCTCTATTGTAAATAGGGCGAATGGTGTACTTGGATTCATTAAACGTTGGTCGAAGGAATTTAATGATCCATACACCACAAAGCTCCTGTACACTGCTCTAGACCGTCCTGTACTTGAATACTGCTCGTCCGTCTGGTGTCCGCAATATAAAAAGCATATCGATCGTATTGAATCAGTACAAAAGCAATTCTTGCTTTTTGCTCTTCATGGACTAAATTGGGACCCTAACCTTCGTCGGCCATCGTACTCCAGCAGACTCTTGCTTATTCATCTTGTAATTTATCATTGAGCTCTTTGCTCCAATCTATATTTTTTTTCTAGAATTTTCCTTGATAGTATATGCGGTAACCGTTGACTTCCATAATCAAACAATGTTCGTGTTATATACTTTAAGTGCAAGTTAAAGGTATAAAAGTGCCCATCTTCTAATTCCGTTTCTATTGCAATAACGTAATTTGATTGAAGAACTCTCTTTACGAAGTATCTATTGAGATTAGCAACTTCATCGAAGCAGGAGTAACCCCATACCTGCGCTCCATATGCTTGTAACGATCTACATGCTGCTCGGAATAGATTCCACTTGTCGGTAAGGGATATGTCTGATCGCCCAGTAAAAGAGCTCCACGTGATATTTAAGCTCCTTTTTGCTTCACCATTTCGAGTTATGACATGCTTTTTAAAGGACATTCCTGGTGTAAAAGTAACACCTTAGTATTTATACTGGCAAGTCACGTCCAATTCTGTGCCCCTATATAGCCAGGATTCATTCGCTACGCGCCTTCCACTTTTTTTTAAAAATCATAATTTGAGACTTCTCCAGATTCACCTCCATTCCCCACGTTTCACAATAACATTCAAGAAGTTAATATTCATTTTGATATCCAACGGTTAAAATAATTTCTTCATACAATTTTCAGAAATAAGTGTAATTCACATTCTTCGAGCAAATATAATCAAAATTCACAACTTTTTTCAGTCTCTAAGTTGTTTCCATGTCCTAATTCTTATCAAACTAAGTGCGCCTATAAATCATACGATTTACTCAAGCAATTCAGCTCCACTGACTGCTGTATAAATTTTTGTATCTCTCGTTCTTAACATCCCCAAAGAGAAAGATTTACAAGACTGCTGCTCTCATAGAATAAGAGCTGGATAAGCTCGATGACAAAGTAGGAGGGGGAGTTTTCTCCACCGAACTAGACATGAGAATCTCATTCCGCGGAAGCCACCTATCTATCTACTCAGATAGTCAAGCAGCTCAATAATGCCATGACGCTTACGGAAATTTCGTGGATTCTTAAATGCGACAGCTCAGTATCTCCGTATCCACCTCATCTGGATACCTGTACACCGTAATAATGAGGGAAACTGGCTATATTCCCCATACAGCTCCTCCCGGAGAAGAGCTTGATTAGGGATACCCCATGCCTTGTACAATCTAGTCACAAGGAATGAAAACTGCCGAATGGCTACAGAACGTTGACATAAGCTTCCGGTTTGCGTTATAGCTAGGGTCACGTGGCCCACGTTCAACCTGAAACTTACCAGCAGTCTTTTGCGCCAAAGTAAAGATAATATCTAACTTCTGGTCGGGGCCCTAACGGGCCTCTTTGAGGGTTCCTATTTATTCCATTTTATCCGAACCTTGAACGAGGATGATATAAAAAACTTGCCTTACTTTAAACCTATTCGAAAATAGGACCGGAAACTTGGTTTGCAGTTCATTTAATTTGGCTACGGGATTGGTACATGAGTGTGCTAATTCAATATTGTGGATAATCATCTTTTTTTGCGTATTTTTCCCATTAAATTTGTCCCATACATGACGGAAAATGAGCGTTTTTCAAATAGAATTTTAAAAGATTATTTTGAACATAACTTTGCCGGCCTTTCTTTGGGCAGATTTTTCTGTAAAAGTGCCTTATTTCGACTGTTGCTTTGTCTCAGGCATGTAATAATGAATTCGATTGATGTTAATTGATAACATTCGCTTCGCGGCACACATCGCGTCGATAGCTTTTTTGCATAAAATACTTAAACCTGTTCCATACGAAGACGCGTACGGCCTCTGCTACTTCGCGCTTAATAGCCATTCTCTATTGTCAAACACGGGTAGTTCCTGATTCTCCATTATCCAACTTTTTATGGTTATGGGAGCAGGAAATATTTGATATTAGCGGCTCAATGTTGGGATATGTGTTCTACGGCAACCCACTTTTACACCCTCATCCTTGGAGGAGATTTTCGCCAACTGAAGCTCCCGAAGCATGAAATTAGTAATGTAAAACTCGCTTAAGATAACAGAACCCTGTAATAGAGTTTAGAGCAGAGATGGGCGCGTCGCGACGTTCTAATGCACACGAGGCAGCGCGCTGCCTGCGTGTGCATAGGACTCTGCCGCAGCCGACTGCACAAAATCACACGTACGCTATAAACATTGAAAGCTATTTATAGAACACGAATGCGGCGCACGCAAATTGTGCTTGTATGCGTGTGAAAAGTGTGACGATATGTGTGCACGCCCATCTCTGGTTTAGAGGCATGGGAAAATTACATCATTTGGCGTTTATTTAAAGATTTTTGGACCTTAAACACTCCATAATAAGACCCCAAGTCATCAGTATAAGAGGTTTACAATTGGAAAGCGTAACACCTAGTTGAAATTACACCATTAAACAAACTTAACGCAGATTTTTAAAAGACTTTAGTTCAGACCCGGTCTGCCCGTAGCACCCAGGGGCCGAAGTCATTCGTGTTTTCACGCAAACGCGAGCCGAACTTATGATTCTGAGTCTAGAGAGAACTTTCTTGCTGCTTGCTTGAGCAGAAGAGGATAGCAAAATGAGCTTGTGTGGTTGAGCACGAAAAACTAAAGCCGATTTACTTGCTTTTCTGTGCTCACCGATCGCACAGTTACAGGTTTGCCTCGCTTCTGTGCGTCTGGGCTTATCGGCTCTGATTTAGTTAGTGAAAAAGAGGTTCAAATGGTTCAATTAACTCCATTACAACTCTTTTTTACCAAAAACTTTTTGAAATCTTTATTAAATACTTTTCCTCTAGTAAATTCCGACTATAAGCCGGTTCAATTGTGTGAACTTTCGAAATTTATGTTTGGAAAAATGTTCGGTTCACAAATGAGGTAAGAGATTTACGAACATTAATATAAAGAACAGGCTACCTTTCAATTGGCCAAGACGTGAAAGAGGGCGTTTTTTAAAGGATAACAATAATGAAGGTAAACAATTTCATTTACGTATTGAATAGCTTGAATACTTAGGCCCGACGGTCCTGTACAAGCCCGAGGGGTATCTGTGTGGATAACTCTACCCATCCGAAATACTAAGGCTTCCTAGAAATCCGCACAATTTGTTGTATTTACGAATGTGCTAGAGGAAAAAAACTGTTCACAAAATAAGTTGCCGTCAACTTAAAACAAGAAAGAAATATACACAAATTTTTATGGACACATGTTCTAAATGTTCTTGAAATGAAAAAAGTTTAACTAGATCGGAGAAAAATGGTTCTTCGTGTAAGAAATCAGGTACTTACAGTGTTTTCGACAACGGTTGAGTCCAATGTTTAAGAATTTTTCACTCTGTGTAGCTACGATTTGCCATTTGTTAGGGCAGGAATGATAGTTTCAATTCTTAGGGACAATTGTTATTAAAATCTCTATTGTTTATTATCTCAGCCTATTAAAAATCATTGTCAGCATACTCTGACTCGCTTACACCAACGACTTGTCCGCTTAGATGAAAAATTACGATTAAAATTGTTTCTAAAACTTGAAAGTGTCATTCCAGCCTACATGTTTTTTACCGACTCGAGGTCATGTTATGCTTGCACATAACTTTAAAACAGGAACACATTATACCACAAAGGAGGCTGCTTGATCGAATAGCTGTTTCACAAGCATCTCTGCTCAATATTCAACGGTCTTTGCCTGCCTAGGCAAATCGCAAGCTAATTTTAAGGATAAAAAATTTTCAACTCCAATAATTGTTCAAGGAAGTCTAAAATAAGACCGGGGACTTTTTAAATAGCTGCACAGATAAGCTTTTATTTTGCTGAGAAAGAGTTTTATACCCTGTTGCTTAATGGTTGGTAAAAGTCAGTGCAATTCTAGTTCATCGCTTGGATCAGAATCTAGTTGAGTCTTTAAAGCAAACTCCTACGAGTAGAAAATGGAGCAACGGTGTGGCTTTAATTGTAAATAAGAGGTTTACTTCATCATACAAATTCCAACCTGGGAGTTATGAATCAAGGCTCTAAGCAAAACCTTTGTTTAGAACAGTTTTCTGCAGATTTGGATGGATGTTAAGCAATGGTAATTAGTTTCTGATACCAAGTTTAGAAGTTTTCAGAGATATTTCAGAGAAAAATATTCTAAACCAGAGCTCCCCCAGCCATGGTCCCTGGGTTCCGAACATACTCGGCAATTTACACCGAATCCTTGCCGAAGTCATGCATCACTGTGTGTTAGAAAGAGAGAGACAGTCACATTTATGCCCTCTCTTCTGGTGGAACCCTGTTTTAAACACTAGACATCACTACATCAGCGCTCGAATCGTAATCAGGAGCCCCTTAGTTATATTTTGGAGCCCATCGCTGCACGATTCTTGCAAAAGCTAGACTTGTCTCCTTCTGGGAATCCCTTAAAATCCTGAAGAATCAAACTTGGTCCAACTCTGCGAGACTCGCTCTGGTCTGATGAAGAGTTTGCCAACTTTTCCAAACTTTTTTCGGTGGCTTCGCTTGTGAAACAATGGAGAACGAAAAGCGGTAACAAAACCAAATTTGGCTGCCGGACACGTAAGCTCTGCGCCGTTGCTGTTGCTGCTGCCTGCCAGCCAAATATAATTAGTAGAGTCGTGATAAAAAAAAAAGAAAAAAAACCAAAATACATTTTAGAGGCCTGTTTTTGCGTCGTTTTTCGCTGTGCCAAGCAAAAAAAAAAACAAAATAAAAACCAAACAAAAAGTTCAATTATCATCGTCAAACGACGTCGTTGTCGGCCCCAAAGCAGAGCGAGAGCTGGGCGGCGCTGTTGCCAATTTTCAACACGAAGCAGAAGCAGCTTATGAAATTTTCCGCGCTCTCTCACATTCTCTCTGCGGCGAATTGGTTTCACGAGAGAGCCAGAAAATCTTTAAATTCGAATTTCGAATCAAATATTGAGTTCGAAATAAACACGACTGAGAGAGAGAGAGAGAGAGAGAGAGTAACAACAACAAAAAAGGTCATAACAACGACAAACAGACAGAAACAAACGCATTTTACTAGAATTAACGTTTGCCCAGTGTGCGCTGTTGCCAAATTTCACACATTACGTAGCAGGGCGAAAACGAACAAATTGTGTGCCAGAGAGAGGGAGAGGAAGAGGGAGGGGAAGTTGGTTACGAGGCTGGCGCCATTTATGGAGATTATGAAGTTAAGGCTGGCGCATTTGATGTGATTTTTATGCACTTTGCTGCCCACCACCATCCTGGCACACACATACACACGCACACACACACGCCCCTATTTTATAACCTTTACGGATTTTAGTGCAATTTATTTATAAATAAATAAATAAATAAATTGCGACTGAATGTGTGCGGCTCGGCCAAAGTGAACAAAAATTGTAATTATAGAATTTATTTTGCGTGCAGCTTTGCCATTTCACAATCCGATTAAATTGAATGTTCTTTTTAAATTTTACCGAATTTGTTGCTAGGCTGCATGCAATGCGTTAGTGTGTGTGTGTGTGTGTGTGTGTGTGACTCGGTATGACGTCAATCAAAATTGAAGCTGACGCGCGTCTCTTGCTGCGCTGCTGTTGACGTCAACGTTGACGCCATTTTATGGTCGACACTTTGCGTTTTTGATTGCCACAAAGTCAAAATCAGGCGAAGGAGAAGAAGAAGAGAGCAGCACATGCCATTTGTGGCAGCTACGCAAATTATCAAAACTCATCCCCCGCTGTGTATGTGTGTGTGTTTGATGATTTTGTAATTAAGAACTTGAAGCATTTTCATGTAATTTGCTACTGAAAATGCATTTTCTGCGGGTTTCCTTAAAGTTTGGAAACTGGGGTGCCCAGAATCACCTTACGCGTGCGTAGATACCAATACAAATGAAGAAAATATATCTTAAGCAACAACAAACACCAGAAATTGAAAGAGTACATCGGCTTTTCTTGTGTGTGTAAGAGCATTTGGCTCGTTTCGGCGTGAATCGCTTAACTACGCTAATGACGCATACACATCATTGCAAGAGACATAGGAGAGAGAAGAGACACACATATGAAGTTGTTGTAGCAGGAACGCACGCGCCCACAACAACACCTTCGCTCTTAAAGAAAGATAGGAGAGAACGCATATTAGTTTGTTGGACATACTTGCCAGCTATCCCTTTTGCGTAAAACAACAACGAATGCGCGGCTGGCGAAATGAGCTTGGGCACCTTTGCTCTAAAACTACTCATACGAAAGCGTCATCTACAAATGATCAATTTTCGTACTGGAGAAGCTGGAACAGACGCTTTTTTGAGTCCTTTTGAGGACGATGCGAATGTAAGATGCCGTAGAATAAATAATTTAGTTGTAATGGAATTTTTGCTAAGAAAATATGGCATCTTGTACCAGAACCTTAAGAAAAGTAAACAGATTTTGTGCGATTTTTGAGTTGTTTCTGCAAGGAAAATGCCTCGTAATGAGCTGAACCATAATGGTCACCATACGATAGACATCCCTACTTCGAGAACTCCGGGAATCGGTGGATTCCTACAAGGAGGGGGATAAAAAAAAATTGCACTTGAGCCTTGATAAGGTTTGTAGGGCCAAAGGGCCAGTGCCTTGTGAATGCTAGAGGCGAACGGCAATACACAAGCAAAGACATGCAAATGTTTTGCCGTCTCTTTCTATCTTACAGGCATACATCTACTGTCCCTCAGCGATGCTGACGGCTTCACCTTGATAATTCTACCATGATTAATAGAAGTGTAAATGAAAACTCGGAGTTCTCAAGCGCTATCAAAAGCCAACGAATGAAGCGTCGTGACTCAAACGGTCAATATGTCAAGTCTGGAAACTTTGAAGCCAGTTGGAAAAGTTTCAAAACTCAGATTGACATTCAAGGCAAGGGAAGTGGGTATAAGTATCGGAGTGGAGAGGGCAAGCAAACTTTGAGAGAATAAGGGAGAAAAAAAAATCTATTCGTTCTTGAATGTTCAAGAATTTCGATCTCAATTTCAATTGGGTTTTTATAGACAAGAGGAGGGCGGAGAAGTATAGGAGCGGAGAGGACAAGCTAACTTTAAGAGAATAGCGTTGAACACGCTCTCACAGTTTCGTTTTTCATGGGAGAGGGGTGTGTGCAGAAACTGTGTACTAAGAGGAGAGCGCAATCGGAGCCCAACACTGTCGTTGTCAGATGTAATTCATTTAATGTTGATCATTTCGAGTGTAAAGAAGTAATCGATTAAAGGATTGTACAAAATAAAGACAATGTTAAAAACATCTATGAAATTCTCTATTTTTCTCTGAGTGTTTGTTTGGTCTTAAAAAATTTATTTATTTGATTATTTCTTTTACAAAATTAAGTCAAGTTTTTATATATATTTGCTCTGTTCATCTACGAGATTGATCCCCTTATTCCCACCGTCTACGCCACTGCTACTGAACTTTCATCAGTAATTTTTCTCCCTTCTCATATCAAATCGATCCTTTTGAAATTTGAAACATAGAAAGAGTTTAACATGTTTGGATTTTTCAATTTGGTTAGTTCACATTTAAGCTGTTTACATTTTGGAACGAATTATTGAAAATTTCTCTATTACGAACTTCCGTACAACAAAGTTCTCAATATAACGAATTCATTTCAGGAACATTGCAATTTCGTATTAGGTATTTCTTTCTCTATATAACAAATATTCTTTATAACGAAGTTTTTTTGGTCCACTTTAGATTCGCTAAATTACGCTCTATTTTTCGATGGGGGCTTTCAAAAATGCTTTCTCTATTTTATCTATATAAGAGAGAAGCGGCTATAGAAAAACTGTTTACAACAACACCCCAAGGAATAATACTATGTACGCCGGTGATCTGAAGTATAATAGAACCCTCCAACCCCATTCCCCTCACCGTACGCCACAGCTTCAGATCGTCTGCCTCAATCTGGCTTTTCGCTTGTCATATGTATATCTTTAAAGAGTATCGCTAACAGATATCTGAAATGTAATGGCAGTTTCTTTGTTAAAAGCAAATGAATGAGCAAATATTCGCGAGAAATATGTGTTTGGAATCGATTCTTCGATGCATCGCTGGGTGGTTTTGGAACCTCCTTCTTTCGGTTCTTAAAGTTTAAGTGAGCATTTGAATGCTCCTTTAACTTTTCTGGTTGCTTTGAGCTTGAGAAGAGAGTAGGGGCAACATTGCACGTGCAGTGCTAGTGAACTTGTGTGTTAGCTTGCTTTACCCAGCCAGCAATTTAGCAAGCGGTTTGCAAACCAAGCTTAAGGTAAGATTGCTTGTGCAAGCGTTGTCGTATGGCAGCCTTCGACATTTACAAAACATTTGCTATTGTAAACGATTTGCGCATGTTGTTTCGTCGACCGAGAGCAGGTATGACACAAAACTATAAATTTCGTGCTCATACTCTCACTCTCTCTCGTTCTGTCGGCAAAACTTAGCTTGGAATGCTAGGCTGCTTGTAAATTTGTTTAATATCGGCAGCAAAAAAATCAAGAAGTATTGTGCACTGCGCCAACGAAGTTTTCCAACATTTGTGGAACAGCGAGGGACCATGATCCGTAGGGAGCGAAGTTGAACGTCCAGAACAAGAGATTGAAATTGAAGGAAATTCGTTACGAAGTCGTGGAAAAAACTTATGGATGACTGAGTTGCAGAAAATTTTTCGTGGAGAGGTACTGCGGACAAGCAGTGCATTCGAGCTTTCACTGTCGCCACTGCCATTCGTCGTAAGTTAGAAAGCTTTCATTCAGTTTATAATAAATTATTTACATTCATATTTAAATTCTATTGCAGAAACTTTCAATTGCGAAAATGGAGGCAAGGAAGAAGATTTAGTTTTTGCCTCGAAATCATTTTTTCAATACGCGAACTGAGAATTTCTCAAAAGAACTGAGAAACCACTACTTTAATTGAATTTTCATTTTCGTTTATTATTAATAAAACTAAATAAACTAAACCCCATTTACAATAAAACTAAAATCTAATAAGAACACTCACAAAATAAATGTTTAAAACGCTTATTTATTTCATTCAGAATACGTGTTTTATAACCGTATTTACAAAGCATGTGGAAAGCGTATAAAAATTATTTATTAAACATTTACTTAACTCGTTTGTAAAAAACGTTTTTACGTGTTTTAAAAAACGTGTTTTGCAATCGTCTTTTATAAGCTTATAACGATGGGTCCGTTTCGATTATAAAACGCTTACTTTGATGCGTTTTATAAATGTCACAGCAGCGTTTTATAAGCGTTTTGCTTACATTTGAAAGCTTACAAAACGTGTATTTTTATATGAAATTGTTTGCTGGGTTACAACCACCTAATTGTATACCTAGGGCAAAGGATAAGAGAAAGATTTTCATAGTCTAGCTTGGACAAAAATGTAAATAAATAGAAGAAAATAAGGCTCAGCAGAGCACCGGAACATTGATATTTTATGGTCGAGTAGTTGTGCAAGTTGGGAGAGCGTTAAATATACCCGAAAGGAGAAAATTGGCTGTTGGTATCTCAGTGATTATTAATACCAAAACCAGACTATTAAGATTCCTAAGGGGGTCCCCCTTCGAGAGTAAAATTTTTTCCGTCTTAAAACAAATCTACATTTATGTTCATGTCTTTTCGATTACAAAACGAATCCTCCACCCAAAAATAGCACTCAGTTACAGTCAAGATGCGAGCTCATCCTTTTGTTTTTTTTAAACAAGTACAAACTTTTTTCGAACTTTTCTTGAAATATTGGAAAATTCTGTCAACACTAAAAAGTTAATCAAATGGAGGCCAAAAAATTCTGAAGGTAGTACGCTGGGTTGTTATCAAAACTCAAAAAATGACAATTTTTGGTACCAAATGGCCGACACAGTCAGAAATTTCGATTGTTTTGTATCAACAGTAATAAAAAGAATGAAATTTTTTTACTTCTTTACCGAAAATATTCGTTATTTTCGAGTTTTTATGACAGTTGTACATGCTTGTGGGCCAATAACTATATGAGAGGGTAATTAATTGAAATGGGTTCGTGCTAAAAATTTGTTTATTTTGGAATAAGTTACAACTTTGTACTGCATTACATGTCCAAATTTGTACCGGGTTTCAAGACAAAGTTGAAAATCTGCAAAAAAAGTGGTCAAAACATGTTAGTTTGGGGCAACTTTGTAATTTTGAGTATGAAGAAGTAATTTTTTTGAAATGTTTTGTAGGCCAAGCCAAGAGCAACAACTTTGAAAAGATGTTAAAGCGAAATTCAAAATAGTTTACGTGATATGGAATCGTCAATCCCACTCTGAAGCTGAAAATTTCAAAGTGCAATAAAACGAAAACGGCAGCTAATCAGATTAAACACAGACAGGGTTTTTATACTACCATCACAACCTTTCACAATTTTTTGTCTCGACGCGATCTTCAAAAATGAGTCACAGTGCAATAGCACCGTTTTCTTTGGCTTTCCGATATGTGTTATGATTTTGTTGATACCTCAACTTGGATCCAATAAAATAATACTGGATTTTCATGCAGCGATAGCAATAAATCTTTAACTTTTATTGCCCAAACCGCTGACTTTTTAAAATATGTAGGTATGTGGTATCGAAGCTAATTTCGATACCGATTCGCTGGAAAATTATTGAATCCGATCTATTGACTTCAAAAAGTGAAGTCTTCGATGAAAGTGCTGCTTCTGATTTCGTCTGGACGGTGTAATGCTTCGAATTTTGATTTGATGTCCTTTTTACCATAAGCTTTAGTTTTGGCTTGCCTCATTATCTTCAAAATGGTAGTCAGCTACGATTAGTTCATCCAAAAAGTACAGGCTCTGCATACTTTTAAAGGAAAATGAAGGAAAACCAGATAATAGCGAAAAGCGAAAGAGCGAGGGGAAGAGAGAAAAACACCACTACGAAAATAATATACGCTCAGAGCAAAAACCGGTTGCCGAGGCACGAAATCGTCGTGAATTCGCCGTGCAGCGAATTGAGGTGGCCAATTTCTATCATTGGTCGGTATTTGGAGGGCGTCAAGGCAACTTTAAGTGGATTGGCCGTGGCAGCAGCCAGCCGAAGGTAGCCGAAGTGTGTACTGGTGACTATTGGCTTACGATTCGGGCTTCGGCTTGCCGAGCTCTGCCATTCGAGCTGTGGCCCAGGTTGGGCAAGTCAAGGCGTAACTCCGGGTGGTGGGTGGTTGTTGTCGTCTCAGTTGCAGGCGAAAGGGGAGAGTTTGTGGTAGCAACAAAAAAAAAACAAAAAAAGAAACAACAACACACAGAAGGGAATATTGATTGATGGGCTGGGTGGTGCCATAAAAAAACACTTCAGATCAGGTTAACGAGCCTAAATTAATGGCCGCTTAGCACTAGCAGTTGGTACAGTTGTCACTTCCAACAGCTCATGCTTCCCATCTTCCGCTTTACCCTCCCCCCCCTGGATACTCATTATGAAAATGACAGAAGAAGACGATGAAAAAAAGTATCTACACTTCCATTCAGAATCAGCCATATGGAAAGATATCTTTTCAGGCGTTGCACAAAAACAAAATGCGCAAGGGAAACCCCGCCGCATAGACAAAACACAAACCAAATGTGTGTGTGTAACAATGTGTGTGCGTACAACATTTTTGGGGTTGCAGCGTAGCGGAGGCTTAAAGGTGGAGAGGAAGAAGCATTTGGTGTTGGGAGATTATGTGCTCCATACAAATTACTTGGCTTGGTTTATGTAAATGTGAATGTTAAAAGTTTCGTTTGCACAGGCAGGAAAAAGGGACTTTGTGGAAGAACATTTCCTAAGGGGGGGAGTTAGGAAGTTGGCATCTGAGGGGATGTTCCAGTAGTCAACTCTTGAGCACTTGGTTTAATTGACAAGTCGGTTTTAAGGCACAGAAAGATGTAAAATGGTTGTTAAATTTTAAGTTAAAAAATATGTAACTTATTTGAAAATATATTATTATTTTGGATTTTGAAAAATTTAGGTTTTTTTTACATTTTTTTTTTTGGATTTAATAATTTAGAATTTTTTGTATGAGAAAAGTGGCGCCACTTAGCGCTCCAAAAGCTTGCTTAGAAGCTTTAAGCTTTGCTTAAGCTTGCAACAGAGCTTCTTGCTTGTGCTTAAAGAGCTTAAAGCTCACATTATATAAAAGCTTATAGCAAGCTTAAAGTTTAAAAGCTATTTAAAGCTTATGCTACTAAAATAATGGGAAGGCGGGGCCGTCTTTTTTTGAACTTTTATTCATTTCAATTTTGTGGGGCTACAACAGTGCTGGCCACGAACTTGGAACACTTTTTGACTTTTAAATAAGTTACATATGGACAGGGTGGTCTATTTAAACCAAGGGTGTCCACAGCCAATATGGACGCCGCGCATTCGATAGCGATAGCCGTGCGTATAGGCCAGGGTTGCCCAGAATGAGCTTACGGCCGCGTGGAGCAACAACAACCACAAGAAATTGGAAGAGAAACCCGATTTTTGTGTGTGTGTGTGTGTGTGTGTGTCAGTGTGAATAGCGAAAAGCTTTCGGCAACGACCATCTAATTCTGGACTATACGTTTCCTCTGTCGAACCAAGTTCTGTTTGCAACTGCAACCGTCTTCGTCTCAAACTAAACCCTGTTTCACTCCCACCCATCAGCCATGATATGGCAACTGCAACTGCGACAGAGCAAGACAGGGCGAGGATCGAACCTGAGCGCCGTAGCAGCGCAGCAAACAGAGAAGATTGACTGCGCAAAGGTACTATCTACCCCTCTCTCATCTGTGCTTTCGGCCGCTGCTAGCGAGGTGAGTGAGGCCAATCGCTAAACTACGCTCACTACCCATAAGCAAAATTGTTGTTGCGTTCGAGTCTGTCAGAGACATAGAAAAGAGAGACACATATGAAGTTGTTGTTGCAACAACAAAACTTTCGCTTGGAAAGAAAGAGAAAAGGGAAAACGCATGCATATGAATTTGTTGTTGCTTTACTTAGCCCATAAGTCATGCGTAAAACAGCAACGAATGCGCGGCTTGCGGAATGAGCTTGGGCACACCTGGTGCTGGCGCGCCATTCCATACGTTAAGTGCAATGAAAGTACCGTGTTCAATTCCCAATCAAACTCGACCAAATTTTTCTGTTTTCCTGAAAAACTTAAATGAAACGAGTCAGCTGGGTCGTCGAAGTTTGTTGTACAGTGTTGTCTCTGATCCTACATGGAATATATACATATATATGGGTAGAGAAACAGCGGCATATATGCAGGCGACTGCCTCACTTTCACTTCCAATCCAAAGTGGTATATTTGATCTGAAATCAATCAAATATTTTACCCAC
Source organism: Lordiphosa magnipectinata (assembly GCA_037044535.1). Taxonomy (NCBI): domain Eukaryota; kingdom Metazoa; phylum Arthropoda; class Insecta; order Diptera; family Drosophilidae; genus Lordiphosa; species Lordiphosa magnipectinata. Next base: position 248,700 of record JBAMBO010000555.1, read on the forward strand.
TCGAGTAAATTATGTTCTGGAAAACAGAACCATATCAACTCAAATCATGTTTTTAAAAACGTAACAATATCAACTCGACTTGAGTTTTGGCGATCTCAAAAAATTGTCCTTGAAGTGAGAACATTGTACTTGTTCAAACATGAACATAAGACGAGACTTCAAACCCCATTATGTAGCATTAGATATCACATTCAGCATCATAAAATATGTCTTTTGTAACATTCAATTTAATTACGGTTGCTTTCAAGGATTAGACAAACCACCTGAAAAGGTCATCCGGTACCCACCACTTAATATGCATCGTGTGAGACCAAGTGTATTCCTCACACGAATGCATTTTTATGTTTATACACACACGCAGCTATCTTACAAATACTGCCTTAGTTAAGTTAGAAGATAAGGGATAATAAATTCTTATTAAAAGGTACCCCGCTCACACTGAGCATGTCAGTACAAAGTGTATAAGTCTATACAGTACTACATATGAGAAAAACCGTTCATGCACTGTTTTTAGTAACGTTTGTGCTCATCTTGAGTCCAATTTAATCGGTTTAATCGGTGCGTAAAAGATCATTCATGGTACTGTGTCATGCGTCATATGTGTTGTTTACAGTGATTCTAAAAAAGGCACAAAAAAGATCTTCGTTTGCGGTGGGACTCACGACTGAGCGCTTAACAAATGTCTGGTTTCTTAAGTGTAATTTGACACTACGTTGTGCGTATCGCCATGTCGTTAGTGTTCAATCACAGGACCCGAGTTCGAATCCCAGCAAGGTAAAGTTAATAATAAAATGTTTTAAGAAGAGTTTAGTGAACACACCACACAAGTCATTTACTTCCTTGGTTTTTATTTGTCTTTATGGATGTAGGTTAGGTTAGGTTGCGATGGCAGAAGCGGTGAAGCTTCTTCACTTAGGCCAAAAAAAGCCCGTTTTGATACCATAGAACCCCTAAAATTTTTACTTTTAGACAGTAAAGGGTAGGTCTTCCCTTTTGAACCACTTAGAAGAAAGTAGCACAAATTTGAGTAGCAAAGCAATCTCTAATTCAGAGACGGCTGAAATGTTAGGTAGAAAATGCTGACCAAAGGAGGCGAATCGTCTCCTACTGAGCGCTGGACAGTGGCAGAGAGACTGAGCAACAGCTTCTACAGTAGTCGTTATGGTTGATACCAAGTCTCGCGGCATGCCTGCCGATGAGACAGTATCCTGTGAGAATTCCTACGACTAGGGAGGCTTTCTGCCTGCCTAGACGTAATCGCGTTAAGGTTCTGTTAAAGTTAAGACTGGGCCTAGCCTAGAGATTCACAGGTGTGGATTGATTACCATCGGTTTGTGGCCATCTTGTAGGTAGTTTCCCTTATTTTGAATTTACATGTCGCAAAAGGCACCCCTATTGTGCTCCTATCCAGTAGGATCTGGGCGGTAGTGCCAAGACTAGCGAGCCTGTCGGCTATCTCGTTGCCTTCAATGTTTCGGTGTCCAGGCACCCACATAAGACGTATTTTAAAGTGCTGAGCCATCTCATTCAGAGATTTGCGGCACTCAGTAAGTGTTTTAGTATTGTTTGTATTACCGTCAAGAGCTTTTAATGCAGCTTGACTGTCTGAAAAGATAAATACATTTCCTTCCTTGACCTCGAGTTCTCTTAGATGGTTGGTAGCCTCCTGGATAGTGGATATAAAATGTCAAAATTCTGAAGAGTATTTTAACCTCAGATTTTGGAAAATATTCGTAAAATATAGGCAGTTTATAGCCTTGACCATAGACAACCTTAACGTTGGGATAAAATGTCTTTGGCGCCATTTTTAGGCCCAATGGCCATGAATTTTAGGTTATTTTCGGCGGTTTTAGGCAATTTTTTGTTTGGTTGCATAACATATTCTTTTGTTTTCAGATAGAAGCGCCGTTATCATGTAGCCTTACATTCAAAACATGATTCTCAATGGTGAGAAAACTATCATGAGCGAAGAGCCTTCATGAAGCCTTTTCCCGTTTTCCATTTCGATCAAATCATGCGGAATCGAAATTATTAAATGTTCCCGCTTCCAAAAACCGACTGTGTTTTTCGGCTTTTGACTTCAAATTTCCATTTATCTTCATTTGACACTCTAGATGGCAAAAAGTTTCGACCGAATTTCTTTATAGTTTCTTCGAAACCACAACTCTATTTAATTCCGATCAATTGGATTCGGAAACGAGAACAGGCCTGAATATCTGTTTGTATGGGGGGAAATATTTTAATTAACACACGAGCAACCGGTCCAAAGCATCAATGTTTGGACTGTAATTTTTTGGGGAAAAGATTAGTGGACAATTCTTTTTCGTAGACGACGCTGGAGCAGCTGGATCGCTCAATGGAATGCGTTATCGGGACACATGCACATTTATTGGATTCAACAGGACGGCACCACCGCACACACAGCCCAAGCAACGATCTTTGTTCTGCGAAAGCCCAATTTAGAAAAATGGTGTTTATGGCTTTCCTCCGCGATTACCCTCGATCTGCTGCAGCCTTCAATTTATGGCGGTTTTGGCCCTGGAAGCCTTGAAAGTCACGAAGTGGCCGCTATTCAGTCCGAAGCCCTACATAAAGTTATGGAAGAAACTTAAGAGACGCTTCCAAATTTTTCTAACTTAAAACTCCAAGTTTTGATTACGAGAAGCGTTCCAAATGTTTGTAACTGCTTTTACTTTTTAATTCGTTTCCGAGACACAGTTGCAGCTAGCTATATGTTTGGTTGAAAATTTTCATTAGGATTCCTAACCTAACCTGTTTGAAAGATAAATATTTCTATTTTAGAACAGCGGTGGGCAGGAAACTTGAGTTTCTAAGCAGTCCAACACAAGGAATTGAATAAATCACCCTTATCGGAGAAGTTAGAGTCAAGCAGCTATGTACACAATGCATGTAATTGATTTTTGCAGCAGTCTGGTGAAGCTCGGTCGCACACATGGCACTTTTTACGTCAGTAAGAAGCGAGGCAATTGCTCGTACGTCAGAGTGACGCCAGTCACTCGCAGGAAAGGCGTGCTCCACGCTGTTTTAGAATGTTCCAGCTTGATTACTTGGAAATTACGTAAGCGGAACTTAATTTTTGATTTCTGAGAGTCTTCTGAACCTTAAAAGAGCCTTCAAATCTTACTTACCAATGAAGTAGACGCTTTACTATTGATTCTACAGCACTTTTACTAAGCTTCTCTGTATCAACAATGTTGCCAGCTACCATGTTGCCAGCAACAATCTTACCTCCCCCCCAATCAAATTGTAAGAATACACGTAAACTCTTTCATTTTCCATTTGTAAATTCAGTTTATTTTCATTTTTGGTTTCTCTCATTTGGTTTTGTTTCGCATTTCAATACGTTTTTGGTTTTGTTTGGTTTTTGTTTCGTCAGTTACAAATACTGAGATATACTACACAGGTGACACAATTTGATTTATCATTTTAGTTTTTGGTTTTTCACTTTTATTAATTCAACATTTTGGGTTGTTTTTTTGATGAATAAAACGCTGACTGCGTTCAAATGTTTGTTTGTATTCTTAATTGTTTTCATTTTCTTCTTAATATGCTTAATTTTTTTTTTTGTTGGTATTTTTGATTTCGAGCAACAATTTAACAGTTTAAGTTGAATTCTTGCATTTGACATTTAGTTTTGGTTTTTTGTTTTTGCTTTTGGGTTTTGTTAATAATTTCTAGGTTTCTGCCACGGCCAGTGATAAACTTGGTTTACATAAGCATTTTCAGTATTATTTATTAATGTGTTGTTATTGTTTACTCAAGTGTATCTGTTGGCTATTTACATGGTGTGTGCGTGTGTGCGTGTGTGTAAATAATTGCTCAAACTGGATTGGGCACCAAAGTCTCACGTTCAAAGGCTAAATCTGATCTCTGTTTCTGATTCTCTGATGATTTCCGTTGAAGTTTTCCTTTTCGTCTTGTATAATAATTCAGCTTACACGTTAAACACTTATCTACAATTTTATCTATTTATATATTTATTTAGGATTTAGCATGCGATTCAATTATTATTACGCTTAAGTTAAATGCCTTGAAAAAGTTCATTTTGGTTTTTTGGTTTGCTAAATTGCCCTCTCTTGAGCTGTTTTGATTTGAATTCTATTTTATGCTGAAAATTTTACAAATGTTTTGCGTGGGTTACGGGTGGGGCTGGGACATGGTATTGATGGTGATTAATCTTAGTAATCTTGCTTCTCGCCTAATTGAAATTTCTGTATAGCATTTTCACTGCAGCTGCTGTTGTTGTTGTTGTGGTTGTTGTAATTTTTGGTTTTGTTTTATATTAAAAATTTATTGAGCTAATTTAAAGCTTTCCATTTACTTGGGGTTTTTTGTGTTGCTTTTTCTCAACTGCCTTTAATTTGTTGTTATTTTATTAGATTTATTAAGAGCTGCTAGCCGTAAGCTTTACTGACATCGATAGTTCTAGAAATTAAGACGCATAAATGTAACAAAAACAAGAGAAATCTTGGAAATATCCTTGCAGGAAGTAATACACACACTTAGAAGAAGTGAAAGCGCCAAACCAGCGCTAAGTCTGAATGTTAAGGACACACTTGTAGCTAAGCTGCTCGATGTGTAATTGATGTGTAATAAATAAATCATTTGGTACTTGGAAATTGAATACTGGCATTTAAAGAAAACTTGGATTTTTCTTAATGTGCTCACAAATTAACTGATACCGGAATTGATTAGTTGACGGACAAGAGTGCAGCTCCAGAAACACTTTAGAGAACTACCCGGAAATGAAAGGAATACGCGATGAACCACCTTCTAAGTTAAGCAAATTTCAAAAATTTATCCAACCAGAAAGGATTACCAACAGATTCCTGACAGGGACCATGATGGGCATAACAAATACACCAACTATGCAAATACTAGGGTGAAAAGGAGGAGACCTTTGATTATAAACATTACTTTTAAGCCAACAATATTGGGAATTTGAACCCTACGAAAATACTGGCATTTGTACATAAAATAGGTTTCCTCGGGGAGTTGCAAACTCAGCATGGAGCCACAATAGCTCAAGATAGTTGCAGTTGGCAAGTACTCTTTTACAGCTTCTTTTGGGTACGCCTGTGTTTTTGCCAAGTCAGCCGCACTTGCCATTTGCCGTAGCAGCAATTGGATGGTGCTTGTGTTCCGAGTACTGAGTATCGAGAATTTCAAGTTCTGAGTATTGAGTAATGAGTATCGAGTTCTAAGTATCGAGCACTAAGTATCAAGTATTAAGAGTCCCGAGTTATGAGTATCAAGTAATGTGTATAGAGCAGCGTTTCTCAACGAGAGCGAGGACAAAAAGTGAGTGTGTATTGGTGTACGAAACTCAAGCGGCGCGAACCTGCTCCTTTGAGCGCTAGCCAGCGACCATAGACTAAGATATCTAGACTGAAAGATTGCGCTGTCGACATCGCTTCTGTCAGAAATTAGTCAGCTGTTCGCTCTCACTTACGCTCTCTAGATACATTTGGGAAAATAGGGTTGAGAGTTATTTACGAGCTATGGTACTGAGTATCGAGCACTGACTATCGAGTACTGAGTATCAAGTATAGAGAGTCACAAGTTCTGAGTATCGAGTGACACACACATATACACAATCCACCTGCTGGTAAGGCAAATCAGACCTCTCTTCATAAGGATCTTGCTACCTAGATCGGCACCAGAAGCCGGCGCGTCGTTATCTACTGTGCATACAAAAGTGCTCAGCAGCAGCGCAGTCGGCTCAACCACAGTATAAGCTCGTTGCTGCCCTGATTCACAACAATGCTGCCGTCCCAGATAACCGAAGTGTCAGTGGTTCGTCACATAAGCAGTATCAAAATGTGAATGTGTTTTTTGCCGATCCCTAAAGTTCAGACAAGTAAAGTTACATTTGAGTCAACCTTTTGAAGAGCTGGCATAGACGACTTAAATCAAATTTATATAAGCGAACGCTATAAAAATCTAAGGGAAGGGCGCAGCTACATCCATTGAGTTTTTGTGTTTATTTTTTGTTGGTAAACGATGGAAAATATATTGAATTTCGATTCCCTATTAAGTTTAATTGGTTGCTGAGAAGTTCCAAGCCGTTTTGCAAGGGGCCACTACCTGCCCATCGCTGCTTTATACAGTGCTCACAGTGAAATTCCACCTTGGACTTTTTTTGTTTGTTTTTTTTTTTGGTTTTCTAAATAAAACCCTTCTGCCTGCAAGGATGTCTCATCTTCGGTGCGCCGAAGTGTCTCTTAATGGTAAAGCGTTTTTTTTACATGCCACAAAAAATCCCTCAAATATGCCCAATTGAAGCTTTTTAATGCTGTTGCTCTTTTGCTTTTGTTTTGTTTTTTTTTTTGTTTGATTTTGTTGCTTTTTCCTTTTGTGTCTTGCTTGCTGAAACCGATAGAATTTTTTGCTTCAAGCTAATTTTCGTTAACTGAGTTAGCATAAGGAAATTATATATATATATACGATACGATACGATACGATACGATACGGTACGATACGTTATATAGTTTAGCAATCCATTTCCTGTTCCTCAGTTATTTCTAGCTGGCTGCTTTCAACATTGTTTTTTTTTTGAACACCTAAATAATGATTAGTTTACGCTTAGTTATTAATGTTTAAAAATTAATTCGACAACAAGCTCGTTTTGCACTTAAGTAACAATTTCCATTTTGTTTTTCAACTTTAGAGGCTATACAACAATTCGATCTATAACTATATTGAATGTGTTTTGGTTTTTGCATTAATTAATTAATATTATTGTATTATTGGTTTGCTTTTTTTTCGGGGAGTTTTCTCAAGACTTACAATTTACCAAAAACATTCAGTTAACAACAAATGGGAGCAACTATTTGCCGCCCCACGGGACGCTACGCGGAAGTGTTTTTGTGTGGTGAAACGAAACAAGTGAAACCCTGGCAAATTCAATAAGAACAGGAGGAGGGTAGGGGTAGCGGGTAGCGGGTAGCGTCTCTGGGGTTTACGTACAATATATAAATAACATGACTATTGACTATTGACTCTGGGATCACTTTTTGATTTAGGTTATCCGTCTCTCCATCTCTCCATCGCTGTCGTATATCAAAAACCAATTTTTTCTACATTTTGCTAGCACTTCGGAGTGCCTCACTTGTGCGCATAACATTTGTGTGTGTGGGGGGGATAGTGGGGGGTAAGGGGGGTCACTGCTGCATACTTTCCATTTGTAAACGCTGCAGATTCAACTCCGTGAGATTCTTCATCATTAACGTTCGCTCCATATTCTCGCGTATGTTGCGCTCGTTCTCCTGCCGCACTATTTTGGGGGAAGAGAAAAGAGTGGTTAGACAAATTGATGCAAACTAGTTAGAAGCTAACCCCCTAACGGAATGGAACAAGTTCACTGGGACGCGGCGGTATCCTTCTGTTGCATTTCGTTTAAACTGCAGTTGAAGTAAATGCCTGTTGATGAATTCTTAAATATAACTTTCATCAATCCAGACTATTTACTTTAAGCACAGTCCAACATGGAAGATCTATATATATAGTGACACGATTCCCGCTTGTTTTCGTTCTGTATTTGTTTTTGTGTCTTCTTCTCCCGATTGACAATTGCCGTTGGGTCGAGTTGCTTGCCGCTTTTGTGCATTTTACAACAGTTTTAATTAACGCTGAACAAATTGTGGGTCAGTGTGGGGGCTGGGGAATGGATGGGCGGACTCTGCTGCCCGTATGGGTTTTGGGGGAAGCCCATACACTCCCGCTCCCGTGTCGGTGTCGGTGTGTAAAGTGTCAACATTTTGTTTGCCAATCAATCACACAATTGGCCCGTTTGGGAGTCACTGCAGCTGGGGGGCTTTCGTTATAACTTTGTGCCAAAAGTCTTGTAAGAAACCAATGAAAGAAAAATAAGGAATTATCAACTTATCAGTAAGAGAATGAAATGCTGGAACTATCGAGAGTTTTGAGTTGGGTTTCACACATCGTTAAGACAAGGATGAAGTTAAGAGCCTAGTTTTCTTAAAATTAATTTGAGTATAGCCCAATTTGAGAGTTTCATAAGGCGGTTGATGAATAAACGAACAAAAAACTTAACAGCAAGCTTAATTTTCAGTTTAATATTCAAACTACTGTTGAGTGTCGATCAAAATTATCGATTGGCAAACAGCTGACTTAAGTAGGCGACCTGTTTTTTGCTAAATCAAAAGAGACAGCGAACGACCAAGTAATGCGAGAGAGCAGCGAAGGCACCATATCGATATTTGGTGAACCTGACTCTGAGAAAGCCAATGTATTTAAACTCCAGTTAACCATAATTCAATAACTATAGGTAAGCGCATTGCTCAGCTTCGAAGTTCTAAGTCGGGTTTGGTTAAATGATTCAAGTTCGAGATCCGTTACATCATGGACATCATCAACTGACATCATACATCGAACTGACATGTTCGCATTCGATTTCCTGCTTCTATTGATAACTTTTACTGTGTGGCCTTATTTATTCAGTTTATTTAGGGTCTGATAAGGTTACGCTACCTCTTTCTATTGTATCATGTCAGTAAACTTTTACAATTAAACTAAAGTTTAATCGGACCTTGAAAAAATGGGCTTTAATGTAGTGTGATCATGCTGTTCTTAGAGCCAAATGTGAATTCGTGTTATTCTTCTTCTCGTAAGTCAAGCTGTTAACATTGATAATATACATCAAGGGTGCCCACGCACTATGCGCACGCCATGCATTCGTTGTTGTTTTACGCATAGGCACAGCCGAGAGTATAGCTCGCGAAATTCGTAAAATTTTATTATTAAGAAGAAGATTTTATATTTGACAATTGAAGACGGGTAAATAGGAGGTGTAGGCTAATCGGGCTACTAAAATTGCCAAAATCTTTTATGAGTTGAGATTGTCATAAGGACGGGTAAATAGACGGGAGGTGTAGATCACGAAATTGATCAAACTTTTTGTAGGAATCTTGATTATTATGCAGACGGGTAAATAGCCAGATGGTAAAGATCGAAAGTTCTAAAAAATGGTGAAAATGACTCAATTTGAAGATCAGTGGTGCCCAAGCCTATTCCGCAAGCTGCGCATTCATTGATGTTTTACGCAAAGGAATAACTGGCGCGTATACCGGCCACGCATGCCATAAGCCCAGCAAACAATATGTGCGTTTTCTGACACTTTTCTGACACTTTATTATGAGCATTCACCGTCATAATGTGCACAAAAAAGAGTCCGGAATTAGCGATTTTTTCCATGAAACCGGTCGCACTTAATGTGGAAGATTTCTGAGTCCAATCTGACTTCTGATACTGCTTTCACCCTCCCAATGAAGCATAGAATAACCTCATAAAATACACATAAAAGTTACTTTTCTAGGCACTTAAAGGGCTACTGAAAGGCTCTTTCCAGAGGCATATTGGAGTGCAGATCCGAAAATGCTCAGACATAAGTGCTTTTTATGAGCCCGTGCTCAGATTGCACTGAATATGCTCAAATTTATGTGTTTACTCCAAAAACGCACTTAAGCTCGGCTCTTTGCAGACACATAATTTGGAGCGCTCCGAACTTGGTTTGCTGGGAGACTACATAAACCAACAACAAATTCATATGTGTTCTCTCCTCTCTTTCTTTCCGATATTTGTTGTTGCCGGCGCGTTTACCCCTTACGCAAAGCATCTGAATGCAGAGAGCAGCGTTGGTCAACGAGAGCGATGCCAAAAAGTGAGAGTGTGTTGGTGTGGAAAAATAATGCGCAGTGAATTTATACAGGGACCGCTGAATGCAGTGTGTCAGCTAATGGGAGCAGATCGTCAGTCACTTCTGCTTTATACAGAAGTACGATGGCTTTCTCGCAGAAAAGTGATAGTTCGGATTTACGAGTTAAAAATGTTAAATAAAGCACTTGGAGTTATTAGCAGAAAAAATTAACTATTATTTACCTAAGTGTGACATGCCTAAGTGATACAAAATCCATTCTCGGTTAACATTTCCGTTGGACACTTACCGATAAACGAGCAGAAAGAATTCATGGAGCTAACAACTGGTGATCGGACATTAAAACTAAAACTAGTATAAAAGAAATGAGTATCGTGCTGTTGAAATTCTATTACAATAACTGACATCCGAAGCAATTAATAATTTAGATCTTTGTTTTAACTTTGTGTGTGTTGATCAATGTGATGTCCTATCTTCTATTCTAAAAGTAAAGTCAAATGCCAGTGGACTAGTTCAAATGGACCCCAAATTTATTAAAATTCTTCTTACTCAAATTCTATCCCATATTACGCATTTATACAACACAGCATTAATGACTTTCACTTTTCCTCATGCCTGGAAAATAGCAAAAATTCTGTGAATTCCAAAAAACAATAATGAACATCGTCCAATCTCCATATAACCGTTCTTAAGTCATGTCTCGTCAAATATCTAAGTTCATGCAGGAAAACTTTCTGTTGAATGACAGACAATCAGGATTCAGAAAACATCGAAGTTGCACTACTACCGTAACTAAAATCAGCGAAGATATACGACGAAAAATGGACAGAGCAACGTAACATTTTTGACTTTGCTAGATTATAGCAAAGCGTTCGATTCAGTCAATCACGAGGTACTCTGCACAAAGCTTAATAGATTATATAATTTCTCCAGTACAGCATTAAAATTGATGAGCTCGTACCTACATGACCGACTGCAAGCAGTAGCTACTGTAAATAGAAGATCATCCTTTCTGTCACTAAGTCGTGGCGTCCCACAAGGATCAGTTCTTGGACCATTACTTTTTTCGATATATGTTAACGACCTCCCAAATGTTCTGTCTAAATGTGATGTTCAAATGTATGAAGATGATGTCCAGATGTATGTCAGTCGTCCGTTAATCAAAATTTCTGAATGTGTTGATGTTTGTAATAGTGAACTTGAACTGATACGGAAAGCAAAGAAAAATGGTCTTAAAAATCAACCCAACAAAGTCCAAGTGCATTGTTGTATATAAAAAGAGATTTGATACAGGTTGCTTACCAAATCTAAAGATTGATGGTATCAGTATAGACTACGTTGAGCGAGCAGTAAATGTAGGTTTTACATTTAACAATATTTTATCATGGGATGATCACATAAACAAAGCAATTGGCAAAACATACTCCTTAATCCGGCAGTTAAATCTAACGAAAAGTTTCATACCAACACATATTAAACATCTGGTTGCAAAAACATACATAGTACCTTCACTTTTATACGGTGTGGAAGTCTTCGGTAGTTGTAGTGCAAAGTCTAAATCTAAACTTAATGTTGCTTTCAACAACATAGCTAGGTATGCCGACAAAAAAAAAACCATCGGATCACATATCCGAATTTGCAGAGAAAATTTTTGACATTCCGTTAAACTCGTGGATTTGCTTGAGAGCTCTCATTTTCCTGCACAAAATAATTAACACTTCAGAGCCTTCATATCTTTATGAGATACTTAATTTTGCTGCGTCTCAACGAACTAAAAATCTAATCTGCCCTAAAAATTAACTCGCTACCTCAGACTTCCATTATTTCTCATTTGCTATTCGCCTTTGGAATCATTTACCAAACAATATTAAATCGATAAAAAGCGCACCACTATTTAAGAAAAGTTTAGAACACCATCTCAAACAATAGCACAAATATAACCATTCCTCTTTTTAATTTTCTAATGTAATTATTGATTGTTTATATAATTTATCCTTAGTTTAAGTTAGTATATTTTTGTATTGTTTTCAAATCGATGTCAACCTGTAATTAGTGCTATAAACCAGGGAATCAAACCGAATCGTTTTTCGGTTCCGGTTCCGGTTCTGGTACGTACCGAAACTTATGTTTCGGTAAAAGGTTCTATTTTGGTTCTAACATTATTTCGGTATTCGGTTCCGTATTGGTACCTTAATTTTTATTTCGGTATACCGGTAAGAACCGTTACAGTTTATAGAAAATTTAGACTAAGACTAAGTGGATGAGCAATCTAGACACACACAAATACGGATGTATTCGATTTACATCAATTTTCAATTGCATTCTAGCTTGTTTTCATAAAATATTTTCAAGTTTGTATTATTGTATTATCGGCTATTGTTTTAGCGTCCATCCGATTTTCCAGTGGAGCTTACGCTCACTTTGGAAGTTGAAACAGCAGGAAGATCTTCAGAAAACCTTGTTAAATGCCATTAAACTGATTTGTGAAGATGCTGAACTATTTGTATTGTCCCAATTCTTTTCACATAAATACATATCGTTCAGTTACTTTAAGACTGTCACGACTTTTGAGTTAATGATACAGAAATATTCGCCATATTGTGTTCTATATGGTGTACAATTTTCATATTGATATAATTTATTCTCTGGAAATATGTTATTTCATTTTACTGGTTTATTTTCATGATCTTACAAGAGCGACGTATCTTAGTTGTCCTACAGACGATATCGTTACAGATCCTTCGGCATGTTCAGACGTTATATTTTCGAATTGGATTGAATATAAACAAAAAAATGTATTTTCCATAGAGAATACAAAATCGATTATTTTGAAGTATGATAATGTTGCTGCAAGTGCGAGAAATATGACTCGACTTCGTTTCCCATGTCAGATAAAGTGTCAGAGCTAATTTCCACACTTAGTTGGACTTAAACAGACATGGATAAAATTCTTAAATAAATATCCGCCAAAATAGTTACCCAGGTAATTTTGTGGTATTATAATCTGGGTCCGATAAAATGCCAGGAAAACTTTCTTAAAATTAAGTGCTCGCTGTGCAGTCTATTTGTTACGCTCAGAACCGAAACTGTACCGGTACAATGTTAAGGTTCTTTTCGGTCTTTTCGGTACCAGGAATAACGGTTCTCGAATACCGGTATACAAAAAACTGCAAATATGGGTTCCGGTTCCGGTTCTGGTTCTGAGTTTTAATCGGTTCTTTTCGGTATACGGTTCCGGTTCTGGTTCCGGTTTGATTCCCTGCTATAAACATAAGTTTCCATGTACTTGTAGCACTAAGATAATAATAATAATAAACAAACAAACAAATATGCCACAACCTACTTATGCGAATTGGAATTTTCAACTCCCACTACTATTAAATCGACAAAAAGAGAACTCCTGAGGAAGATCAATGAAGAGATGAGAGTAGCCTTATCAACGATTGCTACAAATTTTGTTCGACTGTGCTCAGTTAAACGGGTTTACATTTCTCACTAAACATCTTTTGCATATTAGGTATATTTATTTTAGTAATAAATAAATATTAAATAAATCTTTCTTTTTCTTTGTATGTAACTCTAAAATTTCTTGATTTAATACACACTGATTTAGAAGATGAGAAATTAGCCCTTAGAGAAGTAAGAGTATCCTTGAATTCGCTCCACAAGGTTGAGGTAACAAACACCAGCGACTTGTGTCTATTTACAAAAAATTATGTCAATAATTGTCAGAGAAAAAAAATGTAATCGCTCTTTCCAGCCAAATGAACAAGCATAATTAAGAAAAATATATTTGTGTAATTTAGCCTTAGGACTTATGTAATTTGCATATATTAAATTTCTTTGACAAGTTCAACGATTGAACTCTGTGCTGTATTTGATGTATATTAAAATAAATGTAATATTCAAATCAACAATGGTAAATTTTATGTATATCTGAAGTGCCCCGAATCAGCTTATGGCCTTGTAAACTTTAATACAAATGAAGAAAATGTTTGTGATACAACAAGAACTAAAAGAAAAAAAAAAGAGAAAACCTCTGTTTGACTGTCTGATACACTCGAAATCACAAATCTTTCTTGATTTTACTTATACTTCAGATCAGAGGAATACTACTCGTCATGTAGACATCAATACAAATGAAGAAACCATTTCTGGAACAACAACAACTTCCAGAAATAGAAAGAGAAAACCCATAATTGCCTGCTCGTGGCTGTCTGACACACACGTAATCATTCGTCCCTCAATAACAAAACTTTTAAATTCGTGCAGCTGCGAAAACACGACTTTCTGTAGGCCACACAAAGTGGTTTGGCATTAGGTAATTGTCATTTTGACCACATGTCTAAATAATTAAATTTGCTTTTTGTTCGTTTTGTGGCTTTGTTTGCATTTCTATAACAAATCCTATAAAATATGACAATTTCTATAAAATAAAAACACATTTGATAAAAAATCTAAGAATTAATTTTAAAAAAATGGTCAAAATCAACTTAAAGTTACGATTTGTAGTTCAGTGTACTGCAGTAAAATGTGTAATTTATTTTCGATGCATTTTAAGAGGCTTCGGCTTGGGCTTTTTGGGCTTTTGGCCATAGAGTGGAACAGCCCAGAATATTTTTTGCCATTGCACAAAATGTGCGTGGCAAAAATTTAATTAAAAAATACTTGGCCTAAATGGCGGCGCACACACAAACACACACACACACACACACTCACACAGACACAGCTAAGTATGCGGCAAGCATTTAAGTAATTAACAAATGCTTTTATTGCATTGCAAAATTAGTAATGAAAAAATTTAGCAAAAACAGAGGGAAACAATCAAAGAATGGGCTAATTTTAAAGGGCGGCAAATGCAAATGCAAATGCACATACACACACACACACACACACACGCGGCTCAAATAGGGAACCAGCAGCATAGCCAGGACCCGGTTCCAGGTCTGCACTTCGTGCCTGTGCATAGGCTTTCAGGCGTAAGCGTAACGTGTGAATGACAAGGGGGCGACGGTGATGGGGAAGCTGGTTGCTGCCATTATTCACTTGGCTGTGGTAAATAACAGCTACTCAGCACAATGCTCCTTCTCCCACACTCCCCCGCCATTCATCGCCATCGCCATCGGGCCACGTGGACGAGCCATGTGCGCGTGTGTGCGTGTTGGGCTATTTGAGACCAATTAACATATAACTTTCCCACTGGTAAACAAGTTAAATTGTTAACAACCATTATGGGCGCTCATAAATGCTGCCGTGTAACTTTGTGCCTCTTGCGTCTCGCTCACTTTTACGGGTGAGGTGGTGGCCAGAGCTTTTGTGTGTGTGTGTGTGTGTTTTGCTTTGTCTTTCATGTTGTTTAATTATAAATGTGGCTTTGAAAGCAACAGCCCATCCACATCCACCTGCTGCTACTCCGGCTGTCCTGGAATGTGCAGCCCTGATGGATGAAGACCAAACACTAATTAGACAACTCTATCTGGGGAATTGTGCTCGCTTCTATTGTGCCTTTAAATTGAATTTATTGATGCACTTTTGTGGTTTCATTTAGTTTAGTTTTTCGGTATGAAAAATTCAAAGGCCCTAAAAAGTATGCTACACTTTTCGGGTTTTGCAGCTAAATTAGTCCATTTAAGTTTTGTATCTTTTGTATTTGGCACAAAGTGAAGTTGACCTGGACATGTAGCTTAAAGTCCCCGAAATTAAGTCAGTTCGTAGAAATTATAAAATTCTCAGCATAAACTAATAGACTGATAGATCTTTCCATTCGGACTAGTATCGATAAATAGAATTAAATTAAATTGTTTGAGGAAGGCAAACGTCACTGTGAAATTGCCTGTATGTTCGGTGCTCCCACCGCAAACACTCCCCCAGGTCATAAATGGCAGAGTATATTGTCTTTTCAGAAACTGTTTACAGTAAAGCAGCCGCACCATCATCAAAACCGCAGGAGTTGGTCAGCCTGAAACCACCGCAAGCAGCTCTAGGGCAGAAATTGACTCAGGACTGGTGCCGAAAGCACATTTGCGAAATGGCCGCCCCGCTGGGTGAATCTTAATCCGTTGGACTACCGTGGTGTTTTGATTTTCGTGGCAAGGACTTGTGTTAAGCGTAACACAACTTCCACAATTTCAACAGGCGTTTTGTGTCACCAAATCTAGGTCCGAGGAATCTTTTAAGTCTCGAGTTAGTGAATACTTGTGCCAATTCAACAACATAGAGGTCATTTTTGTTGAGCGAATGGTGTTAATTTTGATATGAAGCAAATTCATGGAATAATTACTACTTCACACAGAGTTGCTTTTGAGCTGCACTTATAAAGTTAAGAAGTAGTACTTTTCGATAACATTAAAGTAAGTTAAATGAATGGATTCTTCACAAAACGCGCTATAATCAACACCAACTCTTCAATATGCTGAAAAAAGTCTAATTTTATTGCCTTGTTGTTGTTATAAGTTTTTATCCGATTATCATATTTAAATATTTTAAGCATTCAATGCGATTCTTATGAAATACATCAGTAAAAAAAATCCGAAAATAAGGGAGAAAAATATGACTTGTTGCTGGTTGAGGGCTTATGTGCTATGATGTGATCGCTTTCTCATGCGAGTGCTTGATAGTCGTTTGCTTTAAGATGCAGTCGTCTCTGTGTTTAGTCTGCGAGGTCCCAAGTTCGAGTGCCAGACAAGATAAAGTAGAAAAAAAAGAAGTTTTTATACACTTGCAAATGCTGTTTTTGAAATATCAGAGTTAAAATCAAAAATTTTTCTTACTAAAACTCATTTTTCAACAGATAGTCAACTGATTTAGACCAAATTTCACGAATCCTTTTCAAAACATTTAAAATTAGCAATCGTCGAGTTTAATAACGATAAAATTTGAAACAAAAAAGTTTTATTCACTAAGACCCATTTTCCGACCAATCGGTCCCTTGGCAGCTGTAAGATATAGTCATCCGATTTTGACCAAAATTTGCTTATCTGTTTGAAAGTATGTAATATTAATAATGGACGAGTTTGGGGACGCTAACATTCAAAACAAAAAAGTTTTTCTCACTAAGACCCATTTTCCGACTGCTGGTTCCTATGGCAGCTATATGCTATAGTCATCCGATCCGATCGGTTCCGACATATCAGCAGCGTGCAGTAAAAAGAAGATTCTGTGCAAAATTTCACCTCGATATATAGATAGAAAACGCGATTGTTTCATCTTAGAGTCGAGTATAAACGATCTTAATCCAAGATTGTTGGAGGATTGTTGAGGGCGTCCCATAAATTCATAGAATATAATCTTGGGTTAAGATTATCTCGTCTCTGTCGAGTCCTGACACCGTTTCGTCTCGGTTTCAAGACTTTATTCTTGGTTTTAGATTGTTTGAGCTTAAAGTTGCCATAAATGTTTCTTTTTTACGCTTTTTAGACGCGTTTTGTGGGGAACCTATACTTTTGTTTTGAATTTTTTTAATACTATCGTAAATTACTATTTCTGAACTTTAGAATAAACTATCCCAAAGAATGAAACTACTATTTTTAGCAAAGATATCATATTTAGAATACATCTAATAAAATACCAAAATGGCCTACTGCACAAAGCTATGCCATGCAAAAACAGCACAACAGGTTAGTAATTTGTATAGAATTTCAATGAAAATTTTCAACAACACCCATTGTATACATTGGGGCAGTAACAATATATACCATTTTAAGTGGAAACGTATACAATTACTAAAAATGGTATATCTTCATTGAGAGAATCGGAGAAATGCTTGGGATAGTTTATTTCAAAGTTAAGGAGTAGTACTTTACTATAATATCAAAGACAGTCAAAACATAAATATAGATTCCACAAATAAACGCGTCTAAAAAGGGTAAAAATAGGAATTTTTGACAGCTTAAGGCTCAAATTAAGGCTAAAATCTCGACGTGATTACCCATTTCTGAATACAAGAATCATCACCAACCCTTCAATATACTAGAAAAAGTCTAATTTTGTTGCCTTGTGATATCAATCATAGAACTTTTTGCAGGCTCTAGGTCAATAAGTTATGTTTTTGTTCATAGCTATTCTTAAAAAAAGACACACACATACCACAAAAGGAGGCTGGTTGACTACCCAGCAAGCAATAAGGACTCTCGAAGTCTTTTGGTACAAATACTCTGCACATTTGTCGGAACCGGCCGGATCGGATGTCTATAGCATATAGCTGCCATAGGAACGATCGTTCAAAAAACTAGTTTTAGTGAGAAAACCATTTTTGTTTTCAATGCAAATATCCCCAAACCTCGTATTTATTAGTTTTCTATGCTGTTACATAATTCCACAAAGTATGATGAAAATCGGACAATTATATAGTATAGCTGCCATACAAAAGATAGGTCTAAAAAAAAGGCTTAGTAGAAAAAACTTTTCTGTTTTCAATGCTATTGCTGCCAAACTTGTTACTGATCAATTTTATATGCTACCACACAATTCTACCAAGTTTGATCCAAATCGGAGGACTATAGCATATAGCTGCCATAGGAACTATCGATCGAAAAAGTAGTTCTAGTGAGAAAAGCTTTTTGGTTTTCTATGGTAGTGTACTTTATACTTTCTAGTTATGAATATTATCGGATTCTACACAATTTTGGGGAGTTTGGTCAAAATCAGATAAATATATCTTATAGCTGCCATATAACAAACTGGCTAGCAAATGGTTTAGCTACTACGTTTAATGTGTAACTAACTTTATTGAATGTAACTTAAGCTAACAATTATCGTTGAGTCGAATGGAGCCAGAAACTGAGCGCCAGGAATGTCGTTCTGCTATCGCGTAAGGGTTGGTGCTCGATGAATGGTGTGACCAGAGGTGGCCAGGGCTGCCACAATGGTCAAAGTAGTGGCGCCATCTATTGCTGAGTTTAGGAAACAATCGAGCTAAGAATGTTGGACGATAATTATTTAATTCCTTAATTTATATAAAATACACAAGCTGCAAGGGTATATAAACTTTGGTCGAGCCGAAGTTAGCTTTCCTCTATGTTTTTCTATGAAAACGGTCGCACTTAATGTGCAAGTTTTTTGAGTCGAAGTTCTTTCACCCTCCAACTAAGCATATAAAAACCTCAGTAATGACACATACGAGTAACTTTTCTAGGCATTTGAAGGGCTACTGAATCGCTTCCTGAAAGGCTCTTTTCAGACGTGCAACTCCGAAAATGCTTAGACATTAGTGCTTTTTATGAGCCCGTGCATAGAGAGCAATGAATGTGCTCCGAAAATCCTCAAATTTATGTGTTTACTCCAGAGTTCCCCAGCCATAGCCCCTGAGGGCCGAACGTATTCGTTAAATCACATCAAATCAAATCATTTCTAACTGAATGTCTGAAAGTCAGTCGCAGTCAACGTAACAAAATAATCCCTACCGCTGCAGTATATTGCTAAGCAACACTGCTAATAAGCATTTACAAATTTTCAGTTCTCTTTTTGGCGAACCCTGGTTTCTTCTCTTTTCAGACACATAACTTGAGGCATTCCGAACTTAGCTTGCTGGGTATATAGTTATTTCATGAATCTTCACGATTCAATTATTAACAGTCTTTGTGTGTCTTCTGCGGGTTAGCAGAGGCTAACTCATGCCAGCATTGCTATAATCGCTTGGGAATTCCAAAGGCAGGCTTATAGCCAAATCTGACATCAGCAACCAATGCCAAATCGCAGAAGCTTTGTGTGTATCTACGCCCCTTTCTGATGTTAGTGGGGGAAATTTTCTCCCCTCAGTTAACACTGGCTTCAATTCGTTGGAATTGCGCAAATGCAATCAAAATGTGGTTTTTGTTGTTTTTTAATGAAAATATTTTTGGTTAGTCAGTTAGTTTGTTTTGATAGTTTCTGACAACAGCGAAGTGCTGAAGCATTTTATCACAGCGTGAACTCTTTGAATATCAATAATAGAACTTTTAGCAGGCTCCAGGTCAATAAGTTATGCTAAAGCAAAGAAAGGAATTCATACATAAACTAAAGATATTTTCATAAAAATGTGCTAAGGATGTATCTAAAATATTAGAAAACTCTACTTGTTGTTAATGTTTTATTCCACTTAGATGTAAGCTTCTATTTCTCATAAATTTGTACGAAAATTATGATAAAATTCATGGCTGAAACGAATATAACATTGTATAAGTACCGACCAGAAATTGTGCTAATAAATTGGAAAATTAAAACAATAATGCTAATGCTTTTTAAAACCGTTAAGCCCCAGTGTCAATTATACCAGATTTCTTGTCTTAATTAAACACTTAAAGTATACAAATCGGAAATCCGTTCTCTCTTTGTGTTTTTTTTATCACATTGCCAGCAATTATTCCTAATTGCAACTAAATTGAAACTGAATTCAAGCTTAATTCACTCAGATGTCAGATTAAACTTGAAAGCGAATGGAGTAAATCGGGCTCCAAAGTAGAAAAGTTTCCGGTAGTTTAAGACTTTGGCAATTTTAAAATGGAATTAAAGTTGGGCAAAACAAAATATGAAAAAAGTTGTATTGTTTTTTGTACTTTTTGTTCAGAGTTGTTAGAAATGTGTGTGTGCTGTCAATATGGTGAGTGTTTGATGTGATTTCAGTTGGCTTGGTTGGTGTTGGCATTTCTTTTTTCTATTCTTTTTTTTTTTTTTGGCGTTAGCGGTCACATGGGCATTGCCTCACAGAGTGGCATCAGGCAACTGGCAAGGCCATTGGAGCCAACTGAGCGGGCAATGTCACCAGCATGAGGGCTGAGGCTGTTGTTGTGCCAACAACAATAAACAATTGTTGCTGTTGCTGCTTTGGCGGTGGCTGCTGCATTCACTCAGTGAGGCGCGTATGAAAAAGTAACCTAGTTTCATGTCGTAAACGTAAAATTAAGGCTGTGTGTGGTGTGTGCGTGTGTGGACACACACATAAAAAGGGAACTCAGGGCACCGTGTCGTAATGATGCTGCACACACACATGAAAGCAAACAAACAAAACTATTAAGCGAAAGCATAAAAAGTGAGCATGATAACGAAAGGTCTGCTGTGCGCAGACACAGCAAGCCGTTGCTTGGTTGGTTGGTTGGTCGGTCAGTTTGTCAGTCAGTCAGGCATTGTCACACACACATACACACAGCTTAAGGAGATGCTGCTGCAGTCAAAGTCATTAAAGTTGAGGTAAGTACAATATCAGTTTTTATGGTCCCGTGCGTATGTCAAAGAGATAGGGGAGAGACTCCGTCTGGTTAGCCATTTAGTCAGCTTATGTAAAGCTTCAGATTTTGCTGAGCCGGGCACATCATTTGTATTGGTATTTGTAAAGCTTTCAGGGGGGTGTGCGTGTGTGCCATTGATAATGAAGATGAGCAAATTAAGGGTAGTTTCTAGCCTCGCTAAAAACTGAATTACACAAAAATTAAAATTGCTGTTGTTGTTAAAATAAAACTCCACCTCAAAAGTATGCCACACTTTTTGGCTCTCCCCCCCAGTTTAAAGCTTCGCCCCGAAAAGCAGGCAACACTACTTACACTTGTCTGAGCAACTGTTACAAGCTCAGAGGAGGAAACCATTTGTGGAAATTGTCGGTATCGAAGCGGAAGCCAAAACCAAATTGCCCTCCGGCTGGCCAAGAGCTTGAGCGGGGACCGACTGCCAGTTCATGATGGACGCATGCCCGGATAGTGCACTGGCGTATCCCTGACAAACGAGTGCGCCTTCTTGCCCGACTGACTCTGGCCGGAGGTGAGGGTGACTATGACAACGAACACACTGGCACAGACAAGGCACAACAGTACGGTGGCCAGGACAATGCAAACGATACGTTTGCGTTTACGATCAGCCTCCTCGTCCTCATCGGTCTCATCGCTCAGTGACTTCTTTTTTAGCTTGTGTGAGCCACCGCCTACCGACGCCTTGCGTCCGGCCGCCAGCTTATGATGGAAGGGCCTTAGCACTTGGGCCGCAAAAGCGGCTTCACCCAACTCATGCTCGTAGGTGATGGAGGACTTGCGCTCAAAACTGGGTCGCTTCTCCTCCATAAAAGCAGTCGCTGCCGACGAGATGGGACGTGGACTGCGCTTAATCTCATCGATATTAACCGTCGAGCTGGGCACGGCCGTGGACAGGGGACGACTGTTGCGTCGGTGGGGTGAACTGAGCTCAAAGTCATCGGGAGCTTGGCCCAGGGCTCCGGCGTCGCCGATGAAGCTTTTGGACTTTTTCGAGGCACTCAAAGTCTCGCGATAGCTGCGCAGGCGGACACTGGCACTGTGCAGGGCCTTGGCCTGTTTGACACTGGCACTGGCGTTGGTGCCCTGGAATGCAGCAGCGGCGGCCAACACTCCCGGACGGGAGTGCACGGCCAGCTCTTCGAGATTGCTGGGCGACAGGTAGAGGGAACGCCCGTGCTGGGCTCCCCGCTTGAAGTGATAGGCCGCAGTGGCTGCTGCCGCTGCACTGTGCAGCTGCATGGTGTGGGCAGCCGACGTGGAGGGTCTGCCGTCCAGTTCCAGGCTGTGCGTGCTCTGCTGGCGCGAGTGTGGATGCGGCTCTCGCGTCTTCTGCTTGACACTATTCGAGGCGGAGGGTGGATGCGTGTTGCTGGAACCGGCTGCATCCTCGAAGGAACCCGAACTCTTGCGCATGCGCTGCACGGCCAGGGCAGCAGCCGTCAGCTCGGCCAGACCCAGCTCGTCCATTTTGGTGTGACTATTGCTACGCGATCGCGACTCCACGAACAGCTCATTCTCCAGCGATAGATTTGTGGGTGGAAACAGGGAGGAGGCGGAGGGCTCCAGCAGGTCATCGTTCAGCGACGGATGTCGTATCTGGGACTCCACCACCGACTCCGGCTTGCTGCTGGGCCTGCGGCCGGGGTCATTGAACGAACGGTGCGAGCGACAGCCCCTGCGGCTGGGCGAGGGTGAGCGCGAATGCTCCTTGCCCGCACCTGGCAGTGGGCCGGGCATCAGGAAATTGCCACGCACCGAGCTCGTGCGACGACTGGAGGCCGCCGAGCTGGCATTCACCGCCAGCTGGATCTGCTCCAGGGCAACGGGATCCTGCTGCGCATGGAAGGAGTGCGTCTTCTTCATCTGAAAATTGGTAGACGGATGCACATCAATAGTGTCTGAGCGCCGGAACAGGTTCTTCTTCAGCGGATGCGTGTGTGCGGCTGCGGAGCGGGACTGTAGCGTGGCTGGGGCCGGCTGCAGATCATCGACATCGATGAACTGAATCGGTGATGTGCTGCCGCCCAACGGCGAACGTCCCACTCCCACACTCATGCCGTCGCCCAGGCTGCTGCTGCTGACCAGATAAATGTCCGGCTGTCGGTGCACGGGGCTGACCGCATGGGACGTGGGCGAGCTCGAGTGCGAGTGCTGGCGGTGCTGTTGGTGGTGGCGGGCAGCAGCGGCCTGTGCGGCCAAGTGTTGGAAAGTGTGCAGATGCAGCTGGTGTTGTTGCTGTTGTTGTTGTTGTTGTTGTTGCTGGTGGTGGTGGTGTTGCTGGCGGGCAGAGAGGGCGGGGGAGACGACACCACTACCACCGACGCTACGCTGGGAATGGGGGAGATGTTGAGGTGCTGGGAGTGCTAGGGTCTGCGGTGGGGCCACCGATCTAGGCACGGGCAGCGGCGAGGCAGAGCGATGGATGAGCGGCTGTTCGCTGATAATGAGGCCCTCGTCTAGATCGAGATCCAGATCCATTTCGTCCACCGCCGTGGGCGCATAGTTATCAATGGCCATCGACAGGGAGCGGTGGATGGGCTTCAGCTTGGGCGGCTTCTTCTTGGTGGCGGGATTGTCAAACGACGAAGTGCCCGAGGTGTGCTCCTCGTCCGCCGCGCCGGCCGTCAGATACGGATCATAGCTATGTACGGCCACAACATGCTGATGGCGCGAGTGCTGTGGTGGGTGGTGGTGGTGCGACTGCGACTGGTGCTGACCACCGCTGGTGCCGCGCTCCATGCGGTAGTAGTACTGCCGTGGGTATCTATGGTAGTAATGTGCAATTGTGGTGCTGGTATGTGGAGGAGCAGGAGGACTTTCGGTTTGTTTTGTTTTGGTTTGGGTTTACACACGAAAAACTGACCTGGTCGGGGTCTGGAACTGGTTTTTGGTTGGTTGGTGGAGTTGGTTGTTCGGTGGTAAAGCTTATTGCTGGGCCAGTTTTTGCGGTGGTGTCTGTTTGCGGTGGTTCAGTGTCTGGTGGCAGATGGAAGGGGGTGCTACACACAAAACACTATGCAGGGGTTGGGTTTGGGGAATGGACACGGTACACACACACACACACACAAACACCGAGAGAGTGTAATGGTGCAAAAGGCATTCGGTTAACTAAGTAGATGAGCGTGTGTGTGGGTGGTTGTTGTTGCTGTGGTATCTGCTGGCTGGTGGTGGTGCTTCACTCTGCTTCGCTAGTTTCGTGCAAATAAATTCCGTTTCTTTATGTTTTATTGTCACATTGTGTGGATGTTTGACTTGATGCTGTTGTTGTTGTTGTTGTTTTGGTTGTTGTTGTTGTTGTTGATGCAATTCAAATGAGTTGTTGATGAGTTTTGCTGTTTGTTGTAAAAAATGCTCTGTTGTTGTGTTTTGTCTGTTTGCTACACTCATTAAAATTGGCAAATACAAAAGCACAACTAGAAGTAGACAAGAGAAATACGTAAAAAAGTATTAGCAAGCTGGACGGGATGGGTGGGGGACGGTGTGGACGGTGGATGGTGTAGGTGTAGGTGGTGCCAGCTGGATGGTGTTCGAATCAAATAAAAAGCATCTAAAATGGAATTGTATTAGAGAAGCATGGAAAAGAAATCGCATCGAATTGCAAATTGAGTCAAGACAAGCTTTGCATACTAAAATGATGTCCGATGATGCGGGAAGCGATAGCTATAAGTTTAGTTCGCTATTCCCCTTTTTTTTTTTTAACATAAGCCAGAGAGAAATGAATTCAACTGAAAATTTAGTTTTTGTGGTGTATTGGATTAATAAGAATTTGGCAGAGTCAAACTTTGCTAAGCATTTAATAAATACATACAGACTTTCAATGAAATTAAAATTGAAAAATTTTATAATTTGCTTCATTTTCACATATATCATTTGTAAAAACTTCACTCAAAATAATTATAACATAGGAAAATGCGGAGGTTAGAGCGAGACGGACATAGTCAACAAGTAACTCAGAGAGCAAAAATTGACAGCTAGCAGCTGACTTATATCTGAGTGAAAAGTTGTCGGCGCAGCCAATTGTATTTCTCTGTTAAATCTTCTTTGGTTTTGTCAAAGAAAATTTAACATAGAAGCACTATTTGAAACGCCTCTCTTTTTTGGGTAATGTTAACTCCATTGTGACAAGGAGATACTTCAATTTGTGACAACAAAATCTGTTACTCAAAATTATCTGAGTGAAATGTTGTCAACGCAGCAAATAGTAGTAAGTAAATAGTAAAAAATTCCATTACTTTTATTGAGTTTTGAAGTTAACGAAAAGTATCGGATCCCCCAAGAAGTATCGATAAAGAAAGCAGGCCTGAAAGTGCTAAGGATCAGGTGATGCCAAACGGAGGCAACGCCATTTTCTTTCTTCTCAAAATCGTAATATGGATTGGATTTCTCAAAAGCATCTTTAATTATCAATTTAAGCGATTCTGTACTATAAAATAGATTTTTGCGGTCATAATGTTGAAAAAAGTTATTAAAAATCTTAGGAAATTGATTTTCTTTGTATATAGGGGGTATTGTTCTGGTTTAGGTTCGGGAGCTTAAATATTATATTTGAAAGGTCCGAACCGAACCGGTTTATAGCAGCCTCGATTTCAAACTAGATTCAGGATTTAATCAATATCCCTTAAATTTTATATAACATCCACCATAAGACCTAGTATATGAACCCAGCGCATATGATTGATCCATCCCTAACTTATTTTTAGCGGAAAACTCAAAACTTCAGTAAAAACAAGTGAGAAAGTCGGTCAAGACTGACTATAACATACTCTGTACCAGTTAATGCTGTGGCTCGCATTTGCTTTTACGCTTTCTATGCGTTATACGCTGTTATACGCTCATCTCTAAGTTTCTCAGTCTCTCTCCCAAAGATTGTGTTTGTTAGTATACAGCGGTGGTTGGCAGGAAGTGCTTTTTTTGCTCATAACTTGAGTATCGTTTATCCGATCTTTATCATTCCTTCAGCAAATCGATAAATTATTTTTATTACTAGATATCTTTAGAAGGTACGAACAATCATCAAAACTGTGGGAGATATGACGTTTTTACCAAATTGCGGGGGCGGGAAATTAAACTTGATCTGTCTGCAAGTATAAGAAATACATATCCCATACATGTCAAACCTCTATCTCTTACCATCTCTGAGATCTCTTCGTTCATACGGACGGACAGACGGACGGACATGGCTATATCGACTCGGCAGTTGATGCTGATCAAGATCAACTTGGCAAACGCCAAGTCACAGAAGCTTTGTATATGTGTTTGTGCATGCCCCGTAAACGACCCTTCTGTTGTTTGTGTACCTTTGGTACAGAGTTTAATTATCATTTCCATTGAACAAATCTCAAGTGGTTCAAAGCTTAGCTGAACAGTACAAATTCACCCTGGTTTACGACTTAGCTGAAGTGCTCGTGAGCCAAAATCTCAGTTGGTTCATGACTTGGGTAAGCTGCGCTCTTGCATTCCAAAGAGTACTTGAGTAAGTAAATACTAGCATAATGAGAATGGAACACACAGCTGAAATGCCTTGGTATGTGTGCAGGAATTTTAATTGTGCGACTTGCACAAACATACGTTTGGCATCTGTACAAGTGTCTGTCTGTGTGTCGGTGTGTGTGTGTGCTGTTGTCGAGGATGTCGCCTTGATGAATGCCAACAAACATGAGAATGCATTTCCCGGCATAATTTTCGGCATTTAATCGGATTACTTTAACACACACACACACAGTTGGCAGCCTTCGCTGGAAATCAAACCGTGTAAGAACACACACGAGAGCTTGGCGTCAAGCAAGAGTCCTTGTGCAAATACATTTATAACCAACAGGCACAGGCAAAGGCACGAATTCACGCAAAAACCGCTTCACCAGGTTTAATAATATTAAGTGTAGCTTCGCTCCATCTTGTTCTGGGCTTGGGCCATTGTTGTTGTCTGGTGCAGCGAATCATCCCCCTCCCCCTCCTTCACTTTATTCTGCTCCACTTAACATAATGATGGCAGCGACTATTAATTGCTATCCAACCAGAATCCTGACCAAAGTGCGTGGGCGTGCGTTTAATGCCACTTTGATTTTCACACTTGCGTGTCGGCGAGACAATTTACGAGATGGGGCGGTGGGGGGGCGGACTTAATTACGCACGTATGGATATTTAAATTGAGTTTTGCCGCTCTCCTTAGAAATGTTAGTTTTATGCTAATTAACATTTGTTTTGTGTGTGTGTGTGTGTGTGTGTGTGTGACGCATGGACAGGCACATAAAGTTATCAAGATGATGAATCCAAAGAATAATTTTCTCAAACGATTTCAAATTAAATCCAATTCGGATTCCGACATAATTCGTCTATTTGACAGGCGAAACCGTAACATAAACTTGACGCTGTCTTTGTTAGACAATGGAAACTCACTAGGCTTAGGTTCCCACCCAGGCTGCCAACACCAGATGTTGCCAGTGGATACTGGATGCCTCCTACTTATGTATGTACGCTGCCTGCTCACGACACATTTCGCTTTCCATTTGCCATTTTAAGCTCTTTTAAACATATTTAAAGTACGTGCTGTTCAGTGTCTTCTGTGCATTTGGGGGCCAAATGGTCTTTACCTTTTTGCATAAGCAAAATTTTAATATGTTTAACTCGTCCCGCAGAAAGCGTTAATTTTTAACCAGCCTTCAGCTGGCGCTTCTAGGCGGTATCGTGAATACATAAATGTCAACTGGCGCCAGCTCATCCATCAATGAGCTTTGAAAAATTAACACTGCGAGTGACAGTGGCAAAGGACTGCCGCCTGTCGCTTTAAATTTTGCAAAATGTTACAATTCCTGCACGTCAGACCAAAAAGGTATGACAAAATGATGAATTGTATGGCCCCAGCGGGCTGGATAAGGGCTGGGGGGGGAGTTGGGCTGCAGTGGCTTTTGGACAAACAATTTCATAGATTAAATTTGATTATGCCACATTACCAGGAAGAATGGAAAATAAGCCTTTACGTGACCAGTTGTGGCCCCAGCAGTTAGACGTAGAGTAATCCTAAGACAATTGTATACCAAATTGCTATAAATCAAATGAGAAAAGGCTCAGAAAATGGTTACTCACAGTTCAATGCACTAAACACTGAACTAATATGCAAAGTCTGTTTACTGTCCGACCCTCTTCTTTTACTTGCGGTTGGGAAATTTTTCCATTAAATTCATTTTCTATTCCCATCACTCGCCAGCTTGATTACTAGAAGACTCCTTTGAAATTAGGTTTTATTTCCCATAAAATGATTAGTTTTCAATTGGAGTTATTCGACCAGAAATCAGCTGTCAATTAAACTAGGACAGTTTAACTCACACACAAAAACTGAACCCAAAATGCAGCTCGGCTTGGGTACACTGACAAAAAATGAAAATTGATTTAAGTATCGAAATGGCTTTCATCTGAAAAAAGCTATCTAAATGATATGATCGACTCCAAACATTTAGGTGGGAATAGTGTCCCTTTGACATGAAAATACAGGACAGGCCTGATATTTCCTAATTTGTTCTGTTTTTTCCCTTTTTAGAAGCACAACTTGAATCAAAGTTGCCCGACTTCGATCAGGGGAAGAAATGATTTATTTGATGCTAATGTTATGTCCCTGATTTTAATTAACAGAGCATTAACATTAATGTTAACTTTATGTCAGCAGACAGTGACAGTAACAAAAGCTGTGTTCCTTAAGGAAAAGCCCAAAAGCATGCAACGTTTTTGTTTTAACTTAATCAGCCTTGTTCTGAATTCTACTTCCTCAAAAACTTTGTAATTTAAAACCGGTTTTAGGACTAGATTTTGTCTCTAAAGCGTGGTACGGAGACGCTGACAATTTTGTCGGAGCGGAAATTGTTTGATAATTTCCAGAGCCGCTCTGACAATGTAGTGTGACCAGGCAACAGCCTGAAATCAGCTGTTGTGTGTATATAAAATAAGCGTGCTAATTGAAATAAAATAAAAGAGTGTAGAAAATTGAAAATGGAAGTCACTAGGGGAATGCTAATGCCATGGTATCTTTCAAGGAAGCATTTTGTGTGGGGAGGTAGAAGCCGTGCCCTTTATTTTGGGCAGAATGCGGGAGCAGAATTTGCCCACTGAGACATACTGCTATAACGACAAACCAAAACGCATCGGTAGATTAAAACGGCTGGGCCGCTCATTAAACCAGAGGTAATATTCATAGCCACAGCCAGCTCCATAGACTGGAGGCGGATCATACTCTCCGGGCGTATTTAAGGAGGAAAAACTAGGTGAGTACGGACTTAAAGGTGGCTGGTAGGTGGCCACAACAGTAGGAACGGAAGCTACCACAGTGCGTTGAGGGAGCCACTACTATAATGGGCTGTGGAGACTTCAGGGGATTAGGGCTGCTTGGCAGTTGGCTGTAGGGCCTTTCCGTGGGCTGTGGAGACTGTGAAGATTTAGACTCCGGTGGTGTGCATATATTGGGCAAATGGCATACCGGGAGAAGCATACAGAGAAGGATTCTCCGCCACAAGTGATGCAGCTGCGGGTATCGAAATGCTTTTTATTGGCCAGATTCCATAAAATTGGTTGCGACTCGCCCACTTTAATCAACTTCACTTGTTTGTCCACCTCTCAGTTGTCCAAATAATTGTTGATTTTTGGTTGGTCTTCTTTGCTATAATTTTTTAAAATTTGTGCTCAATTCTCAAAGGTACCTCTGACAATTATCAAACAATTTTCATTATTTCCAGACCCCCCCCGCTTCGACAATTTATCAGCTGTTTTCAAAAAACCGAGTTGGCAGGTCCACGCACATTGTCAGAGCGAATTGTTGGTTGCTCCGTATTCGCTCTGACAATCCGCTCTGACAATTTTCATGAACAGATTTTCTGAGCTATGTAATTAGATGATCTCCGACAAAATTGTCAGCGTCTCCGAACCATGCTTAAGTCACAAAACTTTTGCGGAAGTGGAAATGAGAACAAGGCAGAATATCTAGGACTTTTTGTGATGTTCCAAATGGGTGCTCTAAAGATCAACTGTCTTGACTGTGACAATAACTAGAGCTACCGCAACCGGAAATTTCTATACCTAGGTCTGGACTGAAAACTCCGCCTCTCACCTGGCTTTCCAATTTTGAGCCATGTATGTAGATGTTGATGGTGTTTGATTTGAAATGGGGGAGCGAGTTCCAACCCAAAGGACTTGGTATTATGACCTCATACATAGTATCAAAGACTAAAGTGGGTATGCTATAATCAATATTTGTTGGTACCGCTACGTGATTACTTAGTATAGCCAAGTGACCATGGGAACCTACACAAATGGTAGTCTAATAGCAGTATTTCTAGCTATTTCTCTGGCTATTTGTTGTACTTTATGATAGCAGCTTTACACCCAACTCTTTATTCGGTAGCTCGCTACTTTTAAAGAGGCGGCTACACCCAAGTAAAATGGTTTCAATATCAATTTGATACGCGTTGTCGCAAATTGAAACTGAAACCAGTATCTTCTTTTTTTTTAGAGAAAATCGAATTGATATTTTGGGTATTGATTTGATACTTTGAATATTAACTTGAAACTACAAAAATTTCAATGTCAATGAATGTTAGTTCGAAAAGCATGCCGCATGTTGCAGCTGCCGATGCTTGACGTGTCACACTTAGTCGTTTGAATTTAGTGCAAACACATCAGTACTTAGTTAAAAGCAAATGATATGGAAGACACTTACCCAGACGACTTGTTGAAGATAAATTAATAGATTTCAGTATGGAGCATGAATTTCTATATTTACAAGGTAAGTAAGTTTAAGCAGCTAAGCATACTGTCTAGTATAACTATGTAGTTGTGGTCCTTTTTACATAACAAAATAAATAATAAATGTTTCTCTTTAGAGACGACATATACCACGCTACAATGCTGCTGTGGCTGTTTCAGCGCATTGCAAGATGACGCACAAAAGCGAGCTTCGAAACGAAAACAGCTGCAAAAGAGGCAATTTTCGAGTTGTTCACTCAGGGTCTCTGCGAAGGCGTAAAGTTGTACATGTATGGGTACACCATTCAGTGACTTCTGATCAAACAATATCCGCGGGGACACCGAGCATGCGAAGTGAGAGGAAAATGAAAGTCAGTCAAACCCGACTATAATATTCTTTGTACCATTTCAGGCTGCCACTCTCATTTGCTCTCTCTTGTCTTAAGTTAGAGTTAACTGACCGCTTTTTGCTCATAACTTGAGTATCGTTCATCCGATCATTATCATTCCTTCAGCAAATCGATAAATAATCTTGATTACTAAATATCTTTAGAAGGTCAGAACCACCTACCTACAAAACTCTGGAAGATATGACGTTTTTTGCAAATTTCAGGGGCGGGAGGGGGCGTGTGAAAAATTGAAAATAAGCTTGATCTGCTTGCAAGTATAAGAAGTATATGTTCCATACATGTCAAAGCTCTATCTTTTACCATCTTTGAGATCTAGACATGGCTACATCGACTCAGATGTTGATGCTGATCAAGAATATATATACTTTATAGAATCGGAAATGATTCCTTTTCCCTGTTACTTACTTTTGCACAAATCTAATTTATTCTATGTACCTTTGTTAGAGGGTATTATGATACCAAGAGCTGGACAATATCATATTGATAAGGCCTAGTAACAAATTTATACAAAAAAGTGTCAATCTGATACAAGTCAGTATCAATTTGATATTCTGGAAATATTATTTTAATACTTTCGAAACTATCGACTTGATGCTTGGAGTATTAAGAGAATTTGATACTCAATAGTTTCAAATTGATGATTAAATAGTGCAATTTTGATGTTGACAAAAGTAGCAATTCTTTAAGAAGGCCCAGTATAGGAACAACAGCAGCTTTACATCCAACTTTTGGACTTTTGAGATCTTAATGCTTGTAGAGATCCGGTATAACTGAGAATCACGAATGACTGAGAACTGCTTACTGTTGTTTAATGATTTTCCCAATACAAGCTTAAAATACATACATATATCATCATCTTTCGCCTTAAATCTTCCAACAAGTCAATGAGATGCACTGAACCCTTTTGTTTTTTGGCTTTTGGTTCGCTTCACAGTACAAAACTCAAAGCCTTGGACAGCGGTATAAGCCAACACGTAGATTTCCGCTTCTTTTTGCGTTATTCATTCCACATGCTTTTAAAGATGCCAACTGCCCACTCCCCTGCCCTACTTTCGCTCGCAGTTATCTAATATTATTTTTTTAAAACAAATTCCACCATAATTTCAGCTGCTATCTTTGGCCATTCTTTGTGCAGTTGGGCAACGCTTGTGAGTTTCTATTTAATTTGAATTGTTTGCTAGCAGTTTTACTGCCATTTCACTGCCCTGACGTACGCCGGGCCACGCCCTTCTGCCCGGACACGCCGTCCATAAGCTTATTAAGTGCGCTTAGTTCTTTAATAAACAATCGTAAAAACTTTCAAATACTTGCCAGAAACTGCGGCCACATTATTTCCGCTTATCCCTGAACGAACTTGAAGTCCGAATGTGCAGGCCAAATCTAAACGAGAATTTACGAAATGTACGACGAAATGTACGAAATGTGAACTTTTGTCCAGCCACAACGCCTTCGGTGGCAAATTCAATTAAATAACTGCACAGAAACTTTCGCAGAACACACAATTCCAAGCATCTTGAATGGCTTTGCAACAGTTTTTGACAAAATTTATACAGAATAAAGTTTATTGTTGACCCAACTAGCTACCTAGCCACCGCCACCGCCTGCATTTTGATGAATTGTTGACCAGGACGAGTAAGTGGCCTCCCGGTCAAGCTAGAATGTGCCTGTAAAACTTTTCTTAGTCCGGATTGTTAATAGAATTTAGCTGACCGCAAAGCTGCTTAGTTGTTTTTCGGTTCTGCTGGAGGAAAGTGATTTACTTTGTTTTATTTCACTTATCACAGAAGCCGCAGTTAGCCGCAGTCTGGGGCATAAAGTTTAATTTCTCTCTGATATGGGGAAAAGCGGGAAAACAAACAAACGGAAAGCACAGCATTCCCATTTCATGTGTATTGGACCCTGATTCTTGTTTATGTCTCGTTTGTGTGTGTGTGTGTGCGTATTTGTTGTTGTCTTCTTGTGCGTGGTTCATAAATTCTCTTGGACTGGGGTGCCACAAATTGTTATTTAATATGTTGGGCTATTGTTGCGTAATTGTTTTTTGCAGTGTCTGTGCGTACGTAAGATGAAAATAAATATAAACACTTTCAATTAGACCAATTTGGCTTGCCAAATTAATTGAAACCAACCAAGAAAGCAAAAGGAAATTGTTGCGAGGGTTATAAGATTCTAAAAATACTGCCTCAGTTTTGTCTAATTTGAAGAATAGAAGGGTTCGCCTTTATGAGATATTTAAGAAATACGATTCTCAGTTGGATTTCTTAAGATATTCAGTGGCTCGTTGAAAGTTTTGGCTCGGAAACCTGCCAGAGAACACCGGCGGACTGGTGTGTGGGTATTGGTGGCGGTGTGCGCAACATCATGTGGACGTCCCCTGTCACCACAAACCACCAGCGAGGACTTTTAGATCTGCTTGGACAGCATTCAAAGTCTCTGCAATCAGTTCGATTGGATTTGCCTCAACTATGTCTTCGATCACAGCTGCCAGACCAACAGGAATATCATTGAACAGCCGTCGGTGCTCAATGATCGAGACAGTAAAACGACCACAAACCAAATGAACACGCTCCCAGTTCAGTGGACAGCAAACTGCTGGCCTCCTATCAAGCGGTAGTCTAGCGGATAGTGAAGCCACAATCGCTCCCCTGAAGGAGACCGAGCAAAAGCGGATCGGGCACGGAGGATGTGCCTTACATCAATGCCAATTATATCAAGGTAAAAATAGAGGAAAGCTAACTTCGACTAATAATTTATATAAATTAAAGTTTTTAATGATTTTCGTCGAACATTCTTTGCTGTGTAATTTCCCAAGCTCAGCAATTGGCGGCGCATTTACTTATACCATTTGCTTAACAGTTTGTTAAATGGCAGTTATAAGATTTATTCATCCGAGTTTTTACCAAACTTCCCAAAATTGTGTGGAAACCGTAAATATTCATAACTGCAAAGTAAAAAGGCGCTACCATTGAAAACAAAAAAGTTTTTCTCACTAGAACTACTTTTTCGACCGATAGTTCCTTTGGCAGCTATATGTTATAGACATCCGATTTGGATCAAACTTGGTAGAATAGTGTGGTAGCATATCATATTGATCAGAAACAAGTTTGGGAGTGATAGCATTGAAAACAAAAAAGTTTTGCCTACTAAGACTTTTTTTCAGACATATCTTTTGTATGACAGCTATACTATATAGTTGGCCGATTTTCATAAAACTTGGTGGAATTATGTGAAAGCACAAAAAACTTAGAAATGCGAGGTTTGGGCACGTTTGCGTTGAAGACAAAAAAGTTTTTCTTACTAAAACTACTTTTTCGACCGATAGTTCCTATGGCAGCTATATGTTATAGTCAATCGATCCAGCCGGTTCCGACAAATGTACAGCGTATTTGTACCAAAAGACTTTGCGCAAAGTTTGGTTAAGATTGCTTTAAAACTGACGGAGGAGATAGCATAAAAACACACGGACGGACAGACGGACTTGGTTATATCAACTCAGCTCGTCATGCTGATCAAGAATATATATAATTTATGTGGTCGCAGATGCTTCCTTCTATGCGTTACAAACATTTTGACAATATTAGTATACCCTCTACAAGGGTATAATATTGGGCATACCAAACTTAAATTTCATAAATCACTTCCATTTCTTAACAAGGACCGCTATGTGGTTATGTGGCCACCCAGGGACCGCTGCCCAATACCAGTCTCGAGTTCTGCGGCGGCCATATAACCGGCCTTTAGCTGTAAGTTAAGCTTTCAGCAAGACTTCAAAAAGTTTTATAACTTCGTTAACTCCAAACGCAAATCTTCTCAGTTTCCTCCTTAG
Organism: Lordiphosa magnipectinata; assembly: GCA_037044535.1. Classification (NCBI taxonomy): domain Eukaryota; kingdom Metazoa; phylum Arthropoda; class Insecta; order Diptera; family Drosophilidae; genus Lordiphosa; species Lordiphosa magnipectinata. The sequence goes on from JBAMBO010000555.1 coordinate 283,575, forward strand.
CTTTCGCTCGAGAATGTGACTGCTAATAATGATGTATATTGATGAGACTATACTGTCGGAAGAGAGATGTCCACTGTCGGAGGAGGGACTTGGAAGAGGGACTTCACAGTAGGAAGAGGGACTTGGAAAGGGGACTTGTGGGAGGGACTCCACTAACGGAAGAGAGACTTCACTGTCGGAGAAGAGAGACACGGAGGAGGGACTTCACTATCGGATGAGAGACACCAATGTTTCTGAATTTATTCGCAGCATTTTTTTAGCGTTGCTATTCGGTATCATTGACTAGTTTTGGTACCTTAAACCCGTATCCTTATCCTATTACCCACTTTAATAGCATTCATCCACCTGTTTTGGATTAAGAGTGTCTGCTTTCGGGAATTTGTTTGATTAAAACATCATATACTCCCGGACCTGATAAATGTACCAAGTTGTGGGCTTAAAAATAGTGATAGTTCTTTATGCTTTTCGCTTCTAAAGCTGTTTAACTTATCTCTTGAACTAGGTGAGTTTTAGAACGATTGCAAGGAATCTTTTGTCATTCCTATTCATAACAAGTAAGAAAGTCGGTCCAGCCGGACCGCGAAGTATCTGGAGTACCAGCTGAAAGCAGCGCTGCTGCACAATAGATGGCGCTACTACTTTCATTGAACAATGAGGGTTTTTCAAAACTGACCAACAGATGACGCCACTACTGCCAGGGCGGGAGAAGTAACTTTCTTTTGGTCATAACTTGAGTATCGATAAATAATCTTAATTACTAAATATCCCGGTACGAACCATCTATCCACAAAACTGTGGGAGATATGACGTTTTTTTCAAATTTCGGGGGCGGGAGGGGGCTTGGCAGAAATTGAAAATATATTTGATCTGTCTGTAAGTATAAGAAGTTTATGTCTCATAAATGTCAAACCTCTATCTTTTACAATCTCTGAGATCTGTGCGTTCATACAGACTGATTGATGCTGATCAAGAATATACATACTTCATAGGGTCGGAAATGATTTCTTCTTCTTGTTACATGCTTTTGCACAAACTTAAAATACTGTGTGTACCTTTCGTACAGATTATAATAATGGATCTAAATCGACAGTAACAAATTACAGGTGTATCTTAAAACTATCTGACATTCCTAAAATTTTTTAATCAAATACTCCTAGCACTCCTGTCGCTCAATTATTTCATAATCTCAGCAGGGCTTTATGAAAAAGCGTTCTGTTTCTACAAACTTGCTTGAATTTACTTCAATTGTGAATATGAGTTTTCTTTGTAAACTGCAAACTGAAGTAATTTATATAGATTTTAGCAAGGCTTTTGACTCTATCAGTCATGATCTCCTCCTTCACAAATTGTCACTGCTTGGACACTGAACCTTCTTAGCTGAATAAAGGCTTATTTGACAGACCTTTCCTAAAGTGTCCGTTTCAATTCGAAGCTTTCTGAGTCCATCGGCGTACTCTCTGGGGTTCCTCAGGGTAGGGTCTTGGACCTTCACTTTGTAATCTTTTCATTAAGGACATCTCTCATGTCTTGCTTCACTCGCATGCTTTGATGTACGCTGATGACCTAAAACTGTGCTTGTCTCTTAATGACTCGATGTCTCCTCTCCTTCTTTAATTGGACTTCAATTTGTCTCTCACTAAACGCTGAAAAGTGTTTAGCACACAGCCGTTTTTATACGACTATACGATAGATGACAATCCTCTTGAACATGGATGATTTGGGCATACGCTTTGTCCCGAAGTTAAGCTTTACTAATCATATTTCTGTCATTTCTAAGGGCGGGCGCACACATGCGACTGAAAGATGAACTGACGGCTGACAATTAAATAAGAATGCCCTAAGTTCTGCCGTCAGTTCATCTTTTAGCCGTATGTGTGCGCGCACGCTTACAAAGCTAAGGCTGTTCTTGGGCTTAACAAGAGATAGTCCAAGGAATTTAAGGATCCGTATCTCACTTAACATTTATACTTCTCACTGGTACGACCTATATTTGAATATGGGTCGTGTGTTTGGTCACCGCATTATCAAAAATTTGAGGACCAATTTGAATCGGTTCAAAAACAATTTTCAATTGAGATCCCACCAACCATCTTCCACCTTACGAGCGATAGACTACTCTTAATCGATCTTCCATCTCTTAAGAACTGCCGGGCAACCCATTGTGTGCTTTCTATTTACAAACGCTTTTAACTCGACAGACGATTATGTGAATGTTTCCAAACTTGAAAGTACAGGTCTTACTTAACTCATTCGATTCGACTATTTTCAAACAATTTTCAGTCTATATCCTAACTTTAACACATTTGCTTGCTTCCATGCCTTACAAACCTTAGAAAAAATTATAATACGCTCTCTGCAAGGGTATACAAATAACTGTCTAACTTATTAGAAAAACAGAATTAGTCATCAAATTGACGGCATTTGAATATAGATTACATTTTGAATTCCAAATTTTCATGGCATTTGCCAGCAATTGATATGCGTAATAGACAACACACAGCAATTATGCGAATGAAATGGGCTTTAAATTGGTTGGTTGGAGTTTAAGTTGATTGGCAAAAATGAACTTAAATTTGGTAATCTGTTTTTTTTTTCATTTTGCTTTTGTTGTCACATAAAGAATCAATATAAAACTTTGCTTGTTTAAGGCGTAATTTTTAATAGTCGTGATAAAGGATACCGCATTAAGCTTGCATTGCTCTAATTTTGATTTAATGGAATTATGAAAAATCTTTAAAAAGGACGATAAGCAAATGGCATAAAAGACGAAGGTTGTAAGAGTTAATAAAAAAAAACAGCTTCAGCAACCGGAAGGAAGACTATAAACCGATTGAGTAAGCACAGTTAAACAAGGATAGGAACAGAAGGTGGCGCTCCACTTCCAGCAACGCCATTAACAACGTTCAAGCGCGTTTGTGTGAAAAATAACAAACCTGCACCGGTAATCAAGACTGTAAATCAATCAAGTACGTACTACACTAGAGCGTTGACGGGGAGAACACATGCAAACGCATATTCACCTCCAATAGATTAGCATCGAAAACTATTTTCAAATTGGCGTACTCACAAAATCAAATAAATGGAGTATTCGTTGAATTGTTGGCATTTCGAGTTGAAATTGTTTAATTTCACTTACAAAATGACAAATATGTCAACGATTACTAGATTTGGTTCAGCATGACTGACGAATTGAAACCGATTGCCTAAAATCAAATAAAATAGTTACAATTTTCGTTTAAGCTGTTCTGATAGGAAACTGGAGCAAATGAAAAAGCTGCTTAATAACACAAGGCAACAAAATTCAACTATTTTTGGTCTCCATGAATGTTTGGTAAGTAGACAGTTAGTTGCGTGTAGATGGGCCGCATAATTCAAAATGTCTCCAGATATGCAAAATTTGCACTTTTCGCTATAATTCGGAACTGAGGGTAATGTAGCAAAACAAATAGCAGAGTTGGAATCAGGTGGACCTAATTTCAATGGAAAAGTGGATGGCGTTTGTGAGATTCAACCTATTCACATTAGCCGCAACTCCAAAAAAACGCCAAAAGTCGAAGCTGCAAACATTTTTTCCATAGACAGTACTTAGGCTAAGCTACGGAACCCAAAAGTAGCCACCTTCAAGCTGCGCTACAGCAGTAATAAGTGCAGCTCCCATTGCTTCGCGATTCATTTTTCGGCAACTGGCGTCACTTAGACGCATACGAAATTTCTGCGCAATTGCCTCGCTTCCAAGTGTGCTACAACTACAACTAATTTTAAACAAATTTTGGACTAATTTCTAATTTCCGAAATATAGGAAATATATTTTTGTCTGTATAAAGAAATAAACTGCGTTTCTGGTATTGGCATGAAATCCCTCTTTTGCTTCCTGAGCAAGCAGATTGGATATTTAAGTCAGGAACGAATAATGGAAATGAATTCAACATTATAATTTGTCGCAGTGAATTCACAACTTGACCTTATGGCAGGCACTCTTCAATTATTATTCAATTCAAATTTGTTTACCCTCTTCCCCACCTCTTACCCCCCTCTTTCGCCACCCCTTTTCCACTATTCCCCCACTGTTAAGTCACTGTTAAGTCACTGATAAGTCACTGTTAAGTCGATGTTAGCCCCTCTTCCCACCCTGGCACCCTTCCACTCAACACACCACCCACCCAACTGCTGCTGCGGCAAATGGTAAAAGCGGTTAACTTTGCATAGCCAAAGAAATCTGTCGCAAAGATAACATTTTTCTAGTTTTAGTCCCACAGTCGAACGTCCGTAAAAGAGCTTCGCTCTAAAATTGTTAAAAATCCATTGCAGGCTTCGAATCACCCATAGATCAATGGGCGAAGGAATTTAATGATGGTCGAAGGAATTTAATGATCCATATACCACAAAGCTTCTGTATACTGCTCTAGTTCGCCCTGTACTTGAATACTGCTCGTCCGTCTGGTGTCCGCAATATAAAAAGTATATCGATCGAATTGAATCAGTTCATAAGCAATTCTTGCCCTACGTGGCTTAAATTGGGACCCTAACCTTCGTCTGCCATCGTACTCCAGTAGACTCTTGCTTATTAACCTTCCTTCGTTATCTGATCGTAGAACAGTCCTAGGCGTTTCTTTTCTTCATAAGCTAATCATTAGTGATGTAGACTCTACCGAACTTTTAGGTCGCCTTAACTTTTCCGTTCCTTCTAGGCCAACTAGAAACTATTTACCTTTAATCTTGCCCAGATGCACAACTGATTATGCCCAGCACAATCGTTTTCGGGTCTTATGTCAAAATTACAATGATCTCAATCACCTGCTCTCAACAGAGCTCTCTCTCTTCTCTCTAAAAACGTCTCTCTATAATTATCTCCGGGGAAATCTCTGACCACTCCCAGCTGTGAGTAGGGGCATAGCTTGCCGGACTGGCTAAAAAATCCTCCCCCACCGGGTCAGAGATTTTCCGGTTATTTAGTTTTAAGTTTTACGTATACATTTTTTATTTTTAAAGTTTTCTTTTAGATAGTTTTCTCTCCTTCTCTCTATCTCTGTTTTAGTTTAATTTATTTTATTATCTTATTTTTTCCTTTGCTCCTACATAACTATAGGTTTTGGTTTTTTCTCTCTCTCCCTTTTCTCGATCTCTATATTATTAAAGTTTTTGTTAGCTCTAATAACGTCTCTGACTACAATCGGCTGTGAATAGGGGCATAGCTGGCCGGACGGGCAAATAAAATTCCCCCACCGTGTCGGAGTCGTTATTAGTTTATTTTGTAATTTTATTAGATTTTCTTTGATAGGCTTCCTTAGCTCATAAAATTTTTTTTGTAACGTATTTATACTTTTGTTGACCGCATTTGTTTGTCGACTCTAAATAGATAAATAAATAAATTAACCTAATTTCGATATTCCGGTTTCCTTAATCAATTCTCAATTCGATAATAAGGGAAATACTTGATGTTTTGCCACCTTTTTGTAATTTTGAGTATGTAGATAAGATTTTTTTGGACTTCAAATTTATAAATGTGCGGTAGCTACATTTCCGCTGAGACCTTAAACCAGTTGAGCCCGAGCCCATTCCGTTTTTGCTTTGCGCAAAGGAATAGCTCGCGCGCATATGGTTTACGCGCCCCAAGAGCCTACATAAAGCAACAAAAATTTCATATGCATGCTCTCTTTCCTTTCTTTCCGAGCGAAAGTTTGTAACAGCGTTCCTCAGCAATAGCCCCTGGGAGCCGAACATACTCGCCAATTCACACCGAATGCTTGCAGAAGTCATGCATCACTTTGTGTTAGAGAGAGAGAGACACAGTCACATTTTCGCGCTCTCTTCTTGGGGAACCCTGGTTTGTAGCAACAATTTCATATGTGTCCCTCTTCTCTTTCTCTCTCTCCTATGTCTCCGACAAACTCGAAGGCAACAACAATGTTGCTCATGCGTTGTCAGCACCCGCGTTTGCTTGAGACAGCAACGACCACACACAAACAAAAATCGGGTTTTTATTTCTATTTCTTGTGGTTGTACTTGCTTCACCCGTAAGCACATTCTGGGCATCCCTGCCTTAAACAAAAATTCCAAATAGCTTACAAAATACGAAGTTTTTAGAACCAATCAGAGGCTGAAAACTTTTAAGTGATATAAATAGAAAACGGCTGCTAACCAGACCAAGCCTAGTCTTGGTTTTTATACTACTGTCATAACCTTTTTAGACACTTTTGTTCTCGGCGTGATCAACTTTATTGAGTTCAAAAATGTGTCACTGTGTTATTGGATCCGAGTATTTGGAGCAATACTTTGCCTGTCAAAGGCGTAACCCTATAGAGTTCTCCCACGGAGGTGCCGAAATCGCTTACCGGTATGAACGATATCATATCATATCTTTTTTAAAAACGTTGAGACGATATTTCGCTAATTCTAGTCGTTTCAATTCCATCAGAAATTTACTGGCTTTATCACTAAACTGCCTTAGCCGGATGTGGGAGATGTGCTCATAAATTCCTTTTGAAATCCCGTTAAATTCTTACATATTAGGGTCATGCACTTTGACCTTCAATCGTGGTGTTGTTGAATATTAAAATGTTCATGATCAACGACGTACTTTAATGCTTTCGAAAAACCAAAAAAAATGTGTAAAACCTATCAATTTCTTACAAAGATCGAACATCCAGCTCAAAGGACCAAAACTGCCTAACTAAACACTTTTGATAAGCGATACTGCTTAAGAGCCATGCTTCCATTTTTACTTTTGCATAACTTTTGCGATTTCAAATCGATTTTTGGACCAAATTTGGACTCAAAATCGCAAAATTTTTGCGAAAGCGAAAATGGAGCATGAACTTATATTCGTAATCTTTATTCCTTAAATCTATCGAAGCCATTGGTGTCCAAACTCACACAATCAAGCATTGCGCTTTCAACATGAGCAACAAGCAAACGAACAAATGCCTCGTGAGAGAACAAAAAGCCGAACACACCGTTGAGCGTGCTATTTATAGAACACACTATTCATTCGCTCAGTATACGTGTGTCGGCTGCGATGCCTGCAGAATTATGAGTTCCTATGCCATGGAATAGGCTTTTGACATTTTGGACACCACTGATCTAAGCTAACGCTGTGCTTGTAAGGCACAGAGAGTGTATAAATCTAAGCGGTAGTCCCGTGGAAAGGGAGCATGGAACTCCCACCCAATTCATTTCAAGTGCAAGTGCATCCAGATCCTTGTCCCTTACTTTATTTATAACTAAAGTTATTCTTACATTGAATATTTGTTCTAAAATATGTGGCACTTTGTTATTTAAAGCCTTCAATGCTAAAATTTTAAACTAACCAAAAAATTGTGTAAGAAATAAATGGCAAACTCTATAACACAGATTCGACTGACAGACAAAGGTTAGAGTGAATTATAAGTATGGCATCCATCATCTAGGTAGGCGAGCAGCAAGTAGAAGTTGATGTCAATTTTGAGGTATAGACTATCCAAAGAGTCCGGGGCAAGCAAATGCGCACCCACACAAATGGGCGACAGGATTGAGGCAGAAAAATACAATCAATCCAATTCAATGAGACATCGCAATGGGATGCCTGCTTTTGCACCCACAAATTGCTTAGACTCAGCCCATTTAGACGCCTGCGCATTCTGTTCAGTGGAGACACAAGAAATTCTTGTATCAGTTTTAAAGACCAAAAGAAATAGAACCTATTTTCTCAATGCCAAAAAAAAAGAAATCAAACTAAACAAAAGAGTAAAGTCAGAGGTGGGGGCAGAGTTGAAGTTGAATGCAATTCAAATGTAAACTGAGTCTACCTAAGAGCACTCGACACCTATGCCAAAACAAGACTGACCAAAACGCAACACGAAAAGAAGACAAGGACAAGGTACGAAAAACTTTGAAAAACCATTAAGTTTTGCTGCATGACAGCCTCGGCTCTAGTTCAATGAGTGGGAATAAGAAATTTGAGATGTAGCAGCCTTTGTTGAGGATGTGAGTTTACCTCCACACACAATTTCCATTGCCTACTTTTCGGCTTACTCAAAATTCAATTTCCCTTGTTTATTTTGTTTTTATTTTTTCTGCCATGGAAATGATATTATAAATTCTTCAATTTTATGTTTGTGGCTTTGCCAAAGTAATCTCAATGGCACCATTAATATTGCGGGCGAAGTAGAAAGAATGAGCAACATATGGAAAGTCGAAGACTTCATTAAATGACACAGCACAAACAAAAATGACTGTCATTGGAAAATTTATATACGCATGTATTCGCATATTTCTTCTAAGGGGAAAACTTTTGCGCACACATATTTATTATTGTGGCTTGGTCTTGACTGCTGCCAACTGACAGATTAAATTAATTGATTTATGCTTTAACAGCAAAAGGGCTGTCAAATTGGGCCACAAAAACCAAATGCACAATTTTTCATTACGAGTCAACGGCAGCAGCAGCAGCAGCAGCAGCAGCTGTTGCTGCAGTTGAAAGGAACGTGACCTGTATGCTTTTCAATACACTTTTATGTTGTTGTATAATTTGGCCCACATAAATAAATTAGAACTGGCTCAAGGACGGGAAACGGTTAGCGGATATTGGCCAGGCAACAGGAAGCAAACAGCAAAGAAACGAAAGGCCAAAAGGCACGTTCTCCCAGCGGAAACGGAAATCTCAGGTGTTTGCTTTGCCTGCCCGGAACAGCCACGGCAGCTGCTACAACTTGGGCTAATTAATCTTATTTTTGAAGCCACCGAGGATGGATAACCGAGGATACACTTGAAAGGTAAGCGCATTCTAAACGCTGCTGCTGGTTGACGTGAATGACGTGATGAATGTCCCCGGGTTTTGATGAATGCGTCTTGTGCGCCCAGCTCCATTGTGCCGGAGGGGGGGGAGGCACAGGCAAAACAATTTTCAAGTGTCGTTGTCACGGCCATCGTCATCATCATCATCATCATGTACGAGTACTCGCATGTGCATGTTCATTTGTTCATTTGCTCCACTACCCGTGCAGTTTGTCAAACTTGGTTCCTACATTTCCATGCTGCGCTCATAAATCTCACATGCAGGTACAAATAATATTTTTACTGCGTATTTTTGTTCGCTCTGATATGCTTGTCCCCGTATTCTTTTATTTTTTCATTGCATTTGTAAGCTGATTACACGCTAGCGCCATAATAAGTGTCCATGGAGAGATTAACGTGGAACAGCTGTGTGAAAGCTTTGAGTAAGTAATTTAAAAAAACGAGAAGACTACATTTGCTTGAAGAGCTTAGAAACCTAAGCTAGGATCAAATTACATACTAAGAATGTGAAGCAGGAAAATGCCGAAATAATTATAAAGCAAGTTGAAGAGGAAAAGCATTTTAAAGCATACTTTCAGCAGAAAGAAGAAATTGGTTATTAATTAGTTGAGGCAAAGACTGTAGAACTCAAAAAGATGAGTAACGGCCATACAAGTGAATGGCAATTTGCATGTGTGTGCACAAATACGCAATATAGTAGGTCCACATCGCAAAAGTTCCCCCCCCCCCCCCCCACCTATTTTCTCTCACCTTTACTTGTAGGGCCATTACTCATCTTTGTTAGTTCTACAGTCTTTGATTGAAGCCTTTCAATCAGTTTATTGATATAGCTGTTTCTGATTCACTCTGCCTCATGCGAATTGCTAGGCTCTCTCCTAAATGGATTTCCATATTTTCCTTCTTCGTTCAATGTAAAAAATTATGCAGAGGGTCAAGAGAAATTACCATGAAAATAATTGCTGCATTCGCCACTGATTAATAACACAAGGCAACAAAATTGCACTTTTTTTTAGTATATGGAAGATTCTAGATTGATTCTAGATGATTTTTATGAATTGAGCTCGAATTTGTTTGGTTCATCACGTCTAGATTTTTAGTAATTTGAGCTTAAAATTGATCATTTTAAGCCATTTTAGGTGCGTTATTTTGACTCTCGGAAAGTAATACTCCTTGACTTTGAAATAAACTATCCCAAACAATTTTACGATGTTTTTAAGCGGAGATATACCATTTTGAATACAACTACAAAATTGTCTACTGCACAAAAGTATGCTATGAAAACAAAACACAACAGTAGGCTAGTGTTTGGTTTTGAATTCTAATGAAAATGTGCAACAATTCTACGATTTGTGGAGGCCATACTAGGCATAAATATCTGGACTTATGAGCTATTTGCGACAGACTTTTATGGCATTTATATCAGTTTATTTGGCAAAGTTAAAGCCTATTTAAGACGAAAATACATATTTCACTTTATGGATGGAGATCTAGATTCCCTCTGAAAATTTTAATGGGAACTGTGAAAAAAAAAACAGTATTTGTATCGATTCAGCAGATGGGCGAAACGATGGAACATTGAGCTTAACGTCACTTACCTGGACTTAAATACTTGGGAATATATCTGGACAAGCTTGTTACATTCGGAACCCATATCAACGCGCTTGTAAGATCACCATATGGCAAAGTTAAGAAAGTGGGATGGCTTCTCTTTAGCAGAAACAAGCTATCACTCCGAAATAAGGTGCATATATACAAAGCTATCATAGCACCTGCCTGGAGATATGGGATCCAAGTATATGGAATATCTGCGAAATACAATCTGAGAAAGCTCTGTGTCCTTCAGTCAAGGTGCCTGCGTAGACTTTTGGGATCACCCTGGTATATGTGCACAAGACATTTGGAGAGTGACCTCAGTGTGCCCAAGATTGGTGACGTAGTCAATAAACAGGCAGGGGATTACGTGGAGAGACTAAGAAGTCACCCCAACACACTAGCCAGAAGACTCCTGCGCAGACGAAATAAGGCAGGAAGTAGATTAAGACGACGACTCAAAAAACTTTTCCCTAGGGAACGTCCCAACAGACAAATATACTAACTCAGCAACTACCTCCCCATTCAATAAACTTGACACCAGACATATTTTATATCATCACAAAACACATTACACCTGAAATCAAACTTACATAAACAAATAAGTTATGAGAATATCTATACAATTTAAATTAAGTTGCCAAATTTACTCAAAGTGACAGAAATTTTAGAAAAAAATATAAAAATAATAAGAACTGTGAAAAGGCTACTTGATGCAACGTAGAATTTATCATGTACAGGTAAACATATAACAATTTATGCTGAATCAAGTAGCCTCTTTACAGTTCCTATACAGATTCAGAGTGACAATCTAGTTTTCCTCCCATAAATTTAAATATGTTTTTTCTGCTTAAACAGGCTATAGCTCTGCTAAACAAACTGATATAAATGGAAAAAAATTCTCATAATTAGAGCATTTGTTGGTTTATACGCCTGGGTCGTTCCAATAATCGTTATACAATAAATTACAAAAACACTGAACAAAAGATTACGACATTGACCTGCTTGGCCGTCTGTCGGGATATGCGTTAATTACATAAATTCATTTATAATTGGATTTCTATACTCTGTACCAAAGGCGTATACTCTGTGTATATTAACTTTGTGCAAAAGTATGTAAAAGGGAGAAGGAACAATTTCCGACCATCTAAAGTATATATGTATATTCTAGGCATGTCCGTCAGTCTGTCTGTTCGTCTGTAAAAACGCACAGAACTCAGAAATGGTAAGAGATAGAGGTTTGACAGGTTTGCAGGCAGATCAAGTTTATTTTCAATTTTTGCCAATCCCCCTGCCGCCCCCACAATTTGGAAAAAAACGTAATATCTGGCACATATTTGTAGATAGATGGTTTGTACCTTCTAGAGCTCTTTAGTTATCAAGATTATTTATCGATTTGCCAAAGGAATGATACAGATCGGATGAACTATACTCGAGTCTGCACGGTGACAAGTCGCAGGAGGTGCAGGATCTCCGGCTGCTCGACGTGACGCCCCTGTCCCAAGCAGACTCAGACTTTCACCACCTACTCGGACAATCAGCCTGGTGTGTTGATTCAGATCTATGAGGGAGAGCGCGCCAAGACCAAGGACAACAATCTCTTGGGCAAATTCGAGCTGTCTGCATTCCCCCCGCACCCCGCGGTGTGCCACAGATCGAGGTCACATTCGATATTGATACCAACGGTATTTTGAATGTCACCACCCTGGAGCGTTCCACCAACAAGGAGAAAAAGATCACCAACAACAACGACAAGGGTCGTCTGTCCACGAAGGATATCAAGCCGAGAAGTACCGCAACGGGGATGAGAAGCAAAAGGAGACTATTGCCGCCAAGAACGGTCTAGAATCCTACTGCTTCAACTTGAAGGCCACCCTCGACGAGGATGACGAGGAAGACCATTTTGGATAAGTGCAATGAGACCATCAAGTGGCTGGATGCCAAACAATTGGCCGAGAAGCAAGAGTACGAGCATCGCCAGAAGGAGCTGGAGGGCGTGTGCATCATTACCGAGCTCTATCAGAGTGCTGGTGGTGCTCCTGGTGGCATGCCCGGCGGTAGGCCTGGTGCTGCTGGTGCCGGTGGTGCTGGCCCCACCATCGAGGAGGTCGATTAAGTAACTCGATAAACAAATCACCTAGACACCTAACAAACCAACCCAACATTCTTAACTTGGATTCTAAACAACTGCGCTTGAGAGGAAGTAGAATATATATGTTACCAAACACAACAACAACTACTGCTCTATCAATAATAGATATTATATTATTCTTACAACTTTATCATCGATCGATCATCCAAACACCAATATAATTGCTTATACTTGAATTAAGTTAATGACCAAAAGTCAGTTCCCATCAAAGAACTGTTTTGATTTGGTTACAGTAGTGGCGCCATCTATTGGTCAGTTTTGAAATGGTCCTAGTAGTGGCGCCAGCTATTTGTCAGTTTTGAAAATCAAGTAGTGGCGCCATCATTATATTTTGTCTGGTCGGCGCAGTAAGTTTTGTCTTTATTCCCCAGATTTCCTCGTTGTTAAGGTTGTTGAAACATATATTAAAATTTTCTCCTATTGTGCTAATGCATTTACTCTAGTAAATGTTTTCGTTTATAAGGGTTTTAACTGTCTGATTGACCCAACTGATCTAAGCAATGAGTATATGGAGAGGCAGCATTGTCAAAAGCGATAACGATGAAACAGTTCTGTATAGGCAACCAGCTCTTTTTGGTGACACAATGCATAAGTTGTTTACAGTTGTGAACAAACGCAACTTTTTTGGACCTAGAGCCAGCTAAACTCACTAATTAAGGTTTTAGCCAACTTATGTTTAACACTTTTTATCTTAGTCAAATAGTGTTTTCTGTATATATCACAAGTGTAATTCAAGTGTGTATATTAGATTGGACCTGCAGAGTATGAAATTTTTAAGGTCATGGTCTCATCTTTCTATCTGATGCCTTTTAATTTTTCACAATTATTAATTATACAACAAAAATTAGCTTTGGGAATGCTGAGACCTACTTTATTTTGCCATTTTTAAGGTCTGACCTAGTGAACGCTATGGCTATAAAGAAGACCAGTTTCTAGCATTTGACAGTATATTTTGTGGCAATGTAAGTGTCCGTTTTAGGAAGAAAGTCTCTACCATATCTACTGTGTCATCAAACTTCTGCTGCGTATCTCTGAATCGATCTACATACAGCCAAATATAGTTTCCAAAAAGTTCTTCCACTTAGCGTTGATACTACATTTTGCTGATTCGTTTCTTTTTTCCACGTTTTTCCAGTTGATTTCCGAAATAAGATTTGTGTTCAATATATTGTACCTTGTGGTCTAGTGTTATCAAACGAGAAGGAAAAATAAAAAAATTAAAAAACAAGGACAAAATATACCATTTGCATACTTTTTGCTATCATTTTCTTTCCAACAACTCTTTAATACATTTTCAACTGAAACGCAACTCAACAAGCACAACTCAGCGAATCCGCCATTAAACACTCAAAAGAAAATTCCATTCAAAAATTGCGATCCATTTCAGCCAAAAAGCTGGGTCTGGGGCCACTTAAACCATTGAGTTAATAATGACTGTCAAATGCAGCAGAGAGCACTGAAAAGGGATGCCGGAGGGGGGGAGAATTGTATAACATTCCTTACACTTCAGCAGAATTGGCAACTGTTAAACGACAAATAAATTTGAATTTCTAATACAGTTTCCACACACAGGCAGCGCATGTAATCTCAGCGTCATGTTGGAAATGTAATTTCGGCACAAATTACATTTGAGTAGAAAATTAGCACAGTTGTCCATCTCACTCTCTGTGTGTGTGTGTGTGTGCGTGTGTGCTATTGTAACCACAGAGGAGCAACAGTCAGGCCAGGACCTCAGTTAGTGACTGGACCAATTTTAAAATTCATGAGTTTCCAGAGACCTGAACACCATTTCAGATTCCAACCAACTGTTTACATTCAATTTCTGTGGCCAGGTAGATACCTCACCTGGCCATCAAAAGTGAAGCCCTTGTTCACATGTTGGTCAAATTTAATTATCATATTTAACCGAATTTCAAGTGCAAAAACAAGATATTAATATCCCTTTTCCTATCACAATGACGTCAATGGAAATGCAAATTGTTGGCCAGGCAATTTATGAAATGCTTTTGTATTGTTGCCTAATACAAAGGCCTCACTTTGACCTTGTCTATGATTAACAGGCCACGATTTATGTAGAAAAATGTATGACCTTAAAGAGACGACAGCTTACAGACAGACACAGAATGTTATGTCATTCCAAACACTTGTATGCAAATCTGTCATAACGCAACTCCTTTTGAAAGAGGGAAGTTGGTAAAGGCATACGGCCCAGCAGGCAGCCGGTACATCTATGAATACTCAGTCAAATAGATGCGCATTGCAATCAGTTTGCGGCTGAGCGTTGACGATTCATGCATAAGCAACAGTTGAAGGGATAGACAGTTGTGCACACAGGCGGGCTTAAAACGTGTCTTTATGCTGTGAGAATTGCATTTCGGGTATACCAGGGAGGAGGGGAAAGGAAGGCTTTGAAAGTCACTTTCAGTCAACGAAATGTGGAGCATTGCTTAATAGCAATATCTAAGGATTTAACAGGCGCTATTATGCCGAAATTTAAGCTCCATTTTTGGATACATTTACATCATTTACAAGTTAAGGAATGTATCGAAAAGAAAATGCATACTTTGTGTCTTTTGTAGTTCAAAAGTTATTAAACAAAAGTATTTTTTGTAAAATTGTAGGAAAAGTTTTCCAAGCCTTATGGCCAAATTTTTTCAGGTGAATTGTCGACACAGACTTGTCAACAGTACTGAATCTCTCTTAAATTGTGTGCCGGGTAAAGTTGTCGAGTCCAATTTGACATAAGTCAATCACAATGCATTAGACTGCATCATAGCCCAACCGATCATAATGCTTTTGAGCAATCTGCTTGCCAACTTCTAGTTGTGGCTGATTTTTTGTATGCCTTTAGGTTAATCCCTTGCTTCACCCTTTGGGTCATTGGGTATTTAGTTTAGTAGTTTCAAATTAATACTCTTGCGTATAAAATTCATATTTTAAGGATCAAACTAATACCCAAAATATCAATTTGATACTCTTTATTACTTTTGCGTATCAAATTAATATTTCACGTAACAATTTAATACCCAAAATAACAATTTGATACGCAAAATATCAATTTGATACTTTTTATTTTGAAGTTTCAAATTGAAATGTGTGCAGTTTTTTTTTGGTAGTCGAGTCAACTCCGATTATTTTCATTTGGGAGCACTTACACTCACGCTCAACTCTTTAAGTTACGTGGGCTACCCGATCGAAAGCGAAAATCATGTTATCGCTCATAAAAACAGACTCAATAGGAGAGCATGGTAAGCAGCAATCATGTTTACGGTGTTTCTGTGCCGCATTTGCTCTGTTCGGGACGATTGTGCCTTTTTATTTCGACGATTGTGTCAACCACAAGAAAACCTAAAATGAATGAAACCCTCCCAAAACTATAAGGCTGATGTCAGATTGCGCTCTACAAGCGCCAGCTACGAAACTAGACCCCGGGTGTTTTAGTGCTAAGGGAATGTAACGAGTCATCGATATGTGATCAAGACATTTAAGACGATTGATCTATAACCTGAACACACTCGTTGTGCAACATATTCCTTTAAGTCAAAGAGCCGCTCGTTCAGCTCAGTAACTCAGCAGAAGTATTCGCAAAATTGCCGAATCCCTAACTAATAACACAATCGCGTAACTGTTAGGAACTAATCTTTATTAAGGTACGGTTGCTGGTTTTTATAGT
Organism: Lordiphosa magnipectinata; assembly: GCA_037044535.1. Taxonomy (NCBI): domain Eukaryota; kingdom Metazoa; phylum Arthropoda; class Insecta; order Diptera; family Drosophilidae; genus Lordiphosa; species Lordiphosa magnipectinata. The sequence continues at coordinate 299,762 of JBAMBO010000555.1, forward strand.
TTAGACTTATGTACCTAATAAATGAGACAACTGTTATTAAAATTCTACTTGTCCTTATCCAATACATGTGATACATTTGTGTCTTATATACTCAGTTGTTAGATTATATTACATCTCTTTCTTGAGAATCTTACTAGTGTGCTGTTACATCGGCTGTGGCCGCGAGGTATCATATTTTTGTAACGTCTTCTGGTGTTGAGTGCGAGGGTCAAATGTTCAGTTATGAACACACATGCTTAATCTAATTGTCTAATTGTTATGTTACTAGACAAAAGTGTTGTCTACATTGTTTGGCGGACTCACTTTCTTTGAGATAAGTTACAGCTACTGCCAACCAGCGGGTGATTTGGCCCCCATCACCTAACAAAAACTAGTTGCGCTCGGCTAATCGCCAAGGCGTGGTCAATCCGAGTTGACCCAGATTCGCTACAATATTAAAAGATATCGATTTAGCGGGAAAAAGAGAGAAAAAGGGTTTAATGAGTCGCAAAGCCTTTACAAAGTAACAAAACTGATTTTAAACCTTTTTGTCCCATTTTTTATGGACTCGTTTCAACGCTTTCAGTCGATTTGAGACCTTCATCATAAATTTAACTCGGTTGCATGTTCGTACATTCATTCTCCACCATTAACGCAGCACTATGAGCCTTAGGCTCTGTATATTTTGACGGATCACTACAACTGTAGAGCCTACGGGGGCTTCTGCATTAGTTTAAGTTTGATTTAGAATTGAGAAATGCTATAAACTGTGAGAGCCACTATTCTATAGTAGGAGTCTTGAAACCTGGGTCTATTAGGTATCTATTCTTAAAATTGGAATTTCAAAAATTCAAATAGGATTGGACTGAAAAACACAGACGTTATGTACAAGGTCGTTTACAGGTTTCAAAAAAGGTAGCTTGAACGTTTCTTAAGGTAAAATGCAATTTGATATTTTAGTATTAAATAACACAAGGCAATAGCCAACTTAAACTTTTTTCAATTTATTGAAGTTGTGGTGGTGGTTCTGTATTAGTTTAGTATGGTTATTAATGCAAAATCCTCGCTATTATATACTATTATTTATTCCTTGTGATGGTAAAACTAAAGCCGGAACTGAGCTGGACTTGCGGGGCTACAAAATTCCACAGATTGAAAGTATGGGCGCCACACTACAACAGTTCGACACAATTGATCAGTCAGACAACAATCTAGGTAAACTGAACAACCTGTCCCATCTGCCGCAGCTCAAGTGTCTGCTGCTGAACAATAATCGCATCTTGCGCATTAGGGATGGCCTGGAGGAGGTGGTGCCCTACCTGAACATCATCATTTTAAGGGATAACATTCACCAAACTGGACACAATTTGCCTGCTCATCAATCGGTGCCTACAAGTTTCCACAGTTGCGGCTGTTCGATTTTTGGAAAATCAAGCAGAAAGACCGTCAGGTGGCCCAGCAGCGCAAAGAGTTGCTTAAGGAGGTGTCCAATAAGTCAAAACTAAGTGCAGACGCAGCGTTAGCCTCCGAGGCGAGCAACGGCAAGGGCAAGGGAATTGACGGCGCTGGACGCTTTGTAAAACCGGAGGATATGCAGCGGATACGTGAGGTCATCAAAAGGGCCAGCACACTGGCGGAAGTGGAAAGACAGTTTCAAATATTGCAGAGCGGGCAGCTGCCGGAGAAGTTCCAGCGACTCCGCCTTTAGTTACGGCTGTAGAACACTACTTTTTAATAATAACTCTTAGTAAAAAGTTAAAAAACAAGTAAGAGTGCTGCAGTCGAGTGCCCCGATTACCAAATACCCTGAACCAAGTAATGTTGTTCCTATGGCAAGGATTAATACAAGGTTCAAACTTAAAAATTGTGGCTCTGACAGTTTTTCGCGGTTAAAAGGAGGAAAATCTGAAACAAACTCTGGGTACGGCACACACCTATTTACATGCAAAAATTTGTGGCTCTATCTTTTATAGTCTCGGAGATCGACGTGCTCATACTGACGGACATAGCTAAATCGACTCGCTGATCAAGAATATATATACTTTATAGGGTCGGAGATGCTACCTTCTGGCTGTTAAGCACATTTGCACAACTTCATGATCCCCTTTTCCCATTTTTAATGCAAATAGTGTATGAAAACACGAATCTAATATCACGTCCCAATTTTTCAAAATTTGAGCTTAAAGTTGCTCTTTATTTGTGCATTTTGTGGCTCTTTTCGATATTATCAAAATTGTCTACTACCCGAAAGTATGCCATGCGAAAACACTACAATCAATAGGCTAGTCTTTTGAATTGTATTGCATACTTATGAGCAGTAAATATATAGCCATTTTCTGCACAAGAATTCAAAATGGTATTTCTTTGCTTAAAAATATCGTATAATTGTTTGGCTTAATTTATTTTCAAGTAAAGAAGCAATACTCTACAATAATATCAAAGAGAGTCAAAATAAAACCGTAGGTTCGACTTAAATTAGGTATTTTAAGCAAATTTTTTGCCTAAATTAACCAAAATCCCAAAACAGTACACGACAACAGCTCTTTTATAAACCAAACTAAATGAAGATGCATTCGATATGAAATGATAAACAATGTTTTAACAAAAAAATGTGGCAAAGCATTGTCTTCTATGGCTACGTCCTGGGTTATGTAGCATTCTCTTTTAGCCAATTCGTTCCTAAAAATTTCATTAAGATTGAACAAAAGACAACCAAGTTATATGGCTTGCTCTTTCAGCTTGGACAAACACACACAGAAACTATTTGTTGGATGCCAAAAAGTAGGCAACACTTTGAGACTTCAAGCCGATTGTTTAGTGTGTTTTGTCTGTTGGTAAAGTTTTAGAGAAAACATGTACAAGTTTTCAAGGTAGTTAAGCTGCTTAACAGTTTACCAGTCACTGACAGTTCATAGCATCATCTGGCCCTGTGTCTGGCTTTTTAATCTATGTTGTTGCTGCTGTTGGTCAAGCTCAACATTGCTTATGCTCTTTGCGTAATTATAAGCTCCCCTGCTCTCTTAAATTAAAAACGAGAAGGCCAAGCTAACTTCGTCTGTGCCGAAGTTTTTATACCCTTGCAAAAGCTGTTTTTGAAATGACAGAGCTTAGAACGCTTAGATAAAAATCAAAAACTTTTGTAACTAAAATCCATTTTCCGTCAGATGAACGTCTGATTTCGACCAAAATTCGCGAATCTTTTTGAAAACATATCAAATTAACAATCGCCAAGTTTAAGAACGATAAAATTTAAAACAAAAAAGTTTTTCTCACTAAGACTCATTTTCCGACCGATAAGTCCTATGGCAGCCTGAAGATATAGTCATCTGATTTCGACCAAATTTATCAAATTAGTTTGAAAGCGTTTAATATTAATAATCACCGACCTTAAGAACGATTTACTTGAAAAAAAAATTTTTTTTTCACTAAGACCCATTTTCCGACCGATCGGTCCTATGGCAGCTATAAGATATAGTCATCCGATTTTGACCAAAGTTTGCAAATCTGTTTGAAAGCATATAATATTAATAAGGGACGAGGTTGAGGACGCTAACAGTGAAACCAAAAAAGTTTTTCTCAGTAAGACCCATTTTCCGACCGATCGGTCCTATTGCAGCTATAAGATATGGTCATCCGATTTTGACCAAAGTTTGCAAATCTCTTTGAAAGCATATACTATTAATAATGACCGTGTTTGGGAACGCTAACATTAAGAACAAAAAAGTTTTTCTCTCTAAGACCCATTTTTTGACCGATGGTTCCTATGGCAGCTATAAGATATAGTCATCCGATCCGGTCGGTTCCGACATATTAGCAGCGTGCAGTAAAAAGAAGACTCTGTGCAAAATTTCAGCTCGATAGCTTTAAAACTGAGAGACTAGTTTGCGTAGAAACAGACGGACAGACAGACGGACAGACAGACGGACAGACAGACGGACAGACAGACGGACAGACAGACGGACAGACAGACGGACGGACAAAGCTCAATCGACTCAGCTCGTCGCCCTGATCAAGAATATATATAGTTTATGGGGTCGGAAATGAATATTTCTATGCGTTGCAAACTTCTGGGCAAAATTATAATACCCTTTGCAAGGGTATAAAAAGTGCATCTAACCAAATGGCATGAATAAAAAATTCATAAAAAAATATTACATTACTCTGACTTTCCTTTTGCAAGAGGGTAGAGGAGGTAAAGAGGTGTATGGCATATTACTTGTAATGAATAAATAAACATGCGACCAGCGAGTTGTGTGTGTGTTTGTGTGTGTCTCCCCACTGTTCATATTCGTTATGCTGCACGCGCAAATAGTTGACATTTTTCATTTGCATCAATTCCATTGGCATATTTTACGTTTTATTTACCCAGTTTCAGTTTCAGTTACGGTTACGGTTGTTGGAGTAGCCAAGAGAGCTCTCTGTGCTTGGTTATGGTTATTGATATTCTTTCTGACTGCAAGGATAATTCAAAGACAAGAGAGTCGAGTAGACACAGTCACAGTAGTCGTAGTAGTGCCATGCTGTCGCTTTTGTATTTGTATTTGTGGAATCCCCTTGCTGCTCTGGTGACATATTGACAGGTTCTAGCGTTTTGTTTTGTATCCTGGCCCAAAGAAATGAGTTCTCTTACTCTTAATGAGACAGAAAAGTTGTTTGTTTTGTAATGAATGAGCAGCTCGGAGAAATGGGAGAGCAAAAAAGTGTAGCCGAAGGCAATTTCTTAAGTTGTAGACAAACAAACTTGTCGAAATATGATTAATAGGGTTTCCCTTAGAATAAAATGTGTAAAAAATGGCAAAATAATGAAATTAGAAGAAAAGATGAAACAGAACTGAAAGTGTTTTTAATCTATGGCAAATTTTTGGGACGTTAGCTTACACAAAATATACTACTTGATTTTCAAAACTGACCAAAAGCCACTACTGTAACCATTTCAAAACTGACAAATAGATGGCGCCACTATTGCAAACACCTGGGACTCAATTTTGGGCCATAACTTGAGTATAGTTCAACCGATCTTTATCATTCCTTTGGCAAATCGATAAATAATGTTGATTACTAAATATCTTTAGAAGGTACAAACTTTCTAGCTACAAAGCTATGGGAGATATTACGTTTTTTTCAAATTGCGAGGGCGGCAGGGGGCGTGGTAAAAATGTTAAATAAACTTGATCTGCCTGCAAGTATATGAAGTATATGTCCCATGTGTAAAAAATGGCTAAATAAAGGAATTAGAAGAAAAGATGAAACAGAACTGAAAGTGTTTTTAATCTAAGTTTTATTTTTGAAACCTTAGCTTACACAAAATGAAGGAATTCTCATTATCTAGAATAGTTCGGCAGCGAACTGTAACCATTTCAAAACTGACAAATAGATGTCGCCACTATTGCAACCAATTGGGACTCAATTTTGGGTCATAACTTGAGTATAGTTCAACGGATCTTTATCATTTATTCAGCAAATCGATAAATAATGTTGATTACTAAATATCTTTAGAAGGTACATACCTTCTAGCTACAAAACTGTGGGAGTTGTGACGTTTTTTCAAATTGCGAGGGCGCAGGGGGCGTGGCGAAAATTTTAAATAAACCTGATCTGCTTGCAAGTTAAAGAAGTATATGTCCCATGTGTAAAAAATGGTTAAATAAAGGAATCAGAAGAAAAGATGAAACAGAACTGAAAGTGTTTGTAATCTATGGTCGGTTTTTTTATTCCTTAGCCTACACAAAATGAAGGAATTCTCTTTGTCTAGTGTATTTTTATCATCGGCATGTAATATTTGAACTTTTCCCCCTCTTTTTTTTTTGCTCGTTTTTCATTTTCATTTGCTGACGCTGCAGCTGCCTGTCGCCTGTTTGTGCCTCGCCGTGGCACTCAAATTGACTTTTGCTGTTAATACTTAAAACATGCATCTGCTGCTGCTGCTCCTGCTGCCATATTTTATTTCTAGTGCATTACTCTAATCACCAAAGCACACTCAAAGCAGCATGAAAGAGCAATCTCTGAAGTGGATATAAGTATGCGCATTGAGCATATATATATAGGTACATTTGAGTCTCTTTGAGGCAAACTTGTGTCTATCAGCGTTATATTTTTTGCTGATTTCGGCTGATTGGATTAATCAATCAATTTGTAACAGCTTCTTCAAATAGATTCAATTTGGCCAGAGGCCAAAGGCAGCTTTAAGCCTTATCTTCAATTGGTTAGCCGTTGGCCAATTAGCGTTTGATTTATGGTCATGTTTTTTGATCCCTGGGTCGGGGTTTCTCATTAACAATTTGTGAATAATTAATTTTCAATTATGCAACTGAAATGCAACAATAATAAAAAAAAAGGGAGAAAATCCATTATCACGCACGTCTGAGCATATGTGCGTATGTTTGTGTAGCCATAATTATAAGGCACAAGTGCTACAGGCCAATTGGACGTACAGAATCCGTTGTCAGTTCCCTCCCACGCAGTGTGTAACAACGGTTGTCAAAACACACACCACATACATCTCCCTATATTGTACTTGGGACTCTCGTACATCAAAAACCAGGTCAATACTTTTTCTGTTTGTTTATTTGCTTGGTTGCTCTTGTTGATTCAATCCATTGCCTTTGGGAGCACCAAATGGACATGGATGGCCTGCCAAAAATTGAAGCATAACAAAGTTAAACATTTGGATATTTTGTCCCATATCGATTTTAATAGCGCACCATTTGGAAAAATTCACAAATCAAAAATGCGAAACGCCCAAGGCCAAAGTCAACAGCAGCCGCAGCGGCAGAAGCAGCAGTTAAGTGTATGTTCGTGGGCGTGGCACTTTTTTTTTGTGACCCAGACGACGCTGACTCAAGGCCCCCCCTTCTACTGCGAAATCCCCTTTTTTTTCGAGCTGTTTACATTAAAAGCTTTTTAATTTGTATTCTAATTTCAATATTTGCCTGTGCACAACAATGAAATAAAACTCGGTAGCCCAGAAAAAGAAAAGGGCTAAAAACCCCGGCCGTAATACAGTTTAAGAATGTGTGAGCAGCGTCGGGTGTGAGTGTCTGGCATGTACTCGTACATACATAAATATGCAAATGGCATTCTTTTTGGGACATGAAGCTTGACATTTGGCACATAAAATAACGGCAATGGAGCGAAAATATGTGGAAGAAAGGATAGATGAGTGGCCATTATATGGCACCAGCCATATCCAGGAGAAGATTATGAGAATTTAAGGACTAACCAAAGCATTAGCCGGACATAAAATAGGATGCTACAAAATGTTAAGTTACAAACAAGTTAGACAGTCGGTCAAGCCCGACTGTAAAATACTCTGTACTTAAGTTGGGTTGTTCTTTAAACTGAACAATTGAACATGTTCTTCTTCAATTGTTCATTTTGGTTCAGCCAGTCTTGTTCAGTCTATCTTGTTCAGTTTGTCTTGCTCTGAGTTGTTCTTGAGTTATTATAAGAGTTTGTCTGTAACTCTTGCTCTGTGAATTGTTCTGTCTGCCTTGCTCTGTGAGCTGTTCCGTCTGTCTGTGTGTTGTTCTGTGGGCTGTACCATGATACAACTATAATAGGTATGGCACTCAGCCAAAATTTGGAATTAAGCGCTTTTGCTAAGAACGCGAGAGAGAGAGAGAGAGAGAGTGGAAGAGTGAGCGCGAGAGTAAACGACGCACATTCACTTAAATTAGGTACATATGTGTGTATAACAAAAAAGTCATGCAGAAACAACAAAAACATTATTGCGATCAGTGCTACAGAAACCCATCCCTTCAAAATCCCGACGGCAAAACAAAAACAAGAAAGAAAGTCGGTCAAGCCCGACTATAACATACTCTGTACCCTTACACTCGCATTTGCTCCGGAGTCAAACGGCCAGTTAACACCCCGCGCACAACGCGGTGCGCTCTCTAAGTTTCTCTCTCTCTCTCTCTTTCTCTCTCGCACTAAGATTGCCTGTGTTGAACGGTTAGGGTATGTTGCTGTGGTTATTGGTGGGGGGGTGGGTGGTGTTAAGTGGCCGTTTTTTGCCCATAACTTGAGTATCGATCATCCGATCTTTATCATTCCTTCAGCAAATCGATAAATTATTTTTTTATTTTTTTTTATTAATTTGTTTACAAGGTATCTCTAGAAGGAACGAACGATCTATCTCCAAAACTGTAGGAGATATGACGTTTTTTCCAAATTGCGGGGGCGCGAGGGGGCGTGTTAAAAATTGAAAATAAACTTGATCTGCCTGCAAGTATAAGAAATATATGTCCCATACATGTCAAACCTCTATCTCTTACCATCTCTGAGATCTCTTCGTTCATACGGACAGACAGACGGACAGACGGACATGGCTATATCGACTCGGCTGTTGATGTTGATCAAGAATATATATACTTTATAGGGTCGGAAACGATTCCTTCTCCCTGTTACATACTTTTGCACAAACTTAATATACTCTATGTACCTTCGGTACAGAGTATAAAAATTCATTCGCTCAGACAACCTTCCCCAATAGACATAGAACAAGTGAACAACTGAATAGGTGAACAACTGAGCCAGAGAACTGCAAAACGTACCAAAAACGTAGTATAGCGTCAAAAGCGTCATTGCTTCAATGCGTATCCTGTCAAAAAAAACGTATGCGTACCTCAATACGCATTTTTAAAAAAGTACGTATAAGTATACTTCATAGTGCGTATGCGTATTTCAACTACGCTGACGTATACTTCAAAAGTACGCACTCTACGTTCTAACTAAATTTAGAACTTCTAATATTTGAGGCATACGCACAGTAAGCTTAATTTCTGTGCGTATACGCACTATATTTTTTTGTAAATTCTTTGGATTTCTACGATTCTCTTTCATTCAAATAGCGAGATACACAAACTTGTCCTGAGTGTGAAGATGTGTATGAATGTATAAGGCATATTTAGTTATGTCACGTGGAGTCAAACAAACTGCCCTCTGTCCAACAGGAGAGAGCAAAACCAACTAATATTAGTGAGCGGAAGGACAAAACAGGTTATAGTTTATTTTAGTCTCTTTTAATATGTGTTCTACCTCCAACTCTCTACTTAGTACGTCCTTGTTAAGGTTCTTTTACAGCAGGGTTCCCCAAGAAGAGTGAACGGAAAATGTCACTGTCTCTCTCTGACACTCAGCAATGCCTGACTTCGGCAAAGCATTTGGTGTGAATTTCCGAGTGTATTCGGACCCCAGGGGCTAATGTTAATGTTTACGGGAATAGCCGTGAAGTTGAGCAACAGTATTTGAATGTATCGTCGCAATCCTAATGCATAGCCCAATCTGTTACACAAGCCTTGATAAAATCAGATACAATGCCTATTGCATTTCGGTGATAGACAAATTATACGAAAGAATTCAGCCACAAACATCCTAAAGAATGAGTCCGGATCACGCCTACGCTACCTATCCACAGGTATGGATGACTGTCTCACTCATATAAGGTGAATCTCAGAATTGATGTTGTCTGCAGCGGAAGTCCAGAAAACATATATTTCTTGATTATTCTTATAATCAACTGATGATAAGTCCTAGACAAAGCAACAGTTTCTGACAGTGTCGAAAAGACAATTAAGACTAGCTGTTACGTACATTGAGTGTGACCCTGGCATTTCAAAATACCAAAAAAATTACCCAAAATACTAGATTTGTAACATTTTTTCGCGTTTTGGGGATTTTCTTTCATAACTTTTTAAAGTATGCGGCGAATTCGTCGGTTTCGTTCAACAATAAGTTGTGTCTAGAAATTGAATGTGTCATCACAGTCTTAGCTTATCAAATATTTTCCCCGACTTAATTGGAAAATCAATTAAGTTGTTAATTGGCCGGTTGTGGTGCAGCGGGCAGTATATGTGGCTGCTGCTGGCAAGAGGTCCTGGGTTCGATCCCGCCTCGGAACATCTAACAAAAAAATTGTTTTTCTCCTAAAACTTTTACACAAACAGCCATTCTCACCAGCTATTGGGCGCTACCAGTGAAGTAACTAGCCATGAAAAGCTTCTCAGACATTGCAATTTACTGATAAACTGGGGGATCCCTTTGTCTTGTGTGTAAAATTGAAGCACACATGTCAAGCGATTGAAAGAAGTTTGGCTTATGGCCATTTGGACTGAGTAAAGCAAAATTTTTTTTTAATTTATTTTATTTGTCAAACAAGCAAAATGAAAACAATTAACAAACAACTTTATAAAGGCTATTCATCGCAACGGTTTGTAATGCTTAAGTCCTTTTATTTGAATTGGTCAAGAATAACCGAATTACTTGCTGATGGTAATCATTGTTTAATTAAATACTTAATATATTTGTCAAATTCTATGTTATCGAGAATACCAAGAACCAGATATGTGTTCAATTAACTTAAAGGAATTTTGCTACGTAAAACAAAGACAACATTAAACGATGACTATAAAATTTCATACAAATACAAATTTCATACAAAGTACGCATAAATGAAGCGAAATGGAAATGCCTGCTGCTCACTTTAGTGTACGTATATAATGCGTACTTTTGCTTATGCTTCAGCGTACGTAAACGTATTTCAACTTTTGCGTTTACGTAGCCTACTATTTCTGATGCGTATGCGTGCGTATGCGTATTCTAAAAAATGCGTCATACTCACGTAGTACGCATTAATGACTACGCATTGCAGTTCTCTGAACTGAACAAGAACAAGTGACCGACTGAACAAGTAAGAACAAGTGAACATGTTTAGTTAATTGAACAACCTTTACCCAACCCTACTCTGTACCCTGCAATATCGAACTTTCTTTTGGTCATAACTTGACCATTAGACGGCGCCACTACTTGATTTTTAAAACTGACCAATAAATGGCGCCATTACTGTGACCATTTCACAGCTGACAAATAGATGGCGCCACTACTGTAACCACAGGGACTGACTTTTGGTCATAGCTCATTCGAGCTTTATCATTCCTTCAGCAAATTGACAAATAATCTTGATTACTAAATATCTCTAGAAATATCCCAATAAAGCACCAGGACATGATCTTATTACGCCTAAAATGAAAACGGAACTTTCAAGTCCTGCCATTACATATATCTCAAGAGTCTTCAATGCTGTACTGCGATGTGTATACTTTCCAACTCAGTGGAAAAAATCGACAGTCATAATGATTTAGAAACCAGGAAAGGATAAAACACAAGCGTCATCATATATACCCATTAGCCTGCTACCTTGCTTATCAAAAGTATTTGAGAAGATCTTACTTCGCAAAATTAATACCCATGCACAAAATATAATTCCTTCACATCAATTTGGGTTAGGAGCAAAACACGGGACCATTGAGCAAGTCAACCGTTTAACTGCAGATATTCGGACGGCGAACTCTTAGAATGTTATGTCAGCAACCGAATATTTTCTGTTCGTCAAAATGAGTACACAACGAAAGAGTTCACCTTTGGAGCCGGCAAGCCACAGGGTAGCGTTCTCGGTCCGACATCCCAACAGAGCCCCGACTAACAATATCCACTTTTGCAGATGAAACGGCAATTCTAAGCAGATCACGATGTCCAATTATCGCATCCAGACTTTTGGCAAGCCACCTAGCTCACGTGGAGGAGTGTCTGCAAAAGTGTAAGCACGTAACGTTCACACTCAGCAGAAGCACCTTTCCCCAGATATCCCTAAACGCGACTATGATACCACAATCAATCGATGTTGTTTACCTTGGTAAACTCACTTGGCGCAAACACATAGACTCGAAAAAACTTCAAATAAGGCTAAAGGCCAACAGCCTTCACTGTTTAATTAACTCCCGTTCCCCTCTAAAACTGGAATACAAAGTCTTACTGTACAAAAGCATCATAAAGCCTGTCTGGATTTATGGCTCGCAGCTAGGGGGAAATGCCTGTGCGAGCAGTGTGGACATCCCTCAAAGATCACAATCAAGAATTCTTAGAACACTTACTGAAGCGAAATGGTACATTCGCAACGAGTGTATCTACATAGAGCTGAGGATTCCATTGTTCGAAACTGAAATACGCCAATTTAAACGCAAATATTCTGAAAATTTTCTAGCCCACCCTAATGAATTTGCCTGATCTCTCACCCCTGCTATTCTGCACGCCACGTGTTGAAATGATAAAGCTAAACGCGACGTGCAGAAAAGTTACACGTTACGTGTTGAAATGAAAATGCTACACGAAACGTGTAGGATTTCAATATCTAAACTCGACGTGCAGAAAAGCTACACGCCACGTGTTGAAAAGCTACTCGAAACGTTATGGGTGGAAAATCCTACATTTTCGTGTAGCTTTTTTTTCTCTGTGTAAGATCTCTTCGTTCAAACGGACGGCCAGCGGGACGAGCCTGTGCCCAACTCCGGAACTACTACCCTAGTAGTTGGTACTTATGGCGTGTATCGATTCATCGATACACCATTAGCAGGCTAATTTCTGATCGACATAACTACCAGACCGATGACGATTTATCTATTAACTTAACTCCAATTTTCTAATTTTTCGTCTTGTATAAAACGCACGTGCGAATAAAAGACCTGTTAGATTTGTTAAGTGAATTGAGTGGCGGAAACTCTTCCTTGGGATAAGCTTGGCTGTATATCTCCTGCTTCTCTCTCTCCTCGCCGCTGCTGGCTAATTTTGGCCCCCATCACCTAACAAAAATTTGTTATACCACTTGGCTAACCATCACAAGCCGTCCTCCCAATATGTAAGTTATGAACCTAGCGTCAAACCAAACCTAAGGGTTCTATGCTCCGTATTGACCTTCTCAAGAATTTCAAAGACTTGAAGCCTGGATTGTAACAGCCATTTGGCCCATTCAGCAAATAATTTCGATTAGCAAAATTAACATAGAACCATAGTTTCTTTTAGTACTTCTTGTCACCTCTTTTAGGAAAGTAAGTTGTTGCAGCTGAGACGGGGCTGAACGGCTGGTTCCCTTCATTTTCTGCTTTGTCTTATTAATATACCTCCCACTACTCAGCAGTATTACCTTGGAAGTCGTAGAAGATCGGTTGCTAATTCTGCAGTTGCAATGTCAAACTGGTTGAAATATTAAAATTTTGCTGTTCGATTTGCTACAAAGTCATGTCTGTATCAAACCGTTCAAAAATATCTGTAAACTATTCCAGTTCCTCAGCGGTTTGCATTCCTGGTTTTATGTTTGGTGGAATCTGGTTTCATACGCTTCTAGTACAAGTACTTTAGGCTGGCCATTTGAAGGAACCAGACAGATTGCATGTCTAAATCTGTAATATAGGACTCTTACAATAGTTTGGTGAAACAATTGAAGAATAGACATTTTCCTGGTTCGAAAAGGGTTCCAAGCCAGCTTGAAAAGCTAAGCTAAGTTGAAATTTTGTATTTCAGTCACCAAGAGTGACAACAGGTTCCGTTTGACTATAAAGTCTTAAATAACAACATTCAAAATATGTTAAAATTTTGTGAAATAAAATCCAAATAATATCCTAAGCCCGAGCAAAACCGCACAATTTCTTCCAGCATTCCGAAAACCGGATTCGTTTCTGTGTTAATTTTATCGCCCCAAATTAAAGACCATTTTCATTTTGTTGCATGCGGCGTATGCGCAATTACGTGCACTTCATTGTGCGAATTTTCACAGCAGGAGGTGGAAAAATTTGATACCAACTGGTGCACAGCTTGGTGCTCCTTGTCGTTACGTTGCTTGCATATTCTATTTTTATCGCCTGCACTGGATGGCAGGAGGTATGAAAGGGGCAAAAATGAAGGGCCAGCATCAGCAGCAGCAGCAGATTAGATAACCTGTCATCGTCATGTTTGTGCACAAAGTTCCATCGGCGGAAATGTTGAGCTTGATGCGGCCATGTCAATGACGTGGACGATGGTGATGCTGACCGCAAATTGATATCAGGCAGGAAAAAGTGGCCTGATAGACATTTGCTTTTGCAAACCGGGCCAAAAGGTTCGCCAACTGCCGACAGACTGTCGATGGCAGCCTGAGTGAGCCGGAAGTGCTGTGTTGAGCTGCCTTTGATTTATGCATATTAAATTATTTCATATACGAGAAGAACGCCCGCGCAGTTTTTAAGCATTTTGTTTCGCAGCTTCGAACAAAAAGTTTCGTAGCCAAGTTTGGGGGCTCCGATTACAAGACTAAAGAAAGAAAAGTTGGCTCCTTTGAAGATGCTTTTGTAGTATTTGTACAACTCTTATTGAGTTAAACAGTTTGTGAGATGTGGAACTTTTTCTGCCAACTGACGTTTTCTTATTGTTTGACTTTTCTCCTGGCTGTTGGCTCAACTAGTCAAGTTGCCTGTTCAAAATTAAAAAAACATTTTGAAAGATGAGTTCGCGTGCTGGTCAAAACAAAGAGACAACGGCTTAATTGCTTTCTCACACACACACACACACACACACACCCACATTGTAAGCCCAACTAAACAGCTATTAAGAGCCACTGCAGCAGCAAATTGGGCGCTCGCCTTGAAGTAGTCCGCGGAACAAAACAAAACAAAAATAAAAACTTGCCAAGACGGAAGACAACCAAGGCAAAAGGATGATGCTGATGATGATGATAATGTGGATGTGGATGTGGATGATGACAAAGTGGGCCATGGGCAACAGTTTTGATTTGCATAAACAAAAGAGGTTCAAGTGTAGCAAAAGTGCCTGATTGAAGATTCACTCCATCCTCCTCTTTCCACAGAACTGAAGGTCGAATCCACCTGGACCAGCGAAAAATGGTAAACGGGTTGAAAGGAGGCCAGGATGTTGCACACTCGATTTCCTGAGCGCATGTCGCGCTTTGCTTGTCAACAACTAAGGGGACAACACAACAACGGGCAGAAAACACACAATGGAAATAACAAAAAGATGATTGTTTTCCAGATGAAAATGCAACTGTTGCTCTGCTCTGCATTCGCTTGTTGAAAAGTTGCCCCCACTCAAACACACAGCAACACACACAGTTGGCATGTTTCCATAAAATCTTTAGGCAAATGTATCTTTCCCACTTGCAGTTGACTTTTGTACCAAGAACCTGACTTTTCTGTTACAAGTGATGGAAATTCTGAACTGTACTTACTGAATTCTGAGCCAGACCGTACATAAGTATAATACAATTAGATCAGGGATTCCCATTATGAGCTTACGGCCGCGTGAAAACAAATACAAATGCACAAAATATAACTCAAGCAAGAATAACCACAAGAAATAGAAAGAGAAAGCCGATTTTTGTTTGTGTGATGCATGTTCTTTTCCCTTCAAACCATAGCTCGTAAATAACTCTCAACCCTTTTTTCAATTCGCTCTGCTCAAGTCACTGACCGAAAAATCAAAGAAAAATCAGGCACGGGCTTCCCTCAACCGAATGTATTCTGTTATCGCGCTCACTGTTAAGTGGCTGTGGTTGACCTCACAGCACTGATCGGTCCGACAGCAACTGAATAACAGGCCCTCAGTCAATTGGTCTTAAATTGTGTAATTCTCGAAGATCAAACTGTCAAAATGTTATTTGAAAAGGTTGCAGAGTTTAACATAAGCAGAGAGAGAGTCAATGCGAGAGAGAACGAGACTTTTATATCGTTAGCCGTGCCTACACACGAAGAAGACCTTTTGAATGCGGGAATTTTGCCAAACGGTCCCAGAAAGACCTAAGAGGAAAAAAAACAACAAATAAAAATGTGTTTCTCTCCTCTGACAACCTTCTATTTAGAAGCAGAGAGCGTAGTTAAAGGTTGTTTCGGTACCTCTTTTCAATGTGGTCCCACGAAAGCTGTCGTTTTCTGGCAAAGGAAAACGGGGGACCGATTTTTGCCACCTCTGCTTCAAACTCAAGTGTGCGACATCAAAGCGACATAAAATATTCGGCCATTTGCACGTGAAATCGCTACGATGACGATACGAGCTGTGTGTGGAGGGCTTTAATTGTTGATCTGTTAAACTACTAAATAACTTAGCAACCTTCTCTGTTGCTGCTGGTCTTGGTTTTTTTTTTATTTTTTGCCCCGTAATGGTGGGTTTAATCGCTTGTCAAATACCTGACAGTGGCACATGCCTTCTCTCTTTCGCTGTCCGCTCTGTCATTCCGTTTTTTTTTTTTTGGTTTTTTTCATTATCATGCCTCGATTGCTGCTTGGCAAGCGCGTTATTTGATGCTTTATGGCACAAGGCCCTTTGATCTTTTATGCGCTTTATCTATGAAAAAATTCTGCGTTAACAATGGATCCCAAAATGCTGCTGCGACCGGCCTTGATGATGTGGCCAGACAGCAAAAACAAACATAACAAAAAACAAAAAACTGGAACTGCTGTCGACAGGCAGCCTTAATCCTTAATAATGGGACCCTAATCTGGTGGCACAGGAGAAAGTTGATTAAACAGATGCCAATGTCAACTGCACGTGGCCAAAAGTGTGTATAAGGTACGTACTCAGCATTTTGCTGCTTTTCTAATAGTTTTGCGGCGGGCAAGTGGAAGCTTAATTAACATAAGCGAGCGCATTTCAGCGCCAGCTCAGCTCCTCTGTATGTGAGTGTGTGTGTGCTTGAAAAGATTTTTACCACACACACACACACACTTACATACACAGAGATCAGTAGTTGGCCTGGCTAAAAAACTGACAAAATGTACTTGAGCTGGGGCGTGGCCTCCACCTCCACCCTCATCCCCAACATTGTCAAGTGCTGAATCATCAATATGCAGCAAGGGACAACAACAAAAAGATACAACAAATGGCAAACTGCTTTATGCAGCAATGTGATTAAAATGGCGTCTGTGACAATGCAAACAAAAGTAGAAAAACAAAAACAATAACAAATATACAAAACTGGCACAATGTCCTCCAATAAGAAGAGCCCGGAGGAAAAAGAGGGGATGCCATTGCATTTCCTTGACCGAATCGCAAAACCCAGAGCCACGTTATCCACATTCTGTATTATTTACGGCCGCCATAGTAAGTGTGTGTGTGTGTGTGTGTATTTGCGAACGTTTGTATGTGTATGCGTCCTCTTAAAATAGCTGGCCATGTTTATGAGCATGAGAGTGTGTTCACGCGTTAAAGGATAATCATGACGTCAGTTGATTCTTAAGTGCAACAACTGAATTAATTGTTAGCTTCAGAGTGCAACTTTAGAGATAAATGGAAAATTTTTTATTTATTTATTTAATTATTCTTTAATTACCAAAAGCGAAATGACATCAGTCCACTCATGCGGCAATCAAGGATCTGAAAGCTACCCAAGAGCTTTAAAAGTGGCCTTCTCATGGAATGATTCCCAGAAAGAAGAAGGATGTAAAGGTTGATAATACTTCAAAGAAATTTCAGTCTTTCAAGGAACACCTTTTGAATCTTCATCTTGGACAAAAGCTAGCACCACACCTCGAAGATAGATCAGTTGACTCTGCACTATTTAGAGTGGAAGGAGAAGTTCAGTCGGAAACTGAATCAGAAAGACGGAATTTACCCGATGAAGCAAACTTCATGAAGTTTTCTCAGTAAGCGAGACATACAAATGTGATTCTATACATTTCGTTCAACAAATCTAGTAGAATTCCCTTAATTTTCAAGCCTACCATGTAAATTTCATGAAGTTTTCTCAGTAAGCGAGACATACAAATGTGATTCTATACATTTCGTTCAACAAATCTAGTAGAATTCCCTTAATTTTCAAGCCTACCATGTAAATTTCATGAAGTTTTCTCAGTAAGCAAGACATACAAATGTGATTCTAAACATTTCGTTCAACAAATCTAGTAGAATTCCCTTAATTTTCAAGCCTACCATGTAAATTTCATGAAGTTTTCTCAGTAAGCGAGACATACAAATGTGATTCTATACATTTCGTTCAACAAATCTTGAAGAATTCCCTTAATATTCAAGCCTACTATGTAAACTTCATGAAGTTTTCTCAGTAAGCGAGACATACAAATGTGATTCTATACATTTCGTTCAACAAATCTAGTAGAATTCCCTTAATTTTCAAGCCTACTATGTAAACTTCATGAAGTTTTCTCAGTAAGCGAGACATACAAATGTGATTCTATACATTTCGTTCAACAAATCTAATAGAATTCCCTTAATATTCAAGCCTACTAGGTAAACTTCATGAAGTTTTCTCAGTAAGCGAGACATACAAATATGATTCTATACATTTCGTTCAACAAATCTAGTAGAATTCCCTTGATTTCAAGTCTACTATGTACACTTCATGTAGTTTGCTTCATCGTGTAAATCCCAACTTAATCTCGACTTAGTCACAACAAAATTCTTTTAGCAGATGAAGCAAGGGTTAAGAAAACAGAAAGTGGCTGCTGTTGAAATGTAATTACAACTTTTCTTTTGTAGAAACCGCTCTAGACCCAAGAAGCTAAAGGAACGGCCATCTACTCTTCTTTGCGCTAACCCATTTGGTGCACAGTCTTTCAGGCAGAGATCTATGCAGTTTAGCAAGCGACAAAACTGAGCAGAAACCACCAGAAACTAATCAATACTTGTCAAAAGTTCAAATGACAGCCACCAAAATGAAGGAGGTGATTGCACGTTGGCGGCTCTTAAACCAAATTCAAAAACACTCAATCACACTCGTCTTAGTTCCCTAGGACTATGCTGTCAAACTAGGTATAAGTGAGGAGGCTGTGGCGTGGTGACAAATTATAAAGTGCATTCCATCTACTTTTTCGAAGCTGCGGAAGTGACTTGCACATTTCAAAAAACACACCCAGTACCTAGTAAAACCCTTTTCCGGTTCTTCTAGCCCGCCGCAAGTTGCTTTAACAGAGACACAGAGCAATATGATCAAAATGTTCAAAAATGTTGATTAAGCTAAGTTCCCAAAGGCAAATAATTTGCCCAAAATTTTGATCAAAATTTGGCTAAATGGGCCAAATTAGTGAACATTTTGGCCATATTTGATAAAAGTACATATTTATGTATGGAACCATAGTGTTAGCTTTAGATCCTGCAAAATCAGCAATCATGGCTATTTAGCCAAATTTCATCAAAATTTGGTCAAATTATTTGCCTGTGAAACCGTAGCTTTTAAGTCAAATTTGTTCAACTTTCCATGACACAAAATTGTATTAATAAGATAATTCTGAATGCAAAATCGAATTTTTGGAGCGCAAATCAGTTGATTGGATAAATTCCAGGGGTGGCAGATGTTAATAGTTTTTTGCATGTGCGCTGCTGTGGCTTTTCCATTAAAGCAAAAACAAATTGCAAATATGCAAAATTATTTGTACAGGTTTGCCAAATAAATATTGTACATTCATTTTCGTTGATTTTTAGATTATTATTGTGTCCGTTCAATTGTGCAAAAGTTTTAAAGCATTTTCTTTTTTTCAAGTTTAACGCTTTATTTTGCAAAATTTGTTGAAAATTCGTTGTTCAAAGTATTGTCCATCGCTAGCCATCACTTTTTCCCAACTTTCTGTCAATTTTCGTATACCATTTCGAAAAAAAGATGCAGCTTTTGATGCGATTAACGTAGCTATCCAATTTGAGAGTATACGGCGCTAAAGAAGTGCTGATCCCAAAAGGCATGCTTCATCGACGAAAACAAATAGTAGTTGGAAAAAACAATGTCTGGTCTATATGGCGGTTGGGGTTGAACTTCCCATTTCTGCGTTTCTAGGTATGTTTTAAGCGGCTGCGCAACATGTGGCAAAATTGTTTTTATATTGCAAATTACCTTGTCGTGCCTTTGCTAGTATTCTGGCCCTTTTTGCTTCAATGTTCGGCTAAAACGCATCAATTGTGTTCGGTAGAGTTGCCCTGTGATGGTTTCACCCGCTCATAGCAGTTCATAGTACACCACGCCCAATTGGTACCACCAAATACAGAGCCTGACCTTGCCTTGGCTTTGGTGTGGATTTTAACGTATGGCTATGCGGCCCGTATGAATTTTTGCTCATTTGCAGCATTCCATGGCCTTCAGCTGCACTTTCATTCAAATGAAAGCATAAAAGTAAACTTTCCCGCAAATTGTATTTTGTTGGCACAAAAGTTGACACATTCGAAGCACACACAAACTATGTTGTTTATACTTCAGCGAACTGACACATACTGAAAGAGAAAGCCTTATGATGAAACTTCAAAATGAAGTTGGTTGCAACATTGTCCGCTACGATCTAATGCTAGTGACGCCATCGTTTGAAAATCCCTTAAAACTTTTTTGTACAATATCTCAATATTTCATGTTCCTGTTTTTGCTGAAATCGAAATCCACCTAGATTTTGCAACTAGCTGGCTTTTGTGCAATTGGTTGTCTCATGTAGGTTGATTATCAATTTGGGCATTTGCGCCACGGTCACACCGATAGAATTGGAAAGGTACTAATAGTAGGTAGGCAGCTCCTCTGCACTTGCCTGTTTATTCTTATGTTTATTGGGCGCCAATTTGAAACAAGAAAGAATGTCGCTCAAGCCCGATTATAACATACTCTGTAGCCTTAATGTCGCAGCTCGCATTTGCTCACGAGTTATACGCGCTCATCTCTAAGTTTCTCTCTCTCTCGGTCGGAGATGATTCCTTCTGGCTGTTACATACTTTTGCACAAACTTAATATACTCTGTGTACCTTTGGTACAGAGTATAAAAATTAAACAAGCATTTCACAGAGAAGGACAAAAGTCTTCTTCCGGAAAAACTTGTAACTATGATGGGAGCTTAAGCAATAGGTCTAAAGCTAAGTTCAAGCAAATAATTTGGACAAATTTTGATGAAAATTTAGCTATATAGGCCAAATTGGGTAACTTTTCGGCCATATTTGCTCAAATTTTTTGCGTATGAAACCATAGTTTTAGTTCTTAATCCTGTAAAATCTTCATTCATGACTAATTTAATCAAAATTATGTGTGAACCAAGCTTAAGCAATGAACTTGAGGAGTTAGTATGCGCATCTGTCTCTTCAGCTATGTCAGCAGGTGTTTTGTATACAAAAGGCACATTCAATATTTTACATTTTTTAGTTTACTTATTAACAATTTAGACTTATCTGTTTGTAGCAGCAGTAGGTTAAAGTTTTCAAATATTTTTCAGTGTGACCATATGAACGCAAACATAAAAATACATAATTTGCATTAACATGTACATATTTTTGAAATCAATGAGGATGAAGTTGATGGCCACGAAATCCAACTAGATGGTAAGCTTCGAACATAAGCAAAGCAATTGCAGTAAATCTACCTAGATTTGCAAAAACAGCAACATGAGAAAACGGCCCTTAGACTGTATGTCAAAACATCGATATTCCCTAGAATGAAATCCAATCAAATGGTATTTTGGTTCCGTATTTCGGTTCTGTATTTCGGTTATTGTGTTAGAAAATACATAGGCGAAATTATAATTATTATCTGTAGTCTTCTAATCTTGCAACAATCTGATCTTTTACAGATATAAAGTCATCATTTCAGTCGGGCCATAGTTAAAGTTCCTTTTACGGCGTCTTTTATGCTAAATCTCTTCAAAAATTTATCAAAAAAATATCTCCAGCCCTGCACGAGTTCACACTAAATCATGTTAAGAGTCGGCAATCACACTGTGAACACTATCGAACCAACTCATATGTCCAAACAGAACAACTCTTATTAAATCATTTCATTTCATTTGATTCAAAGTTCATTTGAGTCAAAGTTAAGCTGTGTGTTTCAAACCACTTTCCGTGACTGACTATTCATTAAATCGCAAAAATATACTAAATGAGAACCAAACTAAGTAAAAATGCAAAGAAATCTTTTCTTGTAAATTAAAGCAAGAGTACAAATTAGTAATAATAATTACAAACGATATTTGTTATGAGTAAAGTTTGTTTTGCATTATTACAATTTTAATCCTCATTAATATTTTTCAGAATTTACTGATTAGTCAGATACGGAAAGTGGTTTAAACCATTCTTTATGATATATTCATTACCATTGGTCATCCATGGTACATATCGCGGTTCAGTATTGACATAATCATGGTTATGTAGTTATGTGTCGTCTTGAAAAGCAGTTTCTTAAGCACTTATCGGTTTTAATACCATAGAGATTTGGTAGTACAGCGCTTATGCATTGATCACTGCATGATGTACTTTCGTTTTGTTTACAAATCCTGATTGCTAGTGTTAATAATGTTGATAGTTTTAACAGTATTCTCACAAATACCTACTGATGCTTGAAGTTTTAGTATTATATAGATTGCTTTGTTAACGAATCGAAGTAGATCATCAACTCCCAACCAGAAACAAGATTGTTTATTAAAAGTGATAGCTTTGACAGTGTGAGGATTGATACTGTTGCCTGTAACACATGATTTATTAGAACAAGAGAGAAATTATTTGTTTAGTCTCCAATATTAATTTGGTCATCGATACCTTTTCGCATTCCGGCTGGATGCACTGTTTCCTAAGCATCACAATAAGAAGAACGATTTTTGGGTGTTCCCAATCTTTACCAAGTTTCCGGTCTTTAGTTGTAGTTTTTATATTTAGACAGTCATTTTAGTGAGCATCTAAGACATCATTATTAATTAGTCCAAGCAATAACCAAATCATATATGTGAAAAAAGTTTTCTTTTAGCCAAAGGCTAAGCTACTTTTGCCTAGCTTAGTTAAGTTTTCTCTCGGTGAAGTGCACCGGTCAGTCATATTTTCGTTAATTGGCCTGATTGCACCCGAATTATAAGTATGTGGTCAATTAGTGCACACAAAACATTTATTATTAATGACCAGGCTTGGGCTGCAAGTCGATTAGCACAATTAGTTGGGTTAGGTGTGTGTGTGTGTGTGTGTGTGAGTGTGCGAGTTGGCGAGTGTATTGACAAGTTTAATTAATTAATGTAAATACCCAGGTCCTGTCCCCAACATATGCACATGAGTTGATTACCATGCGGCAACTAATTGCGGATGGGATTCCAATCAGCCAGCTCTGAAGCCGGCCCCATTAAGTGGGAGCACTTGCAATTCAATGAGATTGTACCCGATTGACACACTTATTAAATGCGACATAAAGAATTGGCATTCAGGCATGCGGGTAACATGGACATCGACATACTTAGGCGCATAGTTTGACAGGAGACGCGCGAGGAGAGGCGTGCAAAAGTGGCCACCAGCAGGGCGAAACCATGTCGAACATGCCAGCAGCACTTAAACGGAAAATGAAACGTACGCTGAGATTTCCTTGAACAACACTGGAAAGGAGGGGAGGGCGGCCAATGTTAAGGAATTCAATTAGGCAGATGAGTGAGGGCGTGGACCCACAAAGATGAGCAGATAAAAGTGTTGGCCAAGTCAAAGGCAAAGCCAAGAGACAACTGACACTTCACATATGAGGGCGCATTATTGGCATTTCGAAGTGACTTAGCTGATGTTGCTGATCCTTTCGCCCGATGTCGATGGTGATGATGAGTAGTAGCATGCTGACGGCTTAATGGCAAACTTCTCTGCACTTTGAACAGACGTGAACCCATTTGAATGGCATAACGACAGTAAAGTTGAATGCGGTTGCAGAAAGTTATCATAACTGAGACAGTTGGTGGATGAATGCTAGACATTGATGTGTCAAGTCAATAGGGGTATTCACTGCAGGCGGAAGGGTTGGTATTTGAATATTGGATGGTGGGGGGGGGGGGGGGGGGGTGGCGTTGCGGCCTGTCATTGAGTGAAGGCCATGATGAACAGTATTGTTTTGTTAGACTTCTGTGAGCAATGTCAAAGTTTGTGTTTGACTGAGCTTACTGTTATCATTGCGGATTCAAAGGATTGCAGATTTTGTAAGCTACGTTCTTTCTCTCTTTCCGTTATGCTCTAAAAGGGTTTCTCAGGGGGTTGGTTGAAGGTGTGGAAAGAGGGGGGAAAGTGACTAAACAGTGACTTGACAGTGACTTAATAGTGACTTAACATTGACTAAACAGTGAATAAAGAGTGACTAAGCAGAGAATAAAAAGTGACTAAAGAGTGACCAAACAGTGACTAAACAGTGACTAAACAGTGACTAAACAGTGACTTGACAATGACTTAACCGTGACTTAATAGTGACTAAACAGTCACTAAAGAGTAACTAGAGTGACTAAACAGTGACTGAAGAGCGACTAAACAGTGACTTAATAGTGACTTAACAGTGACTAAAGAGTAACTAGAGCGACTAAACATTGACTAAAGAGTGACTTAACAGTCACTAAACAGTGACTAAACATTGACTAAACAGTGACAAAACGGTGACTTGACAGTGAATTAACCGTGACTTAATAGGGACTAAACAGTGAATAAAGAGTGACTTAACAGTGAATAAAGAGTGACTAAAGAGTGAGTATAGAGTGACTAAAGAGTGACCAAACAGTGACTAAACAGTGACTAAAGAGTGACTTAACATTCACGAAACAGTGACTTGACAGTGACTTAACAGTGACTTAGCAGTGACTAAACAGTGACTAAAGAGTAACTAGAGCGACTAAAGAGTGACTAAACAGTCACTAAACAGTGACTAAACAGTGACTAAACATTGACTAAACAGTGACTTAACATTCACGAAACAGTGACGTGACAGTGACTTAACAGTGACTTAACAGTGACTTAATAGTGACTTAACAGTGACTAAACAGTGACTAAAGAGTGACTAAACAGTCACTAAACAATGACTAAACAGTGACTAATCAGTGACTTAACATTCACGAAACAGTGACTTGACAGTAACTTAACAGTGACTTAATAGTGACTTAACAGTCACTAAACAGTGACTAAAGAGTAACTAGAGCGACTAAACAGTAACTAAAGAGTGGCTAAGGAGTGACTAAAGAGTGACTAAACAGTGACTAAACAGAAGAAAAAAAAGAACTCAGCAGCAAGTGATCTTGTTGTTGGTATTTCTACTCCTACTTAACATAAAGAAAGATTTTTAAACATTTGTTCCCCTGAGTAAAGGGTATATCGAAGTCGGGCAGAGCCGTCCTTAACTTACGCTCTCACGACACAACCCAAACTACCCATAAACATATCACTTTTTGTAATAACATTAAATATTAATAGCGACAGTGACAAGGATCAGGACAGCCGAGACACCACTTGAAGCGGTCAACCGGTCTGAAACACTTGACGTGCATTATGTGGAAAACTAACATTCAGACCAACGCAGATCATTTATACACACGCATGTGACTTGCACACATACATGTTTGTTTAGATTAGAGTTAAGGGACGAAAAATTTAGAATAAAAGCAACATCGCTCTCCAGAGTGATTTAGTACAAATACAAATTAAAAGTGTATAATTCTATAAAATGACTGAATATTTGATTAAAAACTTAAAAAATTGTAGTCTTTCAGGATTTGAGCACACCATTGACTAACCCTACTGCTGAAACCGAAATGTAGATATTCACAAGTCATTTATCATTCATGCTCTGAATTGCAGTTAAGTTTGTGCATATATTTGATTCGTGGTGCAGGGTATCAGCTTCTATAGCTATTGCCACACAATGACGTCAGCTTCGTCGACGTTGAACTCAACTGAGCCATTTTAATTGCTGCATCAATATTTGCTTAAAATTAGCTCATTGTGCACCAGGAATAGAGTTTGCTGAGTAGTTTGCTTTGTCTTCCAACCTCCAACTATACCACTCAATTACCACATATTTGTGTATAATTAATAAGCTGTTTTCAGTCGCAAACTTCCTTTTTCTAGCTGAGATTTGTGTTGGCATTTAAGCCAATCAATTTGAAATTGCACTCAAGTTTTTCGTTTATTCAATTGTAACTTTTTTCTTATTTTCCATGTATTGAATGGGAAAACTTTTGCATACCAAAGGGGGGGGGGGGCGACAATTGCTTCTCTTTTGTAGTTATGTTGGATTCCAGTGTGTAGAGAATTTATCAAAGTGCCAGTTCTGCTCCTTTGGCCACTATAATAGTAATATAACTTCGTTCTGGGCTAAATGTGTGCACACACACACATGTGGTATATCAAATTGCTTAAGCGGAAAGAAGAGAAGCAGCTGCTGAAAAGGACAAAGCCGCAACTAGTTTAGCCTAGACTCATATAAAATTTTGACTAGTTTTTGTACACTTTTTTTTTTTTTTTTAAATCGTTGAGCCGTGCAAAAGCACACTGGGCTGAACTAGATAAAACATATGGCGAGTGGAATAAAATATTCATCTCATTTGGATGATGAATTATTCAGGTACTAAATGGCATTGATGCATGCTTTAATCAACAAAATGTTGTTTTCGCTTTAATTTACAGAAAAAAAGTTAAGGCAGGAAACGTTAAAGATAGAGTAGATCAGTCAATGCCCAGACTATGTACAAGTAACCCACAACTGAGGCCATTCCTACAGCGGGACCACTTTATGTAATCAAGCTAGAGCCCATAAGGAGAATCAGCTTTAACACAGGATTGCAACAGAAAAGTAAGCAATCGTTTCTTCTGTATATGTGGTCGCTGAATTCAAATCAATTGTCCGTTTACCTCCAGCACGTCAGGTCTAAGAGATATTTGGATAAGCGTGTGTTGAGTTAAGTAACTTTTTCTACCCAATTGTTTTAAAGTAAGCACGAAGTTTTGATTTTGTTCATAAGATACCAATTTTAATACCCTTGTAGAGGGTGATAACGCATAGCAGGAAGCATCTCCGACCAGATAAAGTATATGTATTCTTGATAAGCATCAACAGCCGAGTCCGTCTGTCTGTCCGTCTGTATGAACGCACAGATCTCAGAGAATGTATGAGATAGAGGTATGACATGTATGGGACAAATATTTCTTATACTTGCAGGCTGATCAAGTTTATTTTCAATTTTCGCCACGCCCCCTCCGGCCCCCGCAATTTGGAAAAAACGTCATATCTCCCACAGTTTTGATAATAGATTGTTCGTACCTTCTAGAGATATTTAGTAATCAAAATTATTTATCGATTTGCTGCAGGAATGATAAAGATCAGCTGAACGATACACAAGTTATGAGCAAAAAAAGTTAACCGGCAATATACCCTCTGGTATGCAATCCCATATTTCGGAGACACAAGTCAGGGCTAATGACATGGCCTGGTACATGCTAGCATGCTAGAACACACAATCGAGTACAGGATAAACGAAATGCATAATGGCCTCCAGCCAGATTTCAAACTTGTCGCTTGCGCTCGGATCAAACTCTCATACATGCTAGCTGATGAAAAAATCAGAACGAAACATTTTTGAAGAATTTTATGGCTGTCGAAAAAGTCGTAATAATCAAAGCGTCTGAGATGACTCAGAGCTGTATAGCAGCAGTCTGGGTTTTTTCTCATACCACAATTCTCTGACCCCATTTGAGAATTTGTCAGCTCTCATTTGTATGCTCTCATACTCTCAGTGCATTTTCGGCCTTGACATACAGAAATTTGGTTAAGAGCTATTCCTTTTCGTCATCAAATTACAAGTTAAGGCAAAGTCTACAAAGTTTGTTGCTGGGGTTCCAATCCTTTGGTCAAGAGACCAAGAAAACGTGAACCGAACCGGCTGTAAAAGATTCGATTATGGTGCTCTTTATCCCAGTAAAGTCTACTTGCGATATGATAGAGCAGAATGAGGCCAATACGCCTATCCGGCTGCCTCATTACCCCAGAAAAAGAGGTCAAATATCTCGGCGTAGTCTTTGACAACAAGCTAAGATTTGATAAGCACTTGGAGTATACACTCAGTAAGTGTACTAGGGCACTGTTCATATGTAGGAGCATAGCCTGAAAATCGTGGGGCATTTCACCACACATACTCCGTTGGCTATACCTCATGGTATAGGGCAAATCTCCTCACTGCAAGGACGCAGCTGCAAAAACTGCAAAGGCTGGCATGTATATGCATGACCGGAGCCATGCTAACACCACTCCACCATACCATCTGCTTGAAGAAAAAAACCACATTGCTAAGACTAACAGCAAAAGGAGTGGGTAGAAACCACATAGTAAGCCTAAGGAACTCTGAGAAGCTGGAGAAGGAAATCCCTATAATCCTCCAACCAAGAGACGAGATAGTGGCAGAGTTCCACTTCGACAGGAACTTCACTGCTCGAAAAAGTAATAAGAGAGATTGGATCTCACTAGAAGAATCATATAAAATGCAACCACACACTATTCAGTGGTACACAGACGGGTCCCTGACGCCCCAAGGAACTGAACTTGGGTAAGCAGAACCGGGAACGAACAGGTCTGAGGCAATGTGAGAATTTGCAAGTATATTTCAAGCCGAAGTATGTGCCATCTCCCGATGTGCAGACTTCAATATGGGAAAGAGCTACCATAATAGAGAGATAGCTATGCTTTCGGATAGCCAAGCAGCGCTCAATGCGCTTAGCAGCAACAAACTCACCTCTGAGCTAGTCTTAGAGACAAAGAACATATTGGACCAACTAGGCACCGGGAACAACCTGACCCTACGATGGATAGCGGGACATAATAATATTCTCGGAAACGAATTGGCCGACGAATTGGCACGCAAGGGTGCAGACATAGGCCAACACATCATCATCATCTCCTTACAAACAAAGAGAATGCGCTTAGAACAGCCTCCTGGGTAAATACCAGGGGGATGAGACAAGCTAAAGTATTAATAGTGAACCATAACCTCAAAAGGTTCAAAAAGTTAATCCAACAAGGAAAGAATACCTTCAGAATACTGACAGGGCTCTACACGGGCCACTACAGACTGCGGGGTCACCTGTACAAGCTGGGAATAGTAAACACCCAACTATGCAGATAGTGTGAAGAGAAGGAGGAGTCCTCCGAGCATATACTAGTACACTGCGATGCTCTAGCGAGGCGTAGACTCAGCAGATTTGGGAAACACATTTTACACCCAACCAATATCAGTGACCTAGAACCCACGAAAATCCTGACCTTTGTACAGGAAATAGCTCTGATAGGAGAGTTGTAAACTCAGTAGGGGGGCATAATAGACCAGGATTTCCCAACACTAAATAATAATATGTTAAAGCCAACTCGATCAAATAAAAGTGGATCAGGGTTTGTCAACAACAGCAAGTATGCAAACCGCTGACCATAGACCGCTGGCCAGCGACTGAAAATCTGACACAGTCTCGGTTTGCGTTCGGTTCGTTTCGGTGTGAATAGCGGAAAGTGTTGGGCCCCTGCGGGCCAGGCGTGACAATCGCTGATGTAGATGAAGCGAACGAAAACCCAAATACTTGTCAATTTGCATTTCCATTCTTAACACTTTCTTAACTGAAGCAGAATGTATGTTTTTGTGTTTCCACTCATTGAATGAAAAACCTGTGTGCACACTTATGTTAATTATTATACAAATTCATCACACTGTGCCGCCACTAGCGACTGGGGCTGTTCAGTCGCCCACACAGCCTGCCTGTGCCTGCTCTGCCTCTCATATGTTTAGTCGGTGTTTGCTTTGCTCTTGCTTAGAACGCGAGGATAAGTCGAAATTTACACGCAGGGAGTGTGGGTTGAGGTTGAACGTTGAGTGGTTGCAGGGTTATGCTGAAATTTGCACTTTTTGCACACATACTCATGCATGCTGTTTATGCATAAGTCTGTGTGTGTGTGTGTGTGTGTGAGCAGCATAAGTAAACAAGTTTAGTATAATCAACGGGCTGGTTGCTGTCAGGAAAAAGTGTTGCACATCCGCTTACATAACACACACAGCCACAGACACTTTCACACAGAAAATATATTGACAGCACTTGGACATGATGTAGTATATGTTTTTATTAACATGACCAAGTCGAGAGCTGCATTTAGGTTGGTAGAATGTTGTCTCAGAGTGGCCATAAAACCACATTACCTGTGATTTCCTTACCCAAGCACACCCACACAGACACTCATCGAGAGCAGGAATAGCTGCTGCCTCATCTGGCGGTGCAGTCGAGCACACTCTACTTGCAGATTGGACTGATGGCACCTTTGTGCCCAGCTCATTGAATGTTTTCATCTTAATTTTTTATTGAATAACTCTGCTCCAATCCCTGCGGCCATTTCTGTTCGTGCGCATGTCTTCCAGCATTTCCAGCTGGCTTAAATCAGTGGCCAGAAGACAAAGCTGGCTAAGCCACGCATACGCCCACGCCATTTGGTAGGTGTTTTTATGACAGGCTCATAAAAAACCGGGACACTGCACAAAAAAAACGAAAAGGGTGACACACAAACAAAGCCACAAAACGGCTGAACGGAGTGGGGGTGGGGGGGTGAGACCAAGGAGCAAATTGCTATACAGACCCTCAAATTATCGAGCACCAGCTGTGCCATACACTTTAAATATTTCTGCATAAAATTCCGATTTCATTCGAAAGCCACTCGCCGTATGACTTTAAACTTAATGAAATTGAAATTGTCTGGAACAACTTTATGAATTGTTTAATAAGTTTGCCCCTGTGTGTTTGCATTTCATATGTCTTCTACCGTTGTTGTTCTTGTTCCCCTCCTCAGGCTGTTCTTTGCATATCTCAAACTTTATTTACGAAAAGCCGCTGGCTACTAATTTATATGTATAAATCAGAGTTTTTGTCAAACAAAAAAAGGTCTATGGCTCAACTTGAAAGAGTAATTGAAAGCATTTAAGTTGACATTAAGACGCAAAACAAAAAGGTTGAGATTTACTTGTTGATTTTGTCCCCACAGATCGGAAAAAGGGGGAAATGAGCCGGTAATTCAATTACAAGCGAATAAAACGAGGCCCAAAATGTGAATGGAGTGGGGGAAATTAAAATGTGGCCAGGGAATTGCGTTTCATGTAATTTTGGTTAGTTGCTTTTGGGTTCGGGTTTAACCCTTGTGCCGTAAATTTGCCGTCTAATTGTAATTAAATATGGGGTTTTACGCGTTGAATTTGGAAATTGAAATTCAAGTGAAAATATGTGAAATATTTGCCATGACCTTTTTTTATTTTGTATTTGGAGTTTGCCCTTTGGCACATCAAAATTTGCATTATAATGTTACAATATCCCGAACGTTGTGGAACCTTTTCGAGGAAGAAACATAAATGGTAGAAGAAGGCATATTGCTGACAATTTGTGGGGGAGTGTTAAGTTGACATTAAGGTTAGTTTCAAACACTTGATCCTAATAGCTCAAACACTTGATCCTAATAGCTAGTGCTTAGTTTAAGTGTCTTTATGTTCATTAGATGAACGTTTGGATTAGGTAATGAACAGTCATGCTTGGAGCACTATATTGAGTATTCTTCGAAACTATATCATGACGGTTGACACTGACTATATATATAAACTTTAGCAAACAAATTTTTACCTAACTTCGGCTGGACCGAAGTTTATATACCCTTGTAGCTTGTTTAATTTATATAAATTAAGGAATCAAATGATTTTCGTTGAATATTCTTAGCAGAGTTATTTTCCAAACCCAGCAATAGATGGCGCCACTACTTTGACCATTTTCTAGCCAGTTTGTTATATGGCAGCTATACGATATATTCATCGGAATTTGACCAAACTCCCCAAAATTGTGTGGAAACTGATAATATTACTAACTGGTAAGTATAAAGACGCTACCATTGAAAACAAAAAAGTTTTTCTAACTAAAACTACTTTTTCGACCGATCGTTCCTATGGCAGCTAAATGCTATAGTCATCCGATTTGAATCCAAATTGGCAGAATTGTGTGGTAGCATAAAATTTTCATCAGTAACAAGTTTGGGGGCAATAGCATTTAAAACAAAAAAGTTTTTCCTACTAAGACTTTTTTTCATACCTAACTTTTGTATGGCAGCTATACTATATAGTTGTCCGATTTTCATCAAACTTGGTGGAATTATGTAAAAGTATAGAAAACTAATAAATACAAGGTTTGGAGACGTTTGCACAGAAGACAAAAAAGTTTTTCTTACTAAAACTACTTTTTCGAACGATGGTTCCTATGGCAGCTATATGCTATAGTCATCCGATCCGGCCGCTTCCGACAAATGTTCAGCGTATTGGTACCAAAAGACTTCGTGCAAAGTTTTTTGTTAAGAAAGCTTTAAGTGAATGCAGTTCACTCGACTCTAACTCAATCACCATGGATCCAAACCACCAGATCCGCAACAGCAGCCTTATCTCTAGGTTTTTTGGCCGTGTGTCACACATACACACACACGCTGACGACATCTACAGTATACATACACTTAAACGCATTTTGGCGCACTCACACACACCCTTAAAATGCGATACGCCGCTCATGGAGAGACAGACACATGAAACAGCACACAGCTTGCGATCATCGAGGAATATTCGTTCCAACCAGGACAAACTCATTCGCAGCCGGCAACAGCACCCAAGGTATAGTTTTTCCAATGGAATTTCTTTTACAAATTGTGAAACAGCAACGCCAAATACACACACGTTCATACTCTGACTTAATTCGCACACACACAAATCCGTTGAATTTCTGCGAGCGACGCCAGTGCACACACCCACAAGTACAAAAGGCAAAGAGTGTTTTTTTTTTGCCCGCTTACTGTCGCCACCTTATACTTTCAGCCAATTCCACCCACGTCAAGCTGTCCATGTGTGAAAAACATTCCTCGCCCAGCTAGTCCCACACCTAGCCGGCCTAGCACCTGCATGTCCACAGTCGCAACCAATCCCGCCGATTCACATTGCACGCAGCCAGCTCTGCAACTACATGTAACAGATCTCTCGTTTGTCGGGCATCCGACCAGTTTTTTATATCTTACATAGCACACAGACTGTCAAACGATCGTTCATACTTGTGAGAGTGCGTCGCGCAGCTGAATCTGGATCTTTATCGCCGATTTACATGCACAACGATCTTCATTCCTGATCGATCACAGGCAGCCTGCTACAGCTCGAGACGCTCTTTGTTTGGCAATTTATGCCAGCCTGAGTCTACCTACAAGTTCTCGAACTTAACACGAAGTCCACAACGAGTGGCAAACGAAATCCACAACGAGTGGCAAACAAAGTCCACAACGAGTGTCAAACGAAATTCACAACGAGTGGCAAACAAAGTTCACAACGAGTGGCAAGCAAAGTCCTCAACGCGTGGCAAACGAAAGTCTCTACTCGGGGTACACTACCCAGTACTATTGACCCTGCAACCTCAACCCTGCTTGGGCGAACTTGCTTATCGACGCCCACTCGAAGCAACGGCCTCCACGCGAGGTTACCAACGACGCAACTACGCAGATCTGTACTCGGTGCACATGCTCAATACTACGGATTTATCAGTTTCTTGTCCGCTACCTCTTAATGTTATCAAATAGGTCTAAAACTTCCGTTTTTTGAAACCAAAACGAACATTCCTAGTCCCTGAGAACTCAAACAAGCCGAACCAAACCTCATCGGGCCCCCCCTTTGGGCTGTTGCAGCCAATTTGATATTAATTTATGATCAATATTGTTAAATCAAACATCAATGTTGTTGTACAGTTCCATTCTTCTTTGTGCCAGCGGCAGCATTTGTACAGCTCAGAGTCATTCCAGCGAATAAATATTAATTGAAATAAAAAGTGTTGCATACGAAACTACGTACAAATAAATGGACTGGACCTTTCCTCCCCTGCTTCTTGGCCATCCCTTTTGGATTGTGTTGATTTTTCGGCTATTGTATTTATTTAAACGCTATTTACGATGAAGCTCCGCCCCCACAATTGTGGCTAAAACCAACTATTATTTGTGTGAAATTGGAAATTCCAATCAAAACATCATACGACCAAAATGTGGCAGTAACCGTATCACGTTTTCCTGTTAACGGACCATAATAAATATTTCAGGCACAGAATTTCATGGGCGGCAAACGTCCACTTAACCTGCGGACAAACGACCCATTTCTTTGGAGTAGCAGTAGAAGGAGGCGGCGGCGTAACAGGAGATACTATATAAGCAGACGGTGTAACCTTTAGCCAAGGCATTCGCTTAACCAAAATGGACGTGGGTTATTTTTCAGTGCAGGAGCGCGCCTTGCAAATCATTGGTTTCGACTTGAAGGATTGCCATTTGAGTTTACGGCATCCCGTGTGGGCGGGTTTGCTTATCCTGTTCCTGGTCTCACATAATTGGCCAATGGTTGTGTATGGACTGCAGGATCTGAGTGATTTAATACGTCTGACCGACAATCTGGCGGTGACCTGGCAGGTGAGACTTTGTGGTCAGCTTAGATTTTTGGTCATATAAGATGACTTTTACAGGGTTCCCTGTGCACGATTAAGTTGCTTATGTTTATACTCAAGAGGCGTCGCCTGGGTCAGCTAATTGGTCAACTGCATAAGCTCAATGAAAAGGCAGCGGCTGCCTCGGCGGCTCAGCTGGAGGAGGTACGCAAGGAGCAACAATTGGATGCCTATGTCTCGGGATCCTTTCGCAATGCGGCCTATGCTGTACTCATCGCCTCCATACTGGTACCCTGGGTTCTTGGGATTTTGGGCTATCTACACAATGAACCATTTGTACTGCGTCCACCCATGGAGTTCAACTTTTGGCTGGACGAGACGAAACCCATTAACTACATTCCCATCTACGTTTGGGGCATATTAGGCATAGCTGCAGCCGCTTGGGTGGCCGTAGCTGCTGATACGCTCTTCTCCTGGCTAATTCACAATGTGGTGGCTCGATTTCAGCTGCTCAAGTTACAACTGAGACAGGGCAGAAGCGAGGAGGGTCATCTGGAGCAATGCATACATCTGCATCGTGAGGCCTTGGATTTGGCCCAGACATTGAGTGAAATCTATGCGGAAATAGTGTTTGTGCAGTATATGCTGAGTTACCTTCAGCTGTGCACCTTGGCCTATCGCTTTAGTCGTGGTGGCTGGAATTCCCAGGTTCCATTTCGCACTACCTTTCTGTTGACGGTGCTCATCCAATTGAGTTCCTATTGCTATGGTGGGGAGTATCTCAAGCAACAGAGTATGGGTGTGGCGGTAACCATCTATGATAGCTTTGACTGGTCAGTGGTGACACCGAATCAACGTCGCATAATGCTGATGATGATCAGGCGAGCGCAGCGACCATCCAAAATATTTGGCTTTATGTTTGATGTGGATTACCGTTGTTGCTTTGGGTGAGTTTGAGTGGAGGGAAATGGGAGGTGAATTAAGTGATTCCTTTTTTGATTGATTAGGTGTCCAAGACGGCAGGCTCATTTCTGGCCATGTTGAGAACCTTTGAGCGTTAGAAGAATAGTTTGATGCTCTTTTGATGTATTGGGAGTTCCAAATGGCAAAATATATATAATTGTCCAAGTTTGAGCTTAGGAAATAAGTATATGTGCATGATTTTATTTCTCTCTTCCTCAGTGATAGCTGTACCTTGGCTTTGGGTATGCAAAAGTCTGTTGTTGTAAGCTATTTTAAGAGTGCTTTAGCCATTCTTAGTACCGTTAACACACACTTGCGTGCGTTGCTTAGGGAATAAGTATATGTGCAAACAGAAACTAGTGTAAATTTACGGTCAGTGTGACAAATAGAGGATGTTGGATGATTAATTATAGAAATAAAGAAAAAACGTGAATTAAGTAGTTGGTTCAGTTTTTTCTAGGAATGCCCCGTGGAACGCATTCGCGGACTAGTCCAGGGAATCCAAGAAAGTGGTGCTATCATCTCAAAAATAACTTCCTGAGTGTCTCGACAAAGAAATACGGTTCCTAATTTAAAAAAAAAAAATAGAGGAAAGCTAACTTCGACTCGACCGAAGTTTATATACCCTTGTAGCTTGTATAATTTATATAAATTAAGGTTTTAAATGATTTTCGTCGAACATTCGTAGCAGAGTTATTTCCCAAACTAAGCAATAGATGGCGCCGCTACTTAAACCATTTGCTTGCCTGTTTGTTATATGGCAACTATATGACCAAACTTCCCAAAATTGTGCGGAAACTGATAATATTCATAACTGGAAGGTAAAAAAGAAGCTACTATTGCAAACAAAAAAGTTTTTCTCACTAAAACTACTTTTTCGACCGATAGTTCCAATGGCAGCTATATGCTATAGTCATCCGATTTCAATTAAACTTGGCAGCATTGTGTGGTAGCATATAATATTAATCAGTAACAAGATTGGAGGCGATAGAATTGAAAACAAAAAAGTTTTTCCGACTAAGACTTTTTTTCAGACGTATCTTTTGTATGGCAGCTATACTATATAATTGGCCGATTTTCATAAAACTTGTTGGAATCATGTAAAATCATGGAAAACTTATAAATACGAGGTTGGGGTACGTTTGCGTTGAAGACAAAAAAGTTTTTCTCACTAAAACTACTTTTCGACCGATCGTTCCTATGGCAGCTATATGCAATAGTCATCCGATTTCAATCAAACTTGGAGCATTGTGTGGTAGCATATAATATTGATCAGTAACAAGATTGGGGGCGATAGAATTGAAAACAAAAAAGTTTTTCCTACTTAGACTTTTTTTCAGACGTATCTTTTGTATAACAGCTATACTATATAGTTGGCCGATTTTCATAAAACTTGTTAGAATTATGTAAAAGCATGGAAAACTTAGAAATACGGGGCTTGGGCACGTTTGCGTTATAGACAAAAAAGTTTTTCTCACTAAAACTAGTTTTTCGACCTAGTGTTCCTATGGCAGCTATATGCTATAGTCATCCGATTTCAATCAAACTTGGCAGCATTGTGTGGTAGCATATAATATTGATCAACAACAAGTTTGAAAGCGATAGAATTGAAAACAAAAAAGTTTTTCCTACTAAGACTTTTTTTCAGACGTATCTTTTGTATGGCAGCTATACTATATAATTGGCGGATTTTCATAAAACTAGTTGGAATCATGTAAAAGCATGGAAAACTTATAAATACGAGGTTGGGGTACGTTTGCGTTGAAGACAAAAAAGTTTTTCTCACTAAAACTACTTATTCGAGCGATCGTTCCTATAGCGTATTTGTACCAAAAGGCTTCGTGCAAAGTTTGGTTAATATAGCTTTAAGACTGACGGAGGAGACGGACTTGGCTATATCTACTCAGCTCGCCATGCCGATCAAGAATATATATACTTTATGTGGTCGGAGATGCTTCCTTCTATTCGTTACAAGCATCTGGACAATTTTAATGTACCCTCTACAAGGGTATAAAAATGGATGCGCATATACTTATTTCCTAAGAACATTTTAAAACAATTATTTTTCTTATAAGCTAACATTAATTGAAGTGCTTTTTATATATTTTCTGTTTGTTATATGAATTAAAATTAAACTTGATCTAATTGCTTTTGTTAAAACTACATTTAGGGCCGATTTCTCTTCTTCCAGATAGCTGCTATGTGTCCGATAAGCTTACAATTTACTCTACTATTTGTAAGTTTATGTGAAATCGGCCCTTAAAATCACAAACATCAAAACTTCAACAATGAAATCAAGTGCTACATGCGCCGGATCGTCAATTTTGAAAACTTGTTAAGTAATTGCGATTTGGAATGATATGTTTCCCAATTTTGAACAAGAATGAAAAATTTAGCGAAAACTGTGGAGCCTCTTCGCGCCCCAAACAACATGACTTTTTCAACTTTTTTTTTGGCTTTCACGTTAAATATGCACCAAAAACTTACGAATCAAGGGGCGCCCATATGACCTTACATTTGTCATACAAAACAAAGGCGACTGCCTTTATGCCCAAATACTTATAACCCTGAGGGGTAGAAGGTTTGCTTAAGTACCGGCCAGCCTTGCTTACAGTAGTGCACCCTCGGGTTTTCAATTTCTTCGAAATTAGCTGTCTTCAAAGCTATCGAAATTGTTTAAGTGTCACCTGTGGGCAGTTGAGTAAGTACAGCTGCAGCTCTTAAACTTGCTTTATTTATTTTTCCCCCAAGACACATTTTCCCAATTTTGAACAACTTGTGTGGTCGAATATGTCAAACACACACACACACACACACATAAAACTGGCTAATTGTTGCTAACGGCTTACATTTTGCTTTGGCTTTGGGCTTATTCCGGGATGATGCTCTAATTTGCTGAAAATTGCCAGAGCCAAGTATTTGCATTTAGCTTCATGTTTTCTCATTTTTTTTTCTGGCAGTTTTGGTGTCTTGTTTGTACTAGTTACGGGTTGGGCTCCCTTGGAAACATACCAAACTCACGCCGAAATTGAAATTCATGGGGTATTCAAGGAGAACTGCAAAACGTGCTCATGCATGTGCCCAGGTTTTGGGAATTTTGTTAAACTGAAAATATGCAACAAGAACAACAGCAACAACTACAACAACAACCCAAACTATGTGCTTCAGATCACTGAGCTGGCCTCAGCCAATAGCCTAGGGCTGGTCTGAACTTTTCACATTCAGGTGGATGGAGTTTGCTTGTCTCTGGAATTTGCTGATACTTCTCAGCCTGACTTCACTCCGGCGGAATGTTCTGTGTGTTATGGAATGTTTAGCTGAGATTTGAATACGATACAAGAATTTTATGATTAAATGTGCAAAATGTTTGGCCTAAGTACTGACAAATCTGCCCGTGGATTATGTAACAAATTGCTCGAGGCAGCAGCTACTGTCAGCATAATTAATTCTGGCTGATGATTTATTTGCCTGGGTAGTCCCCAGCTTATATAAATGTGTAATGCTTAATCATAGACAGGACACGGGCCATTACGCACCTGCAGCTTGATAACATTGAACAAATTGTGAACTTTTCCCCATTTTTTGTTTAGCCAGGGCAGGGAGGCAAAAGATAAAAGTGCGCGCACAAGTTGAAAATAGTGACGGAAAAAGCATTTTATGTGTATTAAAAACCGAGAACGAAATGAGAGACAGCCACAACAGCACAGATTTTTTGTTTGCGGTTCGTTGAGCACATAATAATTCCATCAGCAGCCACAGGGTGGCCAGCGAGATAACAGTGACCAAAGTGGAGAATGCCGGCGGCACTTCTGCTGCAGTTCCGGCAATGAAAATTGAAAATTGATTGAAGTAGAATGCCACGCTCTAAATGTGTTCGCTGTCCACCTGCTGAGTGGGGCCCTGGAAAGTATGCTACAATAAATTTTCATATGTTTACATATTTTCGGTTCGTTTGTTCGTTGTTCGTTGTGGGTTTCCCCTTCTTCCTTGTTGAGCCAGCTCAAACTTTTCTAATTAAAATTTGTATGGCAGCCGCTTGTCGGGACGAAAGAGTGAGCGCATTTTAATAGAAATAATATAAATTAATTTGCCCAAATATTCCCATGCATAAATATACATATTAATTAAGTCTCGGCAATTGAAACTACAATTTGATGGGCCCTCACGCATTAAACTTGTTTATTCGGTTAAATGCCATTTTAATTGGCCTCTCTCTCTCTCTCTCTCCGGCAGCCTTAATTAAAAATTGACTGTGATTCAAAGAGACCAAGAAATTCGTTGGCTGCCAGCCAAATTGCTCTGTTTTTACGGTTTTTACCCTTCACTCCACGACCCTCCGCTCGATTGGCAGCTGCGTATGTACCCACATACTCTGATTTATGCTGCATTGACTCTCAAAAACTGTTTGCTTCGGTTTACACTGAAGTGGGCGGTTTTTTATTTTTTATGGCATTTGGTGACCCATTTGCTATGACTTTTGCCTGCAACAGCCGCATATATATATATATCAAGAAATGCAAATTGACAAGGACGCATAAAAATTATGCAAAATGTGCAAAACAACGGAAATGTTGAAGCGATTTAGTAACAAGTTTTAGGGATTTTTGAAAATAAATCATTTGGTAGAAATAAAGGGGAGCCTTAGATGTTTTTAAGGATTTTACTCTAATTGAAAATTGGAAATTTGTTCGGAAATATTTTCATATTTTTTACGATTAGTTGATATTTCCTTTGGCAGTGGTACTGTTCGCTGATACAGCGAGCTCAACTGCGCATTGTCTGTGCTCATAAGGGACTTTCGTAAAGATGCTGCAAAAACGCATCACAATTACATACTGTGGCATTCATTTTAATAAAGAATACAAGCAAAATTCACCCGCCCTTATAGAAAGAACCTTTACATACATTGACCTCAAGAAGATTTGTTCACGTTCAATAATGCTTCATAATAATAATCTAATAATTAAAACTAGTATACATTAGCCTTACAATTAAACAATGAAATAATATGTACACTGTGTACTCTTCTGTAACCGACATGGATATCTCAATCCGTCTGTCGGCTATGAGCAGTTTGTCTCACACTACACTGAACTACAACCAGCTGCAGCACCTGATCGTTTTTCAGTGTCATACCCATGCTGACTCAAATGCCAGTGAGTGTCTCCAGAATTGCCTTCCGATAAGTTGACTAAGTTCTCCCAAAAGTTGTCGCTAGCCTGTCATCTAGAATGCTTATTACCTCTTCTCTATGGAGGAGCTGCTTACTGAAATGCAGCACTCTCCGTTTCTTTAAGAAAAGGGCATCTGCCCAACAAATGCCATATGTCATCCTTTTCTTGGGTTTTACATAGGGGACATGATACATGTTCTGCTCGATTATAAAGGTTTGATGTTGATTGTATTAAATCCACGCGAGCTTTTATGATCCAAGGAATTTTGTACGCTGATAGGAAGAGGTCCACTTCTTGAAAGTGCCTGCATACCAAAACTTGAGCTCCATAGGATTGAACCGCTCGACATTAAATAACTTCCATTTGACATTTATGCTTACTTCACGTTTGACTAGAAAATTCTTTCATGTCGCAGTCATACTTGTTTTGGCTTTAGGTTTAGGTTGGCCTGGTTCTGTTTGATAAGAGATTCTCCTTAGAATAGTTTTATAACCGACTATTCAGATATATATGACAAGTGATAAGGCAGCTTAAGCAAGAAATTCAACTTTTGTAATCTACATCCTCGTTTTACGAGCTACACACACATTATAAACCTACATAACTTGTGTTTAAACAGTAACACGTACATTATTACAACCTCTTAAAGAGGTCATATCGTATTGCCGATGTAATATTGTAATGTATACAATAGAAACGACGATTTCAAAGACATTTCCCTTCTCAAATTGGTTTAAAATAACTAAAGAGCCAGTTTTAATGAGATTTTTCTAGGACTAAGGGACACAAGAGCCTAGAAATCAGTTTAGAACTCGTACTTATTATTATGAAGGGTTTGCCAAACAACAAATTGCACCAAATTATCAAATTATTACCTGCCATAAATGAATTTCCACATTTAGGCATTTCTAACGTGCTATCGCTTACTTACCTTAAGACTGGCATAACTCAAAATAGTCGATTATGTGAAAAACGCGTTAAAAGTTCTCAATGAAAATAGTTCTTTTAATTTCCAGTTAATTTAGTAAAATATTAATAATTTAAAAAAAATCATAAAAATTTGAAAATATTATGTTTTAACTGAATGCCAAAGGATCTTTGGGAAATATCGACTGCAGGACAACTGAGAAATGGCGCTCTTGCATTAACATGAAAATCAACCTGTAAAATTATATAGAGACCTATCCTCATCTCACATGGAATGTATAAAAGATATCAAAATGAAAATTTTAGACAATGTAGAACACGAAACACAGAATATTTCTGCATCATTAAGTCAAAAATCGTATTTTTTGAGTTACGCCAGTCTTGAACTAAAAATTAAGATAGAAGGATGGTAAACAGCAACAGCGTAAAATTTGTAAATTTACCACAGATAGGCTAATGAGAGACCCCTTGTGATTTAGTAATTATTGTGGTAAACCAGCTGTGAATTTTGGTGTTACTTCAGAGCCAAAGCTTAATACGTGAATGTAAATGTACTTTATGAAATGTAGAAATGAATGTAGAATCCAAATGCAATTGCATGCTTTCGACGAGAAACCAAGTTTTGTGTGCCCAAGTCAGTCAACTGACGAACTAATGTGCTGCCATTGTTCAATAATGGTCGCTTTCTCCAAATGCTCCGTGTCACTAAGAATCAATTTGTGTCAATTCGACCCCAAATGGAACTTGAGTTATAGATAGCGATTGAACAAACCCGAAGGGTAGCAAAAAGTTGGTAATTTTACAATTTTTGATTTATCTTTTTACGAGGTCTGGTGAAAACCCTAATACAAATGACAAAAAAAAGTTGATTTTGTGTAAATTTGGTGGAGTACATCGGCTTCAAATGTTTTATGTTGAGATCGAAGACCTAAACTTAAGTAGAAATTGACAGTTTGATATTTCATTTGAGAACCGGAACAGGTCTGATGATTTGATTTAACTGTATCAGTGGTTAAACCACGAGATCGACCCAATCTGTACAGACTGTCAGAAGGTCAAACAAGATGCAGAAAAATCAATTTTTGACCGTCTGTCATTGAATCAAGATTTAAATGAGCTGAGCGTGGAAGTGGGGAGGACATACATCGTACTTGACTCGGTAGATAATTGGTCTGCAGTAAGTAACATGGCCACAATAGTGTACCGAAAACTGCATCGCGCCGAATGTGAGGGCATTCGAAAGAATCCCAGTTGAGCCTAAGGACATGCCCC
Organism: Lordiphosa magnipectinata; assembly: GCA_037044535.1. Lineage (NCBI taxonomy): Eukaryota > Metazoa > Arthropoda > Insecta > Diptera > Drosophilidae > Lordiphosa > Lordiphosa magnipectinata. The sequence goes on from JBAMBO010000555.1 coordinate 342,076, forward strand.
CTGAGGATTAAGTGGCGGCCGTTTAGTGCGGTTATGCTTCTATCCTCCATAGAACAAGGAAGCGCCGCAAAAATATACAAAGACTTAAACTATGAGGAGAACCAACTTACTGCAGTGAGCAGTTCCGATAAAGTCACATATAACAAGGATTATAATGGCGAGAGGGCTGTCCAAAAAAGATTGTTAACGGTGTTAACAGCAAGCATGTAAAAGTCATCAGCATTTTATGGGGAGATGCCCTGTTGAAAGGGAGAAACGCACACTAACAGCAGCAGAGGTACTCATGACCTTAAATGGAGGATGGAAGAAACTGGCTAGATTTACAGAAAAGGAAATACATAGGAAAAAATCTCAATTTCAATTATAATGTAAAATGTATAAGAATATGGTACTTGTAAACGTATGGTAGCTTTATAAATGTTAATATCTTTGTCAAATTAATAATCAGCAGCTACAAACAATATACGTGTATTTGGGAATTAAACATAATCTAACTATTTATCTACTTCAACAATCAACAGACGTTATCTAAGCATTCCATGATTCAGTTATTGTACATTTCAAATAATATTTTGGGATGTATTTTTAAGTTGGGAAATATTAAAAACATATTTCCAAAGTGGTGAGTCCTCGACACAAGCTGTGCGAAATTTGAAAAAAAATGTACCAAAAAAAATGTTCCAAAAACTCAATTTGTGGATTAATTCGTGAAGCGAGTTCGAGAAACTGAAATGTTGGTGGATAAACCAACACGTGTACGTACTCGTCCGGTGCGCTCGACCGAAAAGATTGCTGCGGTTGCTGAAATGTGAGTGAACATTTCGCGCACTTCTTTGATACGAATTTTGCATAAAGACCTTGCCATGAAGCCATACAATGTTCAATTGGTGCAGCAGCTAAAGACCATCCGAATCGTCTACAGTTCGCAAATTGGGCGGAAGATCGTTTGGCCGAAGATGGTGAATTTGACTGAAAAATCATCTTTTCGGATAAAGCACATTTCCACCTCGGTGGTTATGTTAATAAACAAAATTGTCGCACCTGGGGCACAGAAAATCCGCATATCGTCGTCGTACCACGCGTCACTGTTTGGTTCGGATTTTGGTCTCGAGGCATCATTGGTCCATTTTTCTTTGAAAATAAAAAAGGAGCCACCGTGACCATGAATGGTGAATGTTAAGTGATTGGTTCTTCGAGGAAATTGAAGCGGAAGACTTGGACGATATTTGGTTTCAACAAGACGGCGCTACGTGCCACACGGCGCACACCACAATCGATATTCTGCGCCCTATCTTCGAAAATCGAATAATCAGCAAATATGGAGATGGGAATTGTCCGTCAAGAAGCTGTGATCTGACACCGTTAGACTATTATCTTTGGCGAGCGGTCAAGGACAAATGTTATGCAAACAATCCTGAAACCATTTATGAGTTGAAGAACGAGATTCGAGTTGCTATTGCTGACATACGTGCCGAAACAATTGAAAATGTTCTCAAAAATTGGGTAGTGGTCATTTGACCGAAATTGTTTCTCATAAATAAATGACATGAACCAACCTTTTCAACCTTTGAAAAATATCAAGCCGTTTTTTTTATAGCAAAATTAAATTCCAATTTTTAAAAGGACCACCCTTTAGTTGCCCTCCCATAAATTTTAATCTTGATTTCGGGTTTAACAGGCAATGACTTTGCAGAATTAGTGCATATGTTGAACTATATGATGAGATGGGTTAGACGATGGTTGACAAAATTGCTATAAATCAAGTAAAATTTGACTTTGAAGACCAATTTTGACATCATCTGTATTACCTTTACCGCGAGTTTGATTTTTCTCATTTACATTAATATGTGAGGCTTAGAGGCTTCATAAAATCAGCAATTTATGCTTAGTGCGGCCTACAAAAATTCTAGAATGGTATAAAGTCGGAAAATTGGTCTTGGAAACGGAAACTAAGATATGACTTCGACATGGGTAGGCCAGCAAGAATTAGTTCAAGATGCTCGGATTACTCACAAATGGTCTCAATTAGTAGAAGTGTATAATCTCTTATTCTTAATCGAAATATTTAACTTGTCATTAATGATCCACAAAATCTTGTAACACAACAGTGATCCGCTGTAGTTGTCAGTGCTTATAACAGTCCGCTGTAGTTTACAGTGAAATGTTAAACACAGTAACTAAACTTTGAAGCATACTTTTAGGCGGGGGGTTTACAAACTGAACGCATTATTTTTGTTCATTTGTAGAATTTAGAAATACATTTTCCACATGTTATTTCACATTAAACAAAAGACTTAATCAATTATTTCATTGTGCATAATTACCACAAAACAAATTTCAAATTTAAATACGTTCTAATGGCTTTTCCGGCCACGCCCTCCTCACACACCATTCGGCGGCCCATTAATCTCATGCATAATTAAATCATAATTCATTAGTTTATCAAATATGTCGCACATTTTTGTTATAAACATTTGGCTTAACTTAATAGTAGTAAAAGCTTGTCTTGACTCTGCATTAGATGGTGATGGTGATGGTGCGTGGACAAAGTAAAATGTGTGTGTGTGGGGGGGGTGGACATTCAACTAAAATTATCTGGTGAATGGGTGCATTTGCAGTGTGGTACCATAAAATGTGGGTTTTACTATTTTGTACATTACAATTTTAGACTCCATAATGGTGGTGGTGTTGTTGGTTGCTGTTGCTGTTGCGGCTGTTGATTTGGGCCCCGTGCCTTCTTCTTTTGGATTTATTTTGTGGATTTTTCGTTTGTTTGCACGGGCTTTTTGATTGAATTTCGGCGGCACTGATGTTTGTTTGTGTGTGTGTGTGCGTAATCGAGTTATAAAAATTGTTTGTTTTTTTTTCTTTTTTGGTGTTTCCTTTTTGGATTCTTCTTTTCAATTGAATTGATTATGTACTAATAAAATGCATGTAAGTCAGTCCGTCGTTTCACAAATTAAGAGATTGAGAAAGAGAAGGGAGGAGAAGGACAGCTGTAACAAGCAATTGAAAACCAATTAGTGGCAGCAGCAGCACCAACTGCTGTGGCAAATGAAGGCCCAGAGACAGCGGCAGGAGCAGCAGCAGCAGCAGCAAAAAAAGAATCATTTTAATTTTTTTTTTTAATTTCCCCATAACAACAAGTGCAGGAAGACCGCACCCCTTTGCTGCTGCTGCTGCTGCTGCTGCTGCAACTGCCACGCCTACATCACAACAGCTCATCCCCTAAAACACTCTTTCCAAAACTCTCACACACTCGCCGCCGCGTTGTCTGCTCGACCATTTATTTTTTATTATTTTTTGAAATTTTTTTTAATTTCTTTTCTTGTTTTTTGATTTGGCTTCCGATTTCAAATACGTTCCAAGTCCCAGGGCATGCACTACTCAGCGCTGGGCGCTTCAGAGGAAAAGACAACTTGATCACAGCATGGAAAATGTTCAACTGACCGAAGCGTCCAGCCTGCCACGCATAGCATTGGCTTTATCAGCTCGTCCTGGCTCGGCTGTTGCCTCGTCTACGGTTCGTCTCGGTTCGCTGGTTCGCTGGTTCGTACTCGTTTTCCACTCAGAAAGGGCGAAGCAACATGTTGCGACTCAGCATCCTTGGGAGCTGCTGCTGCGTCACGTGTTGCTTGCCTTTGAGTGAAAGCTCCGCACTTTCCCGCCCAACGGAAATTATGCTTGATGATTTGTACAAAATTACTTTTCCATCGAGTCTAACAAAGAAATTTCTGTGCTCGGCTTAGCTGTTACTTTTCCTTAGCATTTGGTAATTGACGGGAGGGGGGGCAGGCACCGGCAGGAGCAGGGGCTTGGTGTTTGTCTTTCATTCAACAAAGCAATGGCAAACTTTGTGCATATTCTCACCGGTGCATTCATGCCTCACTGCATCAGGATCAGCATCCAGCACTAGTTTTTGGGGTAAAGTAGTCAGACTTGTGCCGCCGCCATAATGCAATTATGAAATGCCTGCTGGCAAAACTCACTTTTTTGGTCTAATAAGCACTTCCAATTTACGAAATGAAGTAAGTCTGTGGCCCCTGCCACGCCTCCCTTCCGGGTTTTGTGTGTGCTTTTACAGTCAAGTTGGCAAGCGTTAAAGTGGACCTACGGCCATAGTCATGTAATAGGAGACTAAGTAGACTGAATTTGGTGCTCATAAAATTTTTGTGCACTTTTGTGCAGTTTATTAATAAAGTTTTCGGAGGGGCTAACAAAGCGGAGGGGGCGGAACTCTTTCGAGTTCCATACAAATGCATTGAATAAATAATAAAATATTTAAGCTCTGCCCAAGCTCTACTTTCTTGGCATAAACGGAATATTTTAAACTGAATAAATTGAGTTTTAATTCATCCGAAAATTTGAACAACTAAATCAACTATCATGGAATGGAACCCAGCATTGTATTCCATGCAGAAGTGGAATATTTAGACTAATTGTACAAAGTGGTGCAGGCAAGTGGGTGCTCCTGTACTGTGACAACTTCTTGCATAGCCCTGTTTCTCAGGAACATCCTTGAGAACATTCTTTTACTTCTTGGTTCTTTTTCCCCTACTTTCTGTCTTGGAAAAAAAAGAGTGGAATTGTGGTCATCCGCGTTCGTACAATCTCAAAAACAGAGTGGCAGTAGCTTTATTCAGCATAGCGACATAATTCCGCCGACATAGCTCCTCCAATTTACAAACAACATGGCTCCACGCGGATGGAGTATATACATAAGAATGTATGAGTATATAGAATATATGAAAACGGGGTGGCAGTAGCTTTATTCAGCATACCGACATAATTCCGCCGACATAACTCCTCCACAAACAACATGGCTTCGCACGGATGGAGTATATGTTGGCATAGAGACATAATTCCGGCGAACATTTACTGCACATTTCACTGGCGAAATGATGGCAGAGATTCAAAGCGACATAATTCCGCCGTTCTGTTAGTGACATAGCAAAAGGTACAAGGCGGAGATATGTCTGCGGAATTATTTCGCTATACCTTTTATTCTCTGAGGAATTTCACATCAGTCATTCTGTCAGACTCATTGATCATTGTTGTGTCTTTCACGCGAAGATCGTCGCGATTAAGAAATCACTTGTGTATACAACTACCATTTTCTTAGACAGTTCAGTTGGTTGGATATTCAGCCATCAGTGTATCATTGTACGATTGTCACAAATCTCTCCAAGAGTTGACGAAAACAGTCCGACATCCACCGGCAACCGAGAAAGTAAACTAACTCGCGAAAAAGAACACTATTACCAACTATTTTCCCCTTATTATAGTCAAAAGTACAAAACTGCATAGAGCTCAAAGCAAACCCGAAATGACGACAGCTCTTAACGTGTAAACATGGCCAACTAGATACGCAAAGCGCTCATCTGACCTCTGTAGATCAGTGCCGGCCAGCCATAGCTACCAGGAGCCGAAGTTAGTAAGCACGAGCCGAACTCATGATTGTGTGAATCGGTGAACACTGAATTGCAAGTAAAACGGCTGTAGTTTGGAGATCCTCAACACAAGCACACTTTTTTGCCCTCTCCATTTGGCCGGCACTGATGTAGATTCATTATATTTTTGGAATAAATTCTATTTTTTTAGAATAAATTCAAAATTTTAATAGTAGCAAAACGTCTTAATTTATAATTGTTTGTTTTTGTGTGTGGTCGTGGCTATCTCATGCACACGGGAAAAACAAAAGAAAAGCGTTCAGCCACTGCGAGCGAGGCCAATTGCTAACCTAAGCTGACGACGCATATATAACATTGTAGTTCAGGGATCCCCAAGCAGAGAGCGCGAAAATGTGACTGTGCCTCTCTCTAACACACAGTTATGCATGGCTTCGGCAAGCATTCGGTATATAATGGCGAGTATGTTTGTGCCCCAGGGGCTATTGCTGGGGAACTCTGTTGTAGTTGCAAGAGACATAGGAGAGAGAGAGAGAGAGAAGAGAGACACAAATGAAGTTGTTGTTGCATGGACGCACTCTCCAAAAACAAAGCCTTCGCTCGGAAAGAAAGAGAGGGGAGAACGCAAATAAATTCCCCAAGAAGAAAGGACGCCTTTTAGGAGTGTTGCTCGGCAATATATTGCAGCGGAATGGATTGTCTTCTAACGCTGACTGCGACAAACTTTCAGTGAGAAATGACTTGGGCAAGCATTCGGCTCGTATACTTGCTAATTACCAAATGCATTCGGCCCCCAAAGGCTAAGGCTGGGGAACTTTGCTCTAATCAAAGTTCTGACCCTGCTCTTGCTAACGTATAGACGCATAAGACATGCGTGAAGGTTATACGCGCCAGCTATCCCTTAGCGTAAAACACTGTTTCTACGCAAACTAGTCTGTCAGATATTAAAGCTATCGAGCCGAAATTTTGCATAGAGTCTTCTTTTTTCTGCACGCTTCTAATATATCGGAACCGACCGGATCGGATGACTATATCTTATAGCTGCCATAGGAACCATTGGTCAAAAAATGGGTCTTAGTGAGAAAAACTTTTTTGTTTTCAATGTTAGCATCCTCAAACTCGTCCATTATGAACATTATATGCTTTCAAACAAATTTGCAAACTTTGGTCAAAATCGGATGACTATATCTTATAGCTGCCATAGGACTGATCGGTCGGAAAATGGGTCTTAGTGAAAAAAACTTTTTTGTTTTCATGTAAATCGTTCTTAAGGTCGGTGATTATTAATATTAAACGCTTTCAAACTAATTTGGAAAAGTTGATCGACATCGGGTGAGTATATCTTATGGTTGCCATAGAACCAATCGGTCGAAAATGGTTCTTAGTAAGAAATTTTTTTTGTTTTTAATTCTATATGCTTTTAGATAGATTTGCTTTAGAAAATTTGATCTAAGTCGGATGACTATATCTTAAGGCTGCCATAGAATCGATCATGTAGCTTTTCAACACGTCGCGTGTAGCTTTCTCATTTCAACACGTGGCGTGTAGCTTTTCTGCACGGCGCGCTTAGATATAGAAATCATTCACGTTTCGTGTTGCTTTTTAACACGTCGCGTTTAGCTTTCTCATTTCATCACGTGGCGTGCAGAAAAGCAACACAAACGTTATGGTTTGAAAATCCCGGTCAAAACGTGTAGAAATCACACATTTTCGTGTAGCTTTTGCATATTTTTTTTCTCTGTGTATGTTTTCAAAAAGTAGAAATCAGATGTTTATCTGTCGGAAAATGGGTTTTAGTTAAAATGTTTGATTTTTATGTAAGCGAGTTTAAGAAACTCTGACATTTCAAAAACAGCATTTGCAAGGGTATAATAACTTCGGCACAGACGAAGTTAATTTGGCCTTCTCGTTTTATTTCTTCTATATACCTTTCTTCCTTCCATCATTCTTCAGTGCTCGCAACTGTACCGATATTAACGTTTCGGTATGTATCCCGGTTTTTTTGGTTCCAATTGTAATGCAAAACGGGTTGAGGTGTATGCTAGCTATTGAAAGAGAACACACAAAACCAACCGGGTATTTGGTAGTCGGGGCACTCGACTCCAAAGTTCTTACTTCTTTTACTTTCGATCATACTTTTTTTCCACAATGTTTCTTTATACTTTCATAGTGCATTTTCGAATTCTACTTTCTCCATTTTTCTCTAGGTTTTGAGAAGTAACAGGGAAGTGTTTTAAGATTTGCTTTAATACTTTGCACCCTTAATTCTGCCTTTATCTCACTTCAGTTACACTTCCCTATTTTAATATGAAATGAAATTAGTTAAGCAAATGAGTTGGACAAATTTGTATGAAAATTTAACTAAGTAGGCCGAATTGGGGAACTCTTTCAGTATGGAACCATAGTTGTAGTTTTTTGTCTACCCAAATCTGCAGTCATGGCTAATTAGTCAAACTTTTATAAAAATTTTGGCAACTTATTTCCCTGTGGGCCCTTTGGGTACAGCAAGGCAACCTGCTTTAAAACTGACTTCGAACTAAAATCTACTTTTGCATTATTTTATTAATATGTATTTAAACATTTTCATTCCAAATTCCGAACGTATTAAGGAGATTTTCAATCAGCAGAGTTGTCAATTTTAGTTCTGCACATCTGGTGGGGCTCCATCTTGTCCACCACCATTTGGTGGTGGTGGTCCTGGGGGTCCATTTTGGCGATGACCAGCGGATTGTTTCAGAAAACCAGTGGAGCCGACCGACGGTATGCCAGCCAGGCGCTGTGGCTGAGACCTGTCAGCGGCCTGGAAACGAAATTGAAATCGAGTTTCAAACAACCATTAGGATGTGTTCAATATAACTGCTTACCAAGGCCAAAGCCAACACCAGGAACAAGATGCCAAAGAATGCGAAGTGCTTCATTTTCAAATTGCAAAACAAAACTGAATGAAATGCACTACGAACTGAGCTTTATATATATGGCACAACGAGATGAGATTTCATTTCTTATCTTTGGGCAATTTGTAGGTAATTACGATGAGAGGTGAAAGATATTGCTAACAACAAATTGAGTTTAATTATTTATAATTGCCCCTTGGCATGTCGAAGCGGAACAAATTGAAAAGTTTTTAATCCATTTGCCTAATGCCACTTAATTTGAGCGACATTTGCCATCGATACGTGATAGTTGTGTGTAATTCCCCCAAAAAATAAATTTCAAAGATTTACGACCCATAAATTATGGCATTGAGAAATAAGTAGAAATTTCCCAGTAGAGAAATGAAAGCAAAAGACTCATACTTAAAGCGTCACTTTGTGGTGGCTTTTCTGTTTTTTTTTTTTGGTCATTTGCTGCTGCAACTCCAACCCTTTGCCAGTCGCTATGCAAATCACCTGCGGGCCATGCAAAAGCAATTTCGCTCGCTGAGCATTTTTCCGGCCGCCAACATGAGGCCACAAAATGTCTTCAGCTTCTCAGATGTTTGAGATTAAATTTTGGCCCACGGTTAGCCAAACAAACAGTTTCTAGTGTGTGTGAGAGTTCCTATTCAGGACCCGTTCTTGTGCACACACACACACACACACCGCCACGTGAGGTAATAAATATGCCTGTCGTCTGAATATTGAATATGCCTACAGCCGTAAACTTAAGCGTAACAGTAACCATAACCCGTGAACCTATAAAAAACCCATTTTATTCAAAAACGCTGGCGTGTTAGCCACCCGCATACATTGTGGATGAGCGCCACTAATGAAGTTTCGGCTTGTCCTTTCAATGCCGCCTCGTCTCATTGTTTGACTTGAAACTCACGATTGTTTGCTCAGTCCTCAACGCGCGCCCGCACAGCACAGCCTATTTATTTATGTTTATAATAGGATTTTTATCACACAAACTTTGAACCGAATTCAGTTTTGTAATGAGTATTTAAAAGGCAAACCAAAGGACCCGCAGCAACAAGAGCCAACCTGGCCGCACACTCTGCGTTTGTCTTTGACACCCAAGCCAGGCGGCCCAGTGTCCGCCAACGGAGCGACTAATTTACTGCCATGTTTCATTCATTATAATAATTTTGGGGGCAGTTGTGCGGGAGGAGAGAGGGATGAGGGTGCCGAAACCAAAACTAAATAATTGCCAAATATTTGAGTAAAGTTTTTTTTTTTGGCTGTTGTAAAGCATTCATCTCATTACGGTTTTCACACTGAAAGCGTTTCACGAGCCATATTTAAGGTTTCGTGTTGTGGCATACCCTGCCTAAGGTTGGGAAGGGTATGTGAAACATTTGAGCTAATTTAAGTGCCCCCAAAAAGTAGACTAGAAAATTTGGATATTGGTTTTGACTTTGCCTGGCTCGCGCGCAGGCGACGAACACATTTCGCTATTCACACCGACGCAAGCCGAACGCAGGATGAGGCTTGTGCCAAGTGATCAAACAGCTTTTCAATCTCTGGACAGCGAGAGATGAAATAGGTCAGAATAGGTTCAGAATAAATTCAGAATAGTTTCACAATAGGTTCACTTTTAGATCCCGATTCCGACTTGAATTCCCAAGTATTCTTGATTGTCTTTCTTTCTTTATAACTGAGTTTTTCTGGGGACTTTAATTTCCTAATAAATTCTTAAAGTGGATTTGAAAAGTGTTCTCTTAATTGTTGCACTTTATATTTGATGATTGAGAATGGCTTTTCATAGTAATAGGTTTCGAATAGGTTCAGAATAAGTTCAGAATAGGTTCAGAATAGGTTCACAATAGGTTCAGAATAGGTTCAGAATAGGTTCACTTTTCGATCCCGATTCCGACCTGAATTCCCAAGTATTCCGGACTGACTTTCTTTCTTTATAACTAAGTTCTTCTCTTTGGGACTTTACTTCCTAATAAATTCCTAAAATGGATTTAAAAAGTGTTCTCTTGTTGTGTTGCACTTTATATTTGCTGATTGAGAATGGCTTTTCATTGTAATCTAAAGAAAATGTTATAGACTGTGTTCAAGCTGAAACATGAGACTCGACCACTATCCACACATAGCGTTAAAAATTGCACTCACAAGACACAGCCTAACCCATAAACATTTGTAATTAGGGTTGTTGACAAGGGACAGGGTGCAATTGACACCAGATGTGAAAAGGCCCATACTGTGGAAACCTCTTGAGCTGCGATGCGTGTAGTCCTACCAATCGACCAATGTAGTTCAATTATATACACGATGTGCCTTACAGCAAATAAATAGCTAAGTTAGATTTAAGGGATGTAAGAAATTCAGAATTAAAGCAAGATCGCTCGCAAGAGTAAGTTAGTACAAATTGAAAACTACAACCATGCTCTTTAAAACAGTTTAGTTCTATACAAACAGAATCTTGAGTCTTGATGATTCAAGCAGCTGTACTAAGCTAAAAGAGAACATCCAAAACTCAGCCCAAGAGCTTCAAATTTTACTAAAATGTCAAAAGGAACTATTGTAATTGAGACCAAAATGAAGCCAAAATACTGAAAAAAAAAGTTCAAAAAATATAGAAAATGAATCCCAAAATGTTTCTTAAATAAAAGTAAAATGTTTCCAAAACAATAGAGGAAAGATAACTCATAACTGGAAAGTATAAAGACGCTACCATTGAAAACAAAAAAGTTTTTCTCAATAGAACTACGTTTTCGACCGATAGTTCCTATGGCAGCTATATGCTCTAGTCATCCGATTTGAATCAAACTTAGCAGAATTGTGTGGTAGCATATAATGTTGATCAGTAACAAGTTTGGGAGCGAAAGCATTGAAAACCAAAAACTTTTTCCTACTAAGACTTTATTTTAGAACTATTATTTGTAAGGCAGCTATACTATAAGGTTGACCGATTTTCATCAAACTTGTTGGAATTATGTAAAAGTACAGAAAACTAATAAATACGAGGTTTGGAGACGTTTGCATTGAAAACAAAAAAGTTTTCCTTACTAAAACTAGTTTTTCGACCGATGGTTCCTATGGCAGCTGTATGCTATAGTCATCCGATTTGAATCGAAATTGGCAGAACTGTGTGTTAGCATATAATATTGATCAGTAACAAGTTTGGGAGCAATAGCGTAGAAAACCAAAAAGTTCTTCCCACCAAGACTTTTTTCCAAAACTATATTTTGTATGGCAGCTATACTATAAAGTTGACCGATTTTCATCTAACTTGGTGGAATTATGTAAAAGCATAGAAAACTTTTAAGTACGAGGTTTGGAGATGTTTACATTGAAAACAAAAAAGTTTTCCTTACTAAAACTAGTTTTTCGACCAATGGCTCCTATGGCAGCTATATGCTATAGTCATCCGATTTGGATCAAACTTGGCAGAAATGTGTGGTAGCATATAATATTGATCAGTAACAAGTTTGAGAGCAATAGCATTGAAAACCAAAAAGTTGTTCCTACTAAGACCTTTTTTCAGACATATCTTTTGTATGGCAGCTATACTATAAGGTTGACCGATTTTCATCAAAGTTGTTGGAATTATGTAAAAGCATAGGCAACTTATTAATACGACGTTTGCGTTGAAGACAAAAAAGTTTTTCTAACTAAAACTACTTTTTCGACCGATAGTTCCTATGGCAGCTATGATATAGTCATCCGCGTATTTGCGTATTTGTACCAAAAGACTTCGTGCAAATGTTGGTTAAGATAGCTTTGAAAATGACGGAGGAGAAAGCTTAGAAACAGACGGACAGACGGACAAGGCTATATCAACTCAGATCGTCATGCTGATGAAGAATATATGTATATACTTTATCTGATCGGCGATGCTTCCTTCTATGCGTTACAAACAGCTGGACAATTTTAATAAACCCTTTACAATAGTATACTAAAGTCGAAAGTGACTCTTAAAGACGCACGAATATTTGTAAAATCTTCTTCTAGTCCTAACCCCAAGTAGGACATGGGGCATTCATCACTCCTCTCTTCCAACGAACTCTCTTGTTGGTCGTCGCTTTGAGTTCTCCTTAGCTCTTCCCGATGCTTTTCACTTCTCTACTGACAGTCCTGGGTCTGCCTGGTGTACGACCAACTCCGATCGAGCCTTCCTATCGATATTGTTTTCACTTTTTTCAGTGTATGCCCTATCCAGCTCCATTTTATTCAGCGTATTATGGTGTCAACACTCTCCTTATATGTTCGTCTAAGCAGCTCGGAGTTCTGTATTCTGTCAGGCCAGAATATACAGAATATGCGACGCAGGCATTGGTTCAAATAGGTTTAGGAGTTGTTATTTTTCAAGTGGTTCCTCCACTTGATTTGTACAGCCTGATTTTGAGCCAGTGACAGCATCCGACAGCATCCCAAAAGGACCCCTTTAGCTTTCTGAAGGCGCGACTTCACATTGAGTTCCGTACCTCCCCATCCACAGCGACTACACTGCCTGAATTGCTGGACTTGTTCAACGGAGGCTGACTGATTTAGTTTTGGACGTGTTGATTTTGAGGCTTTTGCCAGGTCGCTTAGTCTATTTGCAAGGAGGCATATATACATATATGTCCACCTGATGCTGCTGTTGTTGAATGCTGGTCGCAACCTCCATTATAGACAGTATGGAAGACAGAGCACTACCCACTCGAATGCCACTCAGAACTGCGAGAGCTTTCCACTCTGCACTGGGCGCAGACATTATGTCGCTCTGATGAGGGAAATCAGTTTTTCCGGTATCCCCCTCCTTTGCAACCCTTTTCACATGCACTTCCGCGAAGTCTACGAAAGTCATGTGTAGACTTGATCTGTATTATGTTTATTGTTTGATCACAATGCGGACAGTGTTTATATGGTCCCATTTGGGACCATATGTAAAATAATCCCAGAATATTTTTATTACCCACCTTTTGTCAACGAATGAACATGATTTTGGTCGTTCTAGAATGGCGATGGTGAATTAGCGAGGCCAAAAATGAAGAGTGTATTGGTGTGCTTGCTTGAAAATGTGTTTGCTCTCGTGGCAATAGCACAACGTGTTCGTTCCCTGCGGACCAAGTGTGACAATCGCTGTTCAAGAAGGAATTTTTTTCTAAATGAATGCTTTAATAGGGCGCGCGCACACATGCTGCTGAAAAATGAACCTACGGCAGAACTTAAGGCTTATCTTGACATTTAACCACACTCCGTGCATGCTAGTGAGGACAACAATCACTACATAGAGAAAAAAAATATGCAAAATCGCGAAAATATAGGATTTCTACACTTTTTGACCGGGATTTGTAACCCATTAACTTTGTATAGCTTTTCTGCATGCCACGTATAGTTTTCTCATTTCAAAACGTGGCGTATGGCTTTCCAGCATGCCGCGTTTAGCTCTCTCTTTTCTAAATGCAGCATGTAGAAAAGCTACATGCCACGTGTTGAAATGAGAAAACTAAACGCGGCGTGCAGAAAAGCTACATAAACGCTATGGGTTGTTTTCTCTGTGTCTCTCCAAAATTCAGTTGTAAGCTCAGCTTTGAGGAATCAATCAAGCATATTTCTGACGTACTAAAATATCATGGTCGGCCGTCAGTTCATCTTTCATGTGTGAGTGCGCCCTAAGCTTCCGTTTTTTCTGTGTTTTCTTGTGTTTCTTGATATTTGACTAATGATTTCCTAATGAAATTTCCATGTTCTTTTCAACAGGGTAACACCACAGTCCATATCTCAACTACTTCAACTTCGTTCTCTTAAACGTCGGTTTTGTGGCTGTGGCTCATTAGAGATGCCCGTCTGAAATTTAAACAGAATTCTTTGAGGTGTCTCCTCTGACCAGATTTAAGTATTTCTCAGTTTTCCTTTTGTTGATTTTATCCCAGCCCAAAAAGCCTGTTTAATTTTCTTTGAAACTCACCGCTTAAACATGGCCAATTTAATTTAGTGTGGTAAGTTGGAGCTGGTCTTTTCTCGCTTTGGCCACTTATTTTTGAGTTTTCCTTTTCACTTTCTCAGGCAATTAAGTCCACTTGAAAGTCAAGTGCATTGCGCCAAACTGCTTAAACTGATTAAATCAACTATGCAAGGAAGGGCATGACCCATCATTATGGATTAGGCCGGTTGACGACTGATGACGACTGACGTCTGAGCTAATCATGGAAAAGTTTGTGCTGGATTTAATCCTGTCGATAAGAAAAATGACAAACTTTTTGCGGAATTATGTGGCATCATATTTGTTTGGAATGCTTTGCATTTTGTTCCTTGTGGTTTTGCACGCACACACACACACATAGAGGACATTCCCTTTGTCTCTGGTCCCGACCAAGTTGCTCATATTCTTTCACTTGGAAATACTGTAAATGTTTTTAATTCTTTGTCCGTGCCCTTAGGGGGGGCAGTGGCAAATGCGTTTCACAGCATTTCACAGCATTTCAGCTTTTAAGCTAAAGCTATGAAAATAATTTGGTCCCTGAAATACTTGCGGCCTGGTCCTGAGCCCGAGCCCGAGCCTGAGCCTGGGCAATCGGAATGCTTTTTGTGGTCGACAACGACAACGATGTCGTGTTGATTAAGCCCAAGAAACGCGGGCCACATTGTTCTTACACCGACTCCCACTCCACTTCCAGCGCTGCTGCCTGGGATTGGGATGACAACGCAACCACAAAGTGACGCTTGCAAGTGGATAATAACTGGCGGAGGAACTATGTGCATTTGTTTTATGCAGCAGCATAATGAAACAACAACAAACAACAAAATAAGGGGCGGAAATTGCGTACGAAAGTTTTTCAGTTTTCATGTTTTTCAGTTCGCAGAGTCAAGAACGACGACGACGACGACGACGTCATCAGCTTGCATCAGCTGGGGGTTCTTTACATTTTTGAGCATGCCACGGTAGGGAAGCGACAGCAGGAGCAGGTGGACACGTTGCTTTGTCATTGCCGCTGATTTAACTTAAGAAATGCATAACTGCATTTTCCATGTTCCATAGTGCACACATTGAATAAACCAGCAGCCGCAGCAGGAACAGGAAACCACGCCTGGCCGCCATTTTATCAAAAACGTGCACGCTGTGTGAGTGAACAAATCCTTACCACTTGACTAACTATGGGCACAGTCGATCCCAAAAACGGTTTTAGGTTTATTGAAGTGGATAGTTTCGTTGGTTATTTTAGAACCCATTTACTTCAATTTAAGGGTCAGCGAGTAAATTAGGTAAAATTTGACCCCGAAAATTATATCATTCATCAGAAATCAAATTAATGAAAAGAGAATTGGGAAAATTTCTGCAATTGATTATGGATTATGGACTCTTTCAAGATATATCAAATCCTACCCAAAATGCAATGGAAAACCTTGGCACACTCGATTCTTAATAAAACAACATTATCTTTATGCCACAAGTGTTTGAAGAAATACGGAAAACAGTTTAAAAAGTGGACACATTCAACAGACTTGACTTTAGATAACTAATCAGCTTTGAAAACTTTCAAACAGAATATTAATCTCAGGAAAATTGATACAAGATCTGACCGAGACAGGTTCTGCTTCAACTTTTTCTGTCTTTGAGGTGTGCAGAGCTGTATGAAACGGGAAATCAAATATGCCGCCCTCAACTCATGTATCTATGTAATTTTGAAATTCCTTTTTTTATTTAAAATTTTATTTTATTTTTTTTTTAGCATTGAAAATACTTTGGGACGAAGACGACCATCCCCTTCTAAGCTATGGCTACATTTAGTATAGTAATTTTATTTTACTTTTGTAATTTATTTGGCAATCTTTGTAATGTTTAATTAGTGAGTTTAGCTGGCTCTAGGTCTGAAAAAGTAGCGTTTGTTCACAACTGTAAACAACTTATGCATTGTACCACCAAAAAGAGCTGGTTGCCTATACAGAACTGATTCATCGTTATCCCCAACGTCTCTTCAGTAGGCTTTTCGCTGAAGCATTACCACCAGAAAGTTGAAAGCACTCATTGCTTGTCTATTTTTGCAATTTTTCTGGGATTCGAACTCAAGATTTCGAGGACTGAACACAGACGGCTGCTTCTGACCGCAGACAACTATGAACCACCCGCGTGACAGTGCGTCAACTCACAGTGAAGAACCCAGTCGTATGTTAAGCAATCAGCAAGCAAAAAGCCCGGTGCTGCAGATGCTGGCCTTAGAACGGCGAGGTCGTGGGCAGCGTTTTTTTTTAGAGCGAAGCTCTTTTACGGACGTTTGACTGGGGGATTAAAACTATAACTAATTTTGTCTCGGCCACTGAGTATCGAAAACGGCGTATCGAGCACTGAGGATGGAATTCTGATTATCGATTACTGAGTATCGAAGACGGCGTATCGACAATTGAGTATCGAATATTGTGTACCGAAAACTAAGGATCGAGCACTGACTATCGAAAACTGAGTATTGAGTACTGAATATCAAAAATCAAGTATTGAGTGTGAAATATCGAGAATCGATACCGGTACAGAGCACACAAACACACATTACTGAGTACTGGCTATCGAGTACTGATTATAGAGTACTGAGTATCGATTTCTTAGTACTGTGCAGTGATTACTAAGTATCTAGTATTGAATATCGAATGCTGAGTATCAAGTACTGAGCACCTAAGATTGAGTATCGAGGACTGAGTATCGAATACTGAGTAGAGTGAGTGGTGAGCTTTGAGATTCGAGAATTGAGCATCGACAATAGAGTTTCGAGATTAGAGTATCGATAATCAACATTCACAGACATTAGCACAGGTAACGCAAATATTGAAATTTTAATACTCAGTACCAAAGGTACACAGAGTATATTAAGTTTGTGCTAAAGTATGTAACAGGGAGAAGGAATCATTTCCGACCCTATAAAGTATATATATTCCTGATCAGCATCAACAGACGAGTCGATATAAGCATATCCGTCAGTCCGTCCTGTATGAATGCACACATCTCAGAGATGGTACGAGATAGAGGTTTGACATGTATGGGACATATATTATATTTCTTGTACTTGCAGGCAGATCAAGTCAAAATCAAAAGAAGCATCATATCTCCCACAGTTTTGTAGATAGATAGTTGGTATCTTCTAGAGATATTTAGTAATCAAAATTATTTATCGATTTGCCGAAGGAATAATAAAGATCGGATGAAATATACTCAAGCTATAACCAAAAGAGAGTTCGCTGCCGTTCGCTGTTCTTCAAAACAAGTAGTGGCACCATCTATGGTTCAGCAGTTCAGGTAGAGAGTTTATTACAGTCCGGCTTGACCGACTGAACCCCTAAGGGGTTTAGACATATATTTTGCATAACTAGGAGCGTCGACTGTTCAATCCTTTAGCTTTTCCCAGAATGTCATCTGCACAACTCCTATTTTCTGAGCGCTCAGTAATATTCTAAGACCCTTTTCTTACAGATATTTTTGGTCATCTTCTAAATGCAGCTATAGGGCTTACCAGTTTGATGCGGATTTTGATACGGCTGCCTAATTAGCTTATACTTCTTTTGAAATCGATGTTAATGAGGTCATTATGTTCAATGGCGATGGCCACAGAACAATGATAAGTGATTTCTGTTGATATGAATGAGAAAAACATGTGGTTCCAACACAGCGGACGCTTTGATAAACATTCTTAGTTCTCGCAGTATTTACGTGATTTACCCACTAAGATGGTGAGATCTTTTCTAGTCGATGCCGCCATTGAAAGATGCCCTTAAGGTCAATTAAACTTAACCCTTGCTATGCATAAGAGTTATTCAAAAATGGGTCAGTCGTGTCCGTGCCAGCATGAGAAGCCTGGGAGGACATTTAACAGAAAATAAAGAAAGTACTAACAAACAGAAGGGCCGATAACGGGGCGCACACACACTGAAAGGCTTCTACGACTTGGCGTTTTGTTGCCGATGTCGGATTTTGCTTTAAAACTGCCTTTGGGATTCCCAATGCTGGCATATGGTAGCTTCTGCTAACTCGCTGAAGATAGGCAAAGACTGCTGATGATTGATTGAGCGCTATATTGGGCTATATAGTCAACCAGCCTCCTTTTTAGTGTGTTTTATTTTAGAAAAGTTTTAAACAAAAATCATAGCTTATAGACCTGGAGCCTGTTAAACGTTCTATGATTGAGAATCAAAAAGGTCACTAAAACAGTCACATAAAGAAAGAATTTCTTTCAAATCTTTCACTTATCTTCACTTATTCCATTCCAACATTGATCGAACCTTATTGCAAGAACCTGTATTAAGCTGCCTTTACACATATTATAATTTCTCTAAATCAGAGGCCAGCTTTTGTGTATACAAAACTACTCAGCGGCAGCAACGTCGACACAACGACAGTATAAACTCATCGATGCGCTACTTCGCCCCACAATGTAGCCTATCAAAACTAACTTCGTGTAAGTGGAACAAGGTACAAATACCTAGGTACATACATAGATACATATTTTGTGTACCTTTTAACCTATTCTGTATTTTAAAATTCGAGTACCTTTTACCTTACCTAGGTCTTAATTTTCATTTACCTTATCAATAGGTAAGGTACTAGGTACTTTTCGTACGTGATTTTCTAAGATTACATTATAGCCGAGATGCAGCCGCGCTCTGTTATGTTAAAAAGAAAAGTATCAGGGACCTGTTTGTTTTCAAAAACTATACGATCCATGCTAGATAAGAAGAAGATGGACTATTAGCCGTGATCCCTTTTTCACTTTCGCAAAAGTTTTGCGATTTTTAGACCAGTTTTGTTCTGGAAACCGGTTTTAAATCGCAAATTTTTTACGAAAGTAATATACGAAAGTAAAATACTCATTTTATATGTACGACTGCCGATATCTGGAGTTGCAATAACAAAAGATACTTTCGTGTGGCCAGCAACTATATAGATAGCAAACTACATCGTCATTCTCTCTTGCTAGCATATAAGCGTGTGTGACTTTCCTACACACATGAAATAACTGCTACTATATTAGCTGAAGTTCATAGCAAATACCGACTTAGAGATATCCAAATGGTAAACAGTTACAGAAAATGTATCCAACTTCTGAAAATCATTTAAAGTGTCCAGTTTTGAAGGAAACACGTGAAGCCTGAGTTTTTAGAAGAGTCTGATTTAAAGGTAATAGAGCGGGATAGTTCAGCTGATGCTGAAACTTTTTCCAAGGCACTTAGATGCGCATCGCCCACTTTGCACTGAGTTGTTACAAGTCCCGTTGTATTTTAGGATTTTCCTTGACTTCAATGCATGAAAAATTTAAAATATTGTGATCAACTAAAAGATGCTCTTAAAAAAGGAGTTTTAACTTCAAAAGGTAAAGACCTTTGCTTTAAATTGAAGTGGATTCCAAATAAAACTGGATTTTTAAACTCTTTAAGTATGTATGACAGGGAAAATTAAAATTGGATTTCAGCCCACATTTTAAAGTCCATCCATCCACGAGAATTCTTCCATTCTTCATCCTTAGGGTTGGATTTTCCCCAAGTTTCCAAAAAAAACACTTTTCTATTTAATTTGATTTCTTTGTCAACAGTTCCCACAGTACATTTGGGAACTCGGTGCAAAGTCAACACACAAATTAGTTTTAACCAAGGCATTGTCACGGTGTGGTGCACCCCTATTGTGTGGTGCATCCGCCATGGTTACCGATTAAGTGCAGCGCCTTTTAGCTGTGGCTGTTGACATTTGGCAGGCTTTTAGAAAGTTTAGGGAGTATCGTGGGTAGGCAGCTGTTGCCCATGCGGCACAACTTTCTAATCATGGTCTAATTAATCTCCCAAAGTGATGATGGTGGCCAAGGAGCATGCATGATGATGGATGATGGATAATTATGATCAGGGTACAGCAACAGCAAACGCAACCGAAATTATCGAACAGCCACGAAACTCACGCATGCAACCGAAAATTGTAACAGTATGTCAGGCAAAGGCGAAGGCGAGGGCGGGGGCGAGGGCGGGGACTAAGTGTGTGTGTGTGTGTGAGATGCAACATGTGATACGTTGTCCTAGTTCCTCGCCCATTATTGTTCCGTTATGCAACACAATGGCACACATAAAACGCAAGCTTAAGCCACGCGGTGGGGGACATTCAAATTGAGTGAACTCTAAAAGCTGCACTCAAATGCGGCAGCATCCCTTAAACTTAAGCTCAAGCTCCAAGCACACAAAAGCTTATCAACTATAAAAAGCTCTTGCCCAGCTTTCACAGGGGGGGGCTCGTCGCTGACACACTTAAAGTTTAACCATAAAAAGCTGGAAATTTTCGTTGTTTTTGTGCTTTTCGTACTTACATTTCGTTAGGTATTCTAAATTTGAAATATAACGAAACAAAATACAAAAGACACAGCGCATTAGATTTCGTATCAGTCAATCGGGTGGGTCAAGCGATATCGATGCAGTTATATTTACAAATGTCAAAGCACAACTGAAAGGATTTTAACGCCCATAAACTTGTTCCATTCCGAGAGTATTGGCTTAAGACTACAGGTGGACGGGGGATGGGACAAGCAGGGGTCCGATACCAAACAGGGTTAACAATCACTTACCCATATCATCTATAATGGGAGCCATGCGCAGGGTCACGCCAATGAGCATGAGGCACATGAGCAACAACAGGCAGGCAGTTGCTATAATGGTCCAGCGTGCACGCTGGGAGAGATCATGGGGATCAATCACCTGAAAGCACCGTATTCAGTTAAAAAAAAAGCTATTCTCTATTTAAATGGTTTCTTACCTTGACAATTTCTGTATCCAAATCTTGCACCAGTATTTTGGGTTTTTTATGACGATGTCGCTTTTTGTGACGGTGCCTGGAGAAAAGGGAAAGACAGCGAGTTATATCAATTTCCACATGTGCTTGCAACCCAACAGCTTAAACATATTTGCTCTATTTCCGTTTTGGTTTTCGACAAACTTCCGCATTACAAAGCTGTGCAATTTCCCCCTCAATCGCCCAGAGCGTCTGCCATTACTCGTTTTCGCAACGGAAGTGCCTGCTGGTAGTACACAAAAAAAAAAAAGCAACAACAGCAGCAAAATTGCAGAGTACAGGTAGCCCAGTTAGATTTGCCTTTGTTGTATGTACTTTTCCCCCCCTTACAACTCCTCCCCATTTCCCAACAAAAGCTTGTCAATCAATTTTTGTCTGCTTAACGTGACGCGGTCTTTGGGGACAGCGGGGCGGATTGGACCCTGCCACGCATTAGGCCATATTCGGCCCACGCTTTTCAAACTGGACATTTATTAGTGCAGCTCAAGGCCATCGCAGCGCCTTTGTTTGCCATTGTTGCAGCTGTCCAACCATCAGTTAAGCAAAAATAAGCAATTATTTATATGCTTTCCGATCATTTCTCAATTCGGACGCACAGTGGAGCTCGTTGGGGGAAATTCAATGAAAATTGAGTGAGATGTTAAGTGTAGGGGAAAAAGGCCAGGCAGATTTAGATTCTGTATTCGAATATTTGTTTTCAGAGTAGATTTTAATAAAATCGAAAGACTCCCTAAAACCCATTTTGTATGACTTTGACATCAGCCTGAATTATTTAGGTCAATTCTACACTAAGAAAAAAATTTTCATTTGCAATGCAACCCACCCACCTCCTGGGACTCGAACCACAACCTCTTCGTTCAATAACACATTGGCACGGCCGATTAGTCGATTTTGCCATAGGGGGTCAATTGTTAAGCGCAGCCAGTTGCAGTATAAGAACTCAGGCTGCGAAAATCTTTGCTCTTATACTGCAACTGGTTGAGCCTAACAGTTGACGCTCGACGGTAAAGCGGTGGCGTCAGTGTTTCAGTGCGCAGAAGGAAGGTACTGAGTTCAAGTCCCATTATCGGCGGATTAATAAATTACAATTTATATAAGTTTTTCAGAAAGAAGAAAATGTTAATAACTTAAACAAACACTCTCAGTGTAGAAGTATTCATTTCCGACCCCATAAACTATATATATTCTTGATCAGGGCGACGAGGTAAGTCGATTGAGCTTTGTCCGTCCGTTTGTCTGTCCGTCTGTCTATCCGTTTGTCTGTCCGACTAGTCTCTGGGTCTTAGTGAGAAAAACTTTTTTGTTTTCAATGTTAACGCCCTCAAACTCGTCCAATATTAATATTATATGCTTTCAAACAGATTTGCACATTTTGGTCAGGATCGGATGACTATATCGTATAGCTGCCATAGGAACCGATCGGTCGGAAAATGGGTCTTAGTGAAAAAAACTTTTTTGTTTTCCAGTAAATCGTTCTTAAGGTTGGTGATTCTTAATATTAAACGCTTTCAAACTAATTCGAAAAAGTTGATCGACATCGGGTGACTATATCTTATGGTTGCCATAGGACCGATCGGTCGAAAATGGTTCTATATAAAAAATTTTTTGTGTTTTTAATGTTAGCGTCCTTAAACTCACCGGTTATCAATTCTATATGCTTTCATATATATTCGCTAAATTTGGTCGAAATCGGATGACTATATCTTAAGGCTGCCATAGGACCGATCGGTAGGAAAATGAGTTTAAGTGAGAAAAACTTTTTTGTTTTAAATTTTATCTTAAACTCGACGATTTTTCGGACCTAGAGCCAGCGAAACTCACTAATTCAACATTAGAAATTACAAAAGTTTTCAAAAGGATTCGCTAAATTAGGGCGAAATCAGATGTTTATCTGTCGGAAAATGGGTTTCAGTTACAAAAATTTTTGATTTTGATGTAAGCGTTCTTAAACTCTGACATTTCAAAAACAGCATTTGCAAGGGTATAAAAACTTCGGCACAGACGAAGTTAGCTTGGCCTTTTCGTTTTAGTTTGAAGTGTTTTTAACATTGTCTGTTTTTTATGCAATCCTTTCATCGATTTTTTCGTCAATAGCTTACAAAAGTTCGAAGTCGAGATCAATTGTTTTCTCGAATTCGAGCAGTTTTCGTTTTAAGAAATCAAGAGAAAAATAGTTTTAATTGAAGCCGATTTAAGTCTCGCCCATGCGTGCTAGATTTCACTGGGTGTAGGTAAAAATTTGTTCGAGTTATAGGCAGATTCAGGTCATATCTATATATCTGACAAATCAAACCAATGTCCAAGCCCCTTAAACTAGAAATTTATAAAAAAAAAGAAATATGTGAAAATATTTTCCAAAGTGGGTGAAAGAAATATAAATATATGTTTACCCGGTCTGTAAGCAAAGTATGCGAAATAAGTGGACACGTACTTTTCCTATTTGGGAAAACCTGCCCACATGGCAATGATTGGAAAATGTTCCCCTTGACTTTTTTCATCAGTTTGTAAGCTAAGTATGCAGAATATTTTGAGATGTATTTTCCTGATTTAAGAAAATCCGCAAATGATACTCAGTATGTCCAGCCTTATGTTTTTGAACCTACTAAAAATACTGAATCCAAAGGGGGCTGCCCCAGAAATCACTAGAGATTTTCGTATAAGCGCTTATATTTCAATATAAACTGCTTATATTTATACGTGGAAATGTCACAAAAATGCTAAATGTTAAATGTGTTCAAAGAAAGGTAGATTTAATCACTTGGTTCCAAATCGCTTAAATTGATCATCTGTTCTTCACTTTACATATAAAGTTAAACAATTTAAATTTTGAAATGCAAACGATTATACCAAAATCTCTAGTGATTTCTGGGTCACACCCGGAAATACTTAATTTAAGATCGTTTAGGGATACATAAGGTATATTTCGAAGTAGTTTAAGATCTAATAGAACTATAACTTAGGTTGGAATAGACTTAAGTCAATACCGTTTTACACTTGAAACAATAATTAGAATGCTTTAAATAAGCAAAAAATGCTTTAAATAATCCCCACACAAACTTGAAACAAACAGTAGATTCATCATATAAGTACAAAGTGTTCTTAACATTTTCATTCTCATCAAATAAGATTGAATAGATCCAAATACAAAGAAGGTATTACCTGTATAAAAAAAACCAAACGTTGTCATGTTGCAAAACGACCTTGTCGTGCCTTTGTACATATTCTGCGCGTTTTTTGCTTCAATACTCGTCTCAAACGCATTAATTGAGTTCGGTAGAGTTGAATTGTGAAGGTTTTACCCGGCTGTAGCAGCTAATAGTCCACCAAACACCGTGAATATTTGGCTTTGGCGTATGGCATGGCGACCCGTACGATTATCTGTACGTGGGGTTATCGTAATGACCCGTTTTTCATCAACAGTCACAACACAATGCAAAAATACCTTTCTTAAAGCAGAAAAGTAAACTTTCCCGCAAATTTCTATTTCTTTCCTACAAAATCATTGCCGTCCCACAAATCATGGGCCAACTCCCACTGTTCGCATTTGCTTTTGACTCACCGATGCTTTCGGCGATGCCGCTGATGACCACCATTTGGGACCATTTGTTCAAGGTCGTCGATTTTATCAGCATCTAAATCCAGGTCCATGTCCAGTGGCAGGTCATAGGGCGAGTCCTCGCCATAGTGACATTGTCTGTGTGGGTTATAAATGACATGAACTGTCAGCATGGAACAACAACAAAAACTAAGCTTAGAGACTCACATGGGTTGGGCCATTCCCAGCACTTGAACATAGTGCTGTAGACCGCTGGGCGTGGGATAGACCAAAGCGGGATCCGAGCAACGATGATGACGCTCTAAAAAATGGTTAAATGTTTATTAAAAAGCTTCCAATTCGACAGCCAGTTGTCCACTTACTGTACTTCCGCTTGCGGCGCCGGTACTCATCATCACTGCCCGTGGTGCTCTGTGCTTGTGCTTGGATGGCGGCGGAAGTGGGCAGTGTGGGCTTCGATTTGGCTGCAGTGCAACAACCCGTGGGCACTGCCACACTCGAAGCCGTTGAGTTGGAGGCCATACGTTTCAGTTTCTCTTGCTGGTCGTCCTGCTCTATAGGAATTGTAACCGCTTCTGAGGCCTTGGTTGGAATAGGATGAGCAACGGCGAGTAAGCCGAAGCTGCGAGACTTGTGACGCTCCTGATCTCGAAGTGTGTGGGCAAAGCTGGGCAGAGCGTGCAGCGACTGGGAATCGCTGTGGGCCAGTACAGTGCTGACGGTCACATTGGCGCTATCCTCCGAGGTGTTCTGGCGGGAGAAGTAACGAAAATCGCTGGCGGTTTGACCCAAGCTGGCATAGGTCTCAGTGCAGGAAAGTTGCTTGGGCAGCAGACGCTGGCGTGGGGCCAAGGGTGCGGGAGTTGGTTCAATGTCCACAGCCACATGGGGAGGAGGCGGTTGAGGCTTCACCAGACCAGAGGGCACATGGACATGCAGGCGCTGGAGGAGAAACGTAAAAAACAAAAGGCCATTGAAAAGTTACTGTTCAGTTCCTCCAACTTACCGCTTGCTGTGGCACCGGCAGCGGAAAAGAGCGCACCACATGCCTAGGAAAGATGGGGCTACACTGGGCACTGATGGATTTGGCCTCCAGTATGCGCAAACGCTTGGCCAGTCGTAGACGTTCTCGCATATCCGCTTCGGCTATAACCTCGGCTCCGCCAAAGCTGACCGTGCAGCGGGAACTGGAATAGGATAGACTCTCTAGACTGCCACGCAACGAGGGGGTCAGACTGTCATCCGCCAGGGTGGAGCTATGGATGCCCCCACGTGTTACCACCGTGGCCGTGGCCAGCGAGGTCGAGGTATTGTCATAGCCGGCGCTGGGAGCTACTAACTCCGATTCGCCGTTGGTCGTTGTGGAATGTTTTGCTGGTTGTCTGCTCTCCTCCTCCTCCTCCGAGGAGCTCGGCAGCAGTTCGGTCTGGGCTGGAGTATGCGTTTGGGCCTGCACCAGCAGACTATGACTGTGCCTCGCCTGATGCCTGGTGGCCGTGCCCGAGGAATTGCTTAAAGTGCTGGCCACACTATCATCCAGTTGCTCCACCTGGGTATGCTTCAGGGAGCCCGTTGCAGCAGCCACTTCCAAGTCTTTCCCAGTTTCCAGTGCTGCTGGCGGTGTGTCCTCTCGACTGCCTCGACGTGGACCAAACAGCTTGCGCGGCAATAGTAAACGGCCAATGGACTTGCGCTTCTTGCGCTTGGCCTTCTTATGCTCCTCATAGTCGCGCTTCAACGCCTGCATCTTGTGCTCCACCAAGGAACTGAACACCGCCTCATAGGTCAAGGCACGCTGCAGGTCCATTAGGATATCGTTGGTGGATACGGCCTTATCCAGCTTCTTCTTCGTGGTGGTGGTGGTGGTGGTGGTCAGCAACTGTAGCGACTCTGGCCCGCCGCCCCCACTATTGCTATCGTCCGCATCCGCCATGGTGGTTGATGCGGCGGCGTTGATGATTTGTGTGCTCAAAGTGTCGTCCGTTTTTGTTTACGACTATTTGCATTATCCTCGCTGACACGTTGATCGGCTTGTCCTCGAGCTAGTTTGGTCCTTTCCACCTCGTCATGTAAATGATGAGGAGGTGGCTGATGACGATGTTGGGTACATCATTGTCATCGATGAATGCCGCATCGATTTTCGCATGTTCCAGTTTCAGTTTCCCCGTTTTCTTTGTCAATTGCCAGCCGAATGGATACCTTTTGTGTGTGTCACGATGGTTTGAAGTGGCTTCAAGTGATGGTGCTTAAAGGCAATTGGGTGCACCTGCGAAATGAGCAAAAAGGGATGACAACAACAACAACATGAGAAGGCGAATGCTAGTTCAATTGACAGACAGTTCCCACATAGCCAAGGACGCACAAAAGGCGCGCACATCCGTTTTGAGAGCAGGCGAAAGTTTTGCTCACTTTTCAGTTTCAGATTCGCGCCTCCTCCACCCCATCCATTATTCATAAGAGCAGGCAGCTTCCTACTTGTTGCACACACACACACACACACATATATGTGTGTGGGGAGCTGGCGGTCGCCAGTGTTGAGAGGCCAAAGTGTGGAAAATGGTTTAAAAATAACACAATGAACCTGCCATTTGCACTAAAGAATCCTTCAATTGAATGCTGCTTTAATTCTCTGAGATTAGAATACAATAATTGTACAAAGGATAATCCATTTGGATTTAGAAGCTATTAGCCTAGTTAAGAAACGTTGAGATGTTCAGAAAGATTTGCATAATATATATTTCTGCAAACTAGTATTTACACTTGTCTAATATCTCATATGATATGAATAAAAACTACCTACCTATATCTCATATATTCAGAACATTTTTTGACCTCCTTATATGAGATACCATATAAGGCATTTCAAATGCTTTTAGAAAATCTAAAAATTTCGGAAACTTCCAAAATACACAGGCCAACAAAATGACCAACTTTGTGAGGTGCAGCTCTGTTGATTTGAAATTATGATAAGTTTATGTTCACTGATTCCAATACTGGTTTCGGTTTAGCTCCATAAGCTCACGTTTTCAAGACATTGCGGAAAAACTAAAAAGTGTAGAATATTTGGCAGTCTTGATTTATGGAGGCAGTAAAGTGAAAAGCGTTGGTCTTAATTATGATTATTAATTAAGGTTTTAAATGATTTTCGTCGAACATTCTTAGCTGAGTTATTTCCCAAACTCAACAATAGATGGCGTCACTAATTTGACCATCTGCTTGACCGTTTGTTATATGGCAGCTATACTATATATTCATCCGAGATTGACCAAACTCCCCAAAACTGTGTGGAAACCGATAATATTCATAGCTGGCAAGGATAAAGACGCTAACATTGAAAACAAACTAGTTTTTTTTCACTAGAATTACTTTTTCGACCGATCGTTCCTATGCACAGTGTTTTTTTCTGACCTTTTTTTGGCCTAAACCCCAAAAAATTTTCTTTTTCTGATTTCCAATATTAACTGGTTTTTAATATTAACATACTCCTATTAGATAAAAAACAAAACATATTCAAACTTTGTGGCAACACTGTTTTGTTGACGGGCTGTTGAAGTCAGCTGTTTGAGTGCCACGTGTTTTTTGTGAATTGAATTGAAATAGTTAAGCATGTCACAACGCTGCACAGGGTTTTAAATGCCAAGTGTGCAGATTTAGGAGTAACTAACACTTCTTGCTACAATGTGCGACTTTTCGAGAAAATCGGCTTTATTGCTGCTGAATTCGTGCTTAAGGCCTGTATCCAGCACTGCGGAAAATTCCTGTCAGGAATTTGCTAGTTATTTCTTGTGTGTGTGGAACATAACTAAAACAGGGTGACCATCCACTAAAAAGGTGCATGGTCACTCTGATCACTCAGCTGTTTAGCACTTAATTATTTAAACTAAAATAAATTTTAAAAAAAATATATAATTTTCAGAGGAAGTAGGTGCTACTTTATACTAGGGGATGATAAGCCGATGGCTAAGAATATCACTTTGCAGTGTGGCCCGGATGGCGCACAATTATGTGCACAACTTTATAATGTCATTCCAATCTACAAAGTAGTATGATATCTCGGTTGGCCGCCAATCAAATGAAGTCTTTCATGGTCGGATGCAAGATTGCCTAAATACATTTGCATTAATATTAAGGAGTTTGTCAACTCAGTGGCCGGATCAGTACCTTGGCTTTGGTCTATGGGCGAACCGCTGGAACATAGCCGTTAATTCTTCAAAGAGTCAGCATGATCGCTATGAGATCCAGAAAAGTTGCTCGCGTGCGATTCCTAGGATCAAAAGGATACCGCGGTTAAATACATTGGCGTATCTCTGGACTGCCGCTTGACCAGTCTATGTGTCTCGGGCAGTAGCATGCTCCACTACCCTCAATAACCTAGAATCTTCTATGTGAGGTGCCTGGTATGAGAGGCATACAACTATATACCGCGATTTGGTCGCTTTGCCATTATGCGCTCCAAATTAATACGCACACCAGCAGGTTTGTTTGTTTGTTTGGTTATTATTATGTACCATGACCGACTGGTGGCCCACTCCCATAGACTTGCCTCTGATCTGGCGACAAACAGCCTCAGAAGTCGTCTCAACCTACGGCATCCTATCGACCTTTGTGTCCATGGAGGGCATCTCTCGGGCCGCCTCAGCAATTTGGCATAAGTGTCCCCTTGGCACCATCCCCTACCAATCTTTGCACGCTGCTGGTTCCCCAAGAAGATGACAGCTCATAACAAAAACATAAAAGCATTCCCCTCAAATTTTCGCTCATCACGTCCAAAATAATTGTAACCAATATATTCCTGAGCTGTGTATCAGCTGTTCTCTCGATCCACACGCGCTATCAATAGGCCAACTATCGATAAGAAACTGTGGGTTTCGTTCATGTTGCTGGATACTCAAGCAACAAAAAGGTAAACTAAAAATTCCTGGCACAGTTTTTTTTTATATGAAGTTTGCCAGGAATTTTTAGTTTTCGCGGTGCTGGATACCCGGCTTTAATTTGAAAATATTACATGAGAAAGAGATACAAAAAACTTTTTGCTTGGTAGCGTCAAACACAAAAAAGTTTTGTAAGTCGTATTTAGAGCTAAAAATAAAAGTACAAACCGAATTTCAGCTCAATAGCGTAAAATACCACAAAGCAAATCGAACAGATCAGTTATATGGCAGCTATATGAAATAGTGTGCCGAATCGAACCATTTTCGATAATTCGCTAAAAAAGCTTAAAATACGTGTTCGAACCGAATTTCAGTTCAAAATCTTTAAAACCAACTAAGTTGGTGCAAATCGGCCAGATCGGTTATATGGCAGCTATATGAAATAGTCGCTTAAGGAGCTTAAAATACATGTTCAAACTAAAATTCAGTTCAATAGCGTAAAAACCAACAAAGTTAGCTCAAATCGGCCAGATCGGCTATATGAGAGCTATATGAAGTAATGGTCCAAGTCGAACCCGATTTTGTAAGTCGTATTAGAAGCAAAAAGTACAAACCAATTTTCAGTTCAGTAGCATAAGAAACAACAAGGTTGGAGCAAATCTGCCAGTTGGGTTATATGGCAGCTTTATAAAATATTGGTCTAAATTGAGGGAATATTTGCAAGTCGTCTTTGGGGTCCAAAATATGCGTACAAACCAAATTTGGGGTCAATATCTTAACAACTAGAGTTTATGTCATGTTTTTATATGGCAGCTATACGATATATTCATCAGATTTGGATCAAACTCGTCAAAATTGTGTGGAAACCGATAATATTCATAACAGGAAAGCTTAAAGACGCTACCATTGAAAGCAAAAAAGTTTTTCTCACTAAAACTACTTTTTGAACCGATCGTTCCTATGGCAGCTATATGCTATAGTCATCCGATTTAAATAAAACTTGGCAGAATTGTGTGGTAGCATATACAATTGATCAGTAACAAGTTTGAGAGCGATAGCATTAAAAACAAAAAAGTTTTTCCTACTAAGACTTTTTCTCTGAACTTACTTTTGTATGACAGCTATACTATATAGTTGGCAGCTTTTCATCAAACTTGGTGGAATTATGTAAAAGCATAGAAAGCTTTTTTGTTTCCAAGGGTAGCATCTGTTTACTTTCCAGTTATGAATATTATAGGTTTCCACACTATTTGGGAGAGTTTGGTAAAAATCTGATGAATATATGGCAAGCAAATGGTCAAAGTAGTGGCGCCATCTATTGCTGAGTTTGGAAAATAGCTCAGCTATGAATGTGCGCCGAAAATCATTTCAAAACCTTAATTTATATAAATTATACAAGCTGCAAGGGTATATAAACTTCGGTCGAGCCGAAGTTAGCTTTCCCCTATTTTTATACTCTGTACCGAAGGTACATAGAGTATATTATGTTTGTGCAAAAGTATGTAACAGGGAGATGGAATCATTTCCGACCCTATAAAGTATATATATTCTTGATCAGCATCAACAGCCGAGTCGATATAGCCATGTCTGTCCGTCTGTCTGTCTGTCCGTCCGTATGAACGAAGAGATCTCAGAGATGGTAAGAGATAGAGGTTTGACATGTGTGGGACATATATTTCTTATACTTGCAGGCAGATCAAGATTATTTTAAATTTTTGCCACGCCCCCTCGCGCCCTCGCAATTTGGAAAAAACGTCATATCTCCTACAGTTTTGATGATAGAACCTTCTAGAGATATCTAGTACTCAAAATTATTTATCGATTTGCTGAAGGAATGATAAAGAGCGGATGAACGATACTCAAGTTATGAGCAAAAAACGGTCAGTTAGCACCCCCCACCCACCCCACCCATAACCTAGGCATTGCGTTCATCAGAAGCATTCTTAGTGAGAGAGAGAGAGAGAGAGAGACTTAGAGAGCGCACTGCGTTGTGCGTTGTGTGTTAACTGGCCGTTTGACTCGTGACCAAATGCGAGCAGCGACATTAAGGGTGCAGAGTATGTTATAGTCGGGCTTGACCGACTTTCTTTCTTGTTTAACATAACGTAGTGGCTGTATAAGGCACATGCTCTGCGCCTCTTCACGTGTGGTGTCACGTGCACACTGATCCTTGTGACTAACGTTAATCACATTTAATGTTATTACAAAAGGTGACATTTTTATGGGTTAGGCTGTGTCTAGTGAATATGATATTTAACGCTATGTGTGGACGAGCCGTGATCAAGTCTCATGTTAAAATTTGAACACCTACCAGTTACAAGAGGATCCCTAACTTTGGCAAAGAATTTCGGGCTGAGCAATCTCACCAATTTGCCACCATTTAGGCTCAACAGCTGCAAATTCAGTTTTTTTCCAAAAAGGCAAAACTAATGGTCGCTGTCACAGCCGCAGGATAAACCCCAAACAAGTCAGAGAACGATTTTAGCATGGTCCAACTAAGGCTACGCTGTCAGCACTGTAAAATTGAGTTGGCGTGGGAGTCGATGCTGGTGCTGCTGCTCAGTGTTCTTTGTGCCCTGGGCCATTGGGTTGGGTGAGTGCCAGCGACAGGTCTCCCACATGGCCGTTGCGCTTTTTACGTCTCCATCAAATAAAAAAAAGGAACACACACACACACACAATGGAAATGGATATTGTTTTCATTTCCGCAATCGCAGTTGGCTGTGGCATGTTCATGCATGTCGGCGACAGTTGAGATGCAAAATGGTGCACACAAAAGGGTCACAACAATAGGCAAAATGATTAAATGCAAAACCGTAGCATGCCCAAGGCATGCGGTCGGTCCTAGACCTAAATCCCGTGCATATTTTAAATGCCATGTGGCAGTGGCTAATTAAACGATACGGTTGAGTAATAGAAAAAGTTACGCCTGTATGCATAAATTTCAGTTAACCACATTACCAACTGGTTACCTTTGCCTTGGCCTGCACTGCGCGACAAGCGAACTAAGTAACAGTCGCCTAAAAGTAGGCAAGCGATTTATTATTTCTCTTTTTTTCTAGTGCACTGCCGCCTAAGCATCTTATCGTGGCTCCCAAAACACACAATATCCAACAAGCGAAGCGTGCAAACAATCTAGGCAATGAACAAGAGAGGGACACACACATACAGGAACACGCATAAATCCAAACAAAAACCACATGCCTTAACTTGAAGCCCAACCAGGGCCGCTGCCGCTACCAAGCCAAAAATAAATCATTCGAGGACATAAAGAGAAGCCAGGCAAAAATTATAACTGTTGCTGCTGTAAATGTAAATAAAAGTTAACAGCTGCAACAGCTGTTGACTGAGGCAGCAGCCGCCAGTGTGTGAGAGCTCAACAGTTGTGCAGAAGTCAGAGCGGCAGAGAGCGAAAGCTGCGCAGCAGCCACTGTTAGTCAAATGTTGTGGCCATGTTAGGCTTTATGCTAAATATGCTTGTTGCTCTTCCCCTTCCTTCAAACTGTGCGGGTGGTTAGTTTGCTTGGGTGGGTGGCTTGGCTGCTGGCAAAATTTCTGGCCAAACGGTTGACAGTTTTTCCATTAAATTTATGCGATTGTATATTCGAGGTATGCCTTGAAACTGCACACAATTTCTGTTTCGGGTGTCAATGGCAAGTATTAACAATGCTTAATTAGAGCTCTACATAGCCATTGGCAGGGCATATCTGAATCCCATAGGCATTCAAAACAAATGCAAGACTTAATCAGAGAGATGGTAAATATTTCAGTTTAAAATTAGTTTTAGACAAAAGTGCCAGAGTCTTCAAATCGGAGCAAGAACTTTAGTTTAATGCCTTACAAAAAAAATCAAATTTTTTAGTTTAGTTAAGGGGTTCAACCCTCTCGGAATATCAGCGTTGGACTTTCAAATCTTGTGAAAGAGCGCTACGACAACAACACTAGGCAACAAGGTCCAGTAGATTGAAAGGTTGGTGTTGCTGAACACGAATCTGTATTCAGAAATGGTCCATCACGTCAAGATTTTTAGTAATTGAAGCTTAAATTTGGGAGCCTATACTTTTGATTTGACTTTTTTTGATATTATGGTAAATTACGATTTCTTAACTTTAAATTAAACTATCACAAAGAATTTTACGATTTTTTTAAGCGAAGATATACCATTTTCAATAAATAGTTTCGATAATAATAAAATAGCAAAACTGTCTTCTGCACAAAAGTATGCCTTGCAGAAACAGTACAACCGGCTAGTTATTTGTAAAGATGAAAAATTTCAACAAAACCCATTGCATACATTGGGGCAGCAACAATATATTGGGTTTTTACTAAAAACGGAATATCTTCAATGAAAAAAGTCGTAGAAATGTTTGGGATAGTTTATTTCAAAGTTAAGGAGTAGCTCTTTCCGATAATATCAAATAAAGTCAAAACAAAAGTATAGGCTCTTTACAAAACGCGCTTAAAAAGAGTCAAATAAGGCATTTTTTGTATCTTTTTCAAATTATTAAAAATCTCGACGTGATGGACCGTTTCTGCAAACAGATTCGTGTTCATCACACGAAAATCATTTAGAATCACCACCGAGCCATCAATATACTGGTGCAAACAATGTTTTACCTTCAGCGTCGTGGTGTTAGAATTTTGTTGTTGCTTGCTTTCGATTGCGTGTTAAGTGGAATACCGGACACCGGTCTTCGAAGGCGCAACGCACCATTGGGTGCCCATCGCTTGATTAAAGTTTACAGTGGTCAAGCTTCGAACACTTGACGAAATATTGATTTATATATTTGGTAATATGGTTAACAATTTTCAACTTTACTTCATATTTTGGTTATCCTGTAATTATTTTGCATGGCAATTAAAGCCGTCAGCCCATACTTCCCTTAAGTACGTTACTACACTTGACTTCCCCGGTCGTCCCGAGATATCAAATCGTTCACCGGTAATTGTGCGCTAGAGAACCATTTGCAGGAAATTAACTACATAGATTGACATTAACAATAATTCAAAAATAAACATTAAAATACATTAGTTGAGGGTACAGAATATTCATTAATTAACATTAAACTTTATAAAATTCTCTACAAATAAAGTTGACACTCCTGTTTAAAAATCTCCTATAAACTCCTGCCTATATTTGGTGGTCTCCCTGAGATATAAGATTAGAGAGTTCATTAGGTCAAGCATTTCCCTTCTCTCTAGAGTCCATTTGCCGAAGAGCAGCACATGGTGCTCACCTAGTATTGGACATCGCACTATGAAATGTGCTACATCTTCTCTTTCATTCATGTTGCATAGAGTGCATCGGCTTTCCGTCGTTCTATGTGGCATATAATTTAGTCTGAGCACTTCAGTTCTTGCACGAAAATTTATTTATTTATTTATTGTTGTTTAAAGTTTAACAAAGTTCAGTCAAACTATTTACAATTATGAATTAT
Organism: Lordiphosa magnipectinata; assembly: GCA_037044535.1. Lineage (NCBI taxonomy): Eukaryota > Metazoa > Arthropoda > Insecta > Diptera > Drosophilidae > Lordiphosa > Lordiphosa magnipectinata. The sequence continues at coordinate 377,009 of JBAMBO010000555.1, forward strand.
GATTAGACAATTGACTTTTCCTTACATCTAACAATGCACTAAGGGTTTTTTTCCTTTTTTTTTGGCATTAACTCAAAAAAAATGTTGTTCTGTTTTTAAAATAACCTTTATTTTTATTTGTATAATACCCTAATTAAATAAAAAATCAAACGATAACATTTTTTACGATCACACTGATTGAGCGGTACGCTGTCAAAGTCAGCTGATTACGCACGTGGTAGCCTTGTGTACAGTTTACCGCAACACATTGCTAAAGTTTGATTGTTTACGTTGGCCACATAAAAAAGAAAATTCAACTTTAAATGATGGAAAATTGGAGTTTAGGTATGTAAACCTAGAGTTTTATAACATATTCGTCAATTCGATGTGTTTTTGTCATTGTGTAACGTGTTTTATTCATGTGTATTTTTATACCCTTGCAAAGGGTATTATAATTTTGCCCAGAAGTTTGCAACGCATAGAAATATTCATTTCCGACCCCATAAACTATATATATTCTTGATTAGGGCGACGAGCTGAGTCGATTGAGATGTGTCCGTCCGTCTGTCTGTCTGTCTGTCCGTCTGTCCGTCTGTTTCTACGCAAACTAGTCTCTCAGTTTTAAAGCTATCGAGCTGAAATTTTGCACAAAGTCTTCTATTTACTGCACGCTGCTAATATGTCGGAACTGACCGGATCGGATGACTATATCTTATAGCTGCCATAGGAACCATCGGTCGAAAAATGGGTCTTAGTGAGAAAAACTTTTTTGTTTTCAATGTTAGCGTCCTCAAGCTCGGCTATTATTAATATTATATGCTTTCAAAAAGATTTGAAAATGTTGATCGACATCGGGTGACTATATCTTATGGTTGCCATAGGACCGATCGGTCGAAAATGAGTCTTAGTAAAAAATTTTTATACTCTGTACCGAAGGTACATAGAGTATATTAAGTTTGTGCAAAAGTATGTAACAGGGAGAAGGAATCGTTTCCGACCCTATAAAGTATATATATTCTTGATCAGCATCAACAGCCGATTCGATATAGCCATGTCCGTCTGTCCGTCTGTCCGTCCGTCCGTCTGTCCGTCCGTCCGTCCGTCCGTCCGTCCGTATGAACGAAGAGATCTCAGAGATGGTAAGAGATAGAGGTTTGACATGTATGGGGCATATATTTCTTATACTTGCACGCAGATCAAGTTTATTTTCAATTTTTGCCACGCCCCCTCCCGCCCCCGCAATTTGGAAAAAACGTCATATCTCCTTCAGTTTTAAAGATAGATCGTTCGTACCTTCTAGAGATACCTTGTTAGCAAAATTATTTATCGATTTGCTGAAGGAATGATAAAGATCGGATGAACGATACTCAAGTTATGAGCAAAAAACGGCCAGTAAACACCAACCACCCCCCCACCCATCACCACAGCATTCTATTGAACGGCAATCTTAGTGAGAGAGAGAGAGAGAGAGAGAGAGTGAAACTTAGAGATGAGCGCGTATAACTCGTGAGCAAATGCGAGCTGCGACGTTAAGGGTACAGAGTATGTTACAGTCGGGCTTGACCGACTTTCTTTCTTGTTTTTTGTTTTTTTTGTTAGCGTCCTTAAACTCGCTGTTGACTTATTTTTTATGCTTTCGAATAGATTCGCAAAATATGGTCGAAATTGGATAACTATATCTTAATGCTGCCATAGGGCCGATCGGTCGGAAATTAAGTCTTAGTGAGAAAAACTTTTTTGTTTTCAATTTTATCGTTCTTAAACTCGGCGTTTGTTAATTTGATATGTTTTCAAAAAGATCCGCGAAGTTTGGTCGAAATCAGATGTTTAACTGTCGAAAAATGGGTTTTAGTTACAAAAATCTTTGATTTTTATGTAAGCGTTCTTAAACTGTGACATTTGCATTTGCAAGGGTATAAAAACTTCGGCACAGACGAAGTTAGCTTGCCCTTCTCGTTTATATTAATCTTAGCACGTTTAGCTGTGTTTCGTGGAGTAGAACTCTCAAGGCACTCCGAGGTGCTCAAGCTTTTGAATGTGGAATTATTAACTGAAGTGTCCAGAATAATATGCAACTAAATTTGTTTGCTTTTTCTCGAAAAAATCTCCTTTTTCCAGAGGGAAATGCGTTTGAACATGCACAGCTGCTAGACATTTTTGTCAGCCACAAACGCTCAGAGGCCGCAGTCAAACAGCAAATACTGCAAAAAACTGACGAAAACCACCTAAGTAAAACCACCGAAACACAAGCAAATAAAAAAAGGAAATGGATAAATTGAGGGCGACAAATACTACGATTTAAAAATAAGCATTCTGAATGGCTTGATAAAAATATAGTAATTCACATCGAAGTAAATTGTGGATCTATGAATAGAGGTGGTCGTCCAAAAGTGGATTATGAGAATGCTAGCTCCTGACAAAAACGAAAGCTGGCGACAGAGCTTTCAGAGATTGATATAGGTATCTTCAGGTACTTCAGATTGCACAAAATTAAAATTGAGATCATTAACGTTGGCAGTTATTTTACATCGACTTTTTTGTTTGCCAATACCAAACTTCCTGAGCTCACTCCCGGTTTGTCCAGTCGAAATAGCATCATTAAATTTCGCCGAATAATACGATTGCTTAGCAGTCATTATAAGATAGAAGATGTAATTTTTTTGAAATGCTTTGTAGGCCAAGCCAAGAGCAACAACTTTGCCAAAGATATTTGACGAGATATGGAATCATAAATCCTTCTCTAACGCGAAAAAGTTCAAATTGCAATAAAAAGAAAACGGCGCCTAATCAGACCAAACCCAGACAGTGATTTTATACTAACATCACACCCTTTCAGAATTTTTTGGTCTTGACGTGATCAACTTTTTTGAGTTCAAAAATGTGTCACAGTGTAAACGATTGTTTAGCAACTTTTATGTTTATATCCTTAGCGTCCTTAAGCTACTTGTTTCCCAGTTTGCTACTCAAAAAGTAATATCTGTTACCATTTTACATATAAATATCCGCAATTCTTGTCGTATACGCATTATTGCACATACGCCGTGTGTGTGCCAAACTACTTTTCACCTCCTGCCCAAACAATTGTTAATAATTTCGCAAAGCAATTACCGGCTTAAATCCAGACCATGGCATAGTAAATGCAAATTGTGTCTGCCCAAATGTTGAAGTTTCGTGTTGGAGTCGTGAGTTGAGCTTAAATTTAATCAACTTTATGCCAACGCTCTCAGCGGGCTATTCAATTATTGACGCCTCTTTCGCAGTTGATGCCGTCCTTCACACAGCAACAAATGCAGCGCGAAAAAAGGGAAAAAAGAATCAACAAAAGAGCAAGCGCCAAATAAAACATGGACATGGATGGCTTAAAACACATGACACCGAAACCGAAACCGAACCAGAGCCCAGCGCAACCAAAACAGTGAAAGCCAGAAGGAAACTGTGTGTGTGTGTGTGTGTGTGTGTGTAAGTGTTTTTTTTTTCCTTTTGCCCTGTGCACTGGAACGACCTTTGAAATTAGAGTTCTGAGATGCGCCACATAAAGTTGGTGTGTGTGTGTGAGAGAGAGAGAGAGAGAGAACGCTTGTAGTTACAACACAGCACACATTCAAATGAGTCCTTGGCCGCAACGAGCTGTAGAGCAAAAAGTCCGACACGGCCCCGGCCAGCTTGTCAGATAATTAGTGAAAACTGTCTGTGAAGAAACGTCTGTCGCCTGGTGCAAGGGGCCAGCAGCAGTTGGCCATGTCATGCAATTTAAGCCAAACCAAACCAGAAAGAGGAAGCGGAAGAGAGAGACAGAACACTATGGAAAAGTTAAGCTTATTAAATAGATCAGAGATCTCAAAAAGGGTATAAATTCCAATTCGATCGTATAAGAACACAGGTAAAAGTGTTTTCTTAAGCAGAATTGTCACAAATCAAAATCTTTTCAAATTGTATAATAAACATTTGAGCACAGCCCATGGTAAAGTTTATGCCTTTTGTTCCGATGAGCCGTCTGAAATGCAGGTTGACAGTTTTATGACACACAAAACACTCACACACACACACATATTACACAGTTGTTACAGTTACAGCTGAGCTGTCTTTGTCTCTGCTCTGGCTTTTGTTTCGGCTCATGTGCAGCTTGACAACAACTTTTGCATATCGATGAGTGGCACAACGACATCAACACGTGTCTGAGCCTTGAACTTCTTCTTCTTCTTTATGCATAACCCAATTGAGATCATGTTCGTTCACTGGGAATTACACTGGCCCACATGAGTTATTCTTGGAATGTAAAAGCGTCGTCGCCGTTTTTGTTTGTTTACCTTGCCCCATGTAGTATTTATAGACATTTCACAGTCACATCAAACCGCTGGCTGTGATTTACCCTCCATCATCTCCCTTTTGGCTTCTCCACCTCCTGTGAAGTCATGCGTTTTTATAAACAGGCAATATGAACTAAATATTTACACATCGCGGCAATGTTTTCATTTGGTATTTTCTTTCTTTTTCTTTTTGGACTCTTTGGCTTTTATGAATGGGGCGGCAGCACCTGCAGCAACAACAATAAAACGCCAAACAATTTAATGTCTTAACTTATTCCGGTTAATTTTTCCGTTTAATTTGCCAGCTGGCCATGTCTTACACAAAAAAAAAACATATACACAATTGATACAAAAACAACAATAAATAAATAAATAAAATAAAATATTGCGTATACGCATTAAGAAAAGGTCAGCTGAGAGCAGGAAGAGCAATATATTTGGATTTCATTATATCTTTTGTTGGGGCCGTTTCTTTTATGGAAACTTTAAGCGAGATAAGTTTAAATTGAATAAGATCTGGAACATGGGTAGGTTGGGGCCGGCAGAATTGCAGAGTCAGTTGAAAAAAGTTGAGCACATTCAACCAATGAGCTTTAAGGCTCTTTAATCTCTACTACTGCCTGCTGAGTCGGCTTTTTTTTCAGATTTCAAATATTAACTGGTTTTTAATATAAACTACTCCTGTTAGATAAAAAACCAAACATACTCAAACTTTCTGGCTACACTGTTTTGTTGACGGGCTGTTGAAGTCAGCTGTTTGTGTGCCACGTGTTTTTTGTGAAATTTCAAATTGCATCAAATATTTTCCAACTTTTAGTGCGTTTGCTTAAAAAGTTAGAAGCAAAATAAAAATGATAAAAATGCAAATTTTTAGTCCAGATATTTAAGATTATAAGTTGATAACGCGAATGTCATTTTTGTTTTCGGTTGCCCAAATGTGCCGCGTGTTTTAGGTTGACCCTAACCAGTGTAGCTGTGTTTTGTGTGGAATACTAGTTAACCAAAGTGTGCAGATTTATGAGTAACAGATCAGTTATATGGCAGCTATATGAAATAGTATGCCGAATCGAACCATTTTCGATAAGTCGCTATAAAAGCTTAAAATACGTTTTCAAACCGAATTTCAGTTCAATATCTTCAAAACCAACTAAGTTGGTGCAAATCGGCCAGATCGGTTATATGGCATTATATATGAAATAGTGTGCCGAATTGAACAAAGTTCAATAAGTCGCTTAAGGAGCTTAAAAAATCAACAAAGTTAGCTCAAATCGGCCAGATCGGGTATATGGGAGCTATATGAAGTAATGGTCCAAGTCGATCCCGATTTTGTAAGTCGTATTAGAAGCTAAAAATACCAACCAAATTCCAGTTCAGTGGCATAAGAAACAACAAGTTTGGAGCAAATCTGCCAGATAAGTTATATGGCAGCTTTATAAAATATTGGTCTAAATTGAGTGAATCTTTGCAAGTCGTCTTTGGGGTCCAAAATATGCGTACAAACCAAATTTGGGGTCAATATCTCAACAACTAGAGTTTATGCTAAAAAAAGGCTAAAAAAAACCAGTGTGCAATGGGAACTTTTCTGCTTACATTGCCGACCCCTGTTTTAGAACTATAAAAAGATGTTTTTGCCTGATTGTCGGTTGTATAAAGGACTGTCTTGCTGAAACTTTAGCTGTGTTTTACGGTCGATTCCAACACTAAAATAAGAAAGAAAGTCGGTCAAGCCCGACTGTAACATACTCTGTACCCTTAACGTCGCAGCTCGCATTTGTTCACGAGTTATACGCGCTCATCTCTAAGTTTTACTCTCTCTCTCTCTCTCTCTCTCTCTCTCTCACTAAGATTGCCGTTCAATAGAATGCTGTGGTTATGGGTGGGGGGGTGGTGGGTGTTTACTGGCCGTTTTTTGCTCATAACTTGAGTATCGTTCATCCGATCTTTATCATTTCTTCAGCAAATCGATAAATAATTTTGTTTTCAAGGTATCTCTAGAAGGTACGAACGATCTATCTTCGTTTCTTTAAAACTGTAGGAGATAGAACGTTTTTTCCAAATTGCGGGGGCGGGAGGGGGCGTGGAAAAAATTGAAAATAAACTTGATCTGTCTGCAAGTATAAGAAATATATGCCCCATACATGTCAAACCTCTATCTCTTACCATCTCTGACGGACAGACAGACAGACGGACAGACAGACAGACGGCCAGACGGACATGGCTATATCGAATCGGCTGTTGATGCTGATCAAGAATATATATACTTTATAGGGTCGGAAAAGATTCCTTCTCCCTGTTACATACTTTTGCACAAACTTAATATAATATACTCTATGTACCTTCGGTACAGAGTATAAATATGTCTGCAAATATCAAAAACGATACTACAAATACCAAAGAGTAAAATAATAAATTGCCAAAATGTAAAATAAAAACACATACTACTGACAAATACTTATGAAATGCCATAGCATTTAAATGTGTCGCCAAACGAACTGTGTGGAGTACTGCCCCTTGAATTTGTGACGCTTTCTTTCCAACCTGAACGGTTCTTTCTAATCAATTCAAATCACTGAGTTGACTGGGTCTTGCACAGTTAGTAATAAAATCCGTTTCGAATGGTACCCAGATGGAAAAAACCTGCTTAGAAAATATGTTGGCTTCAACTCAAAATACGAGCAAACCTTTCTCAAAACTTTTGAGGAAAATGTACTAAAAGTGCTTGAATTGTGCAAACTTTAACTCAACTAAACCACCACATAAGTAGCGGCTCAGACGTGCACCTACTAAAGTAGGCAATGGCACAATGTGCTGGCACGCCATTCCATATGTTGTTCGTTAAGTGTAGAAGTTCCAGAAGTTCCAAAATTTGTTCTGTTTTTCTGAAAGACTTTAATGAATAAGTCGGGTGGAGTACTAAGTGTGTCGTTGAAGCTGTTGTACAGCAATGTGTCTGATCCTATGGAATATGGGCAGTGCTGTAGCATATCCCCAGCGCTTCCCTTACAATCCAAAGAGAAATGTTCCCGTTCCCTATATAGAAGCTCCAAAATGTGAGGATCCCCATATAATATTGGCAATTATAAGGCGTTGGTTCAAAGAGTTTGACGACCCTTATACAACTAAATCATTGTCCATATACTTAATACGTCCTAATTCGAAATAGTGCTCCTGTGTAAGGGGCCCACAGTACAAAGAGCAGCAATAGCTAATCGAATCTGTACAATCTGTTTTTGCTTCTCGCTATCTGAATTGGAACTCTAGTAGGCTTTTACATGAACCTTTTCGGGTCTTATGATCTAATTACAAATAGCGACAACATTAAACTTTTGGTAAGGCCTGGGAGCGGGATCAATAAATTGAGAAACTAAAGGCATCCGGTAGCCAGTTTTTCTTGATCACGTCATGTTCGCGTTTAATAGGCACATTTAAGCATCTGTTGCTGGTTATAAAAAGATAAAGCTAAAACAAAGATGAAGGGAGTCACCATCCGACTCCCGCCTTAAATGGACCCCGTCCACAGAGATCAAACTTAGAAAATTGATTTAATGGAAAACCACACAATAGAATGGAAGATACTGACCAATAAAATGAGTTCTTAAGAGATTGTAACATGCATCGAGAAAACGCGATAGTGGTTACCACATTTGACAGCATCCATTATCGAGTCCATATAGGCCATAAACTAGAGTTAAAAATAGACTGAACTGCGTTTTCAGTCTTACAAACAAAGCCTTGGTTATAAACTTCTTATACTTGCAGGCAGATCAAGTTTATTTTCAGTTTTTGACACACCCCCTCTCATCCGCGCAATTTTCAACCATTTCTAATTTAAGTTTGACTTGATCTAATTTGCCAGTTTCATTAAAACGTTTGACACTTGTAAGCATAGTCTTACTCACAACATTGTGTTTGTTTTTCAGATAGACTATTGATAGCCTTGACGTTCTTTTCAGTTTGCGAAGAAGAAAATATCAAAGAATTGTAAATGATCGTTTTAGAGGTACGTTGTTTTGAATGAAAAACAATAGACATAGTAGATTAAGAAACCTCTTATTCATTAGTGAGGAAAATTTGAGTAGGTTAGTGGAAACCGATTATCGTCTAATAATTCCGTTCGGGGATTGACTGAAAAACTCATATCTTGCACAGTTAAATAAGAAGATTATTCCGACTTTCAACACAAACTAGACTTTTTCCAGTATATTGAAGAGTTGGTGGTAGTTCTGGATAATTTTCGTGTGCTGAACACGAATCTGTTTTCAGAAATGGTCCATCACGTCGAGATTTTTAGTAATTTGAGCTTAAAGTAGCAAAACCTGCCTAGGGTCAACCCTTTTTAGACGCGTTTTGCGGGGAAACTGTATTTTTGTTTTGACTCTCTTTAATATTATAGTGAAGTACTACTCCTGAACTTTGAAATATACTATCCAAAACATTTCTACGATTTGTATACCCTGTTACCATCTCTGAGATTTGTTTGTTCATACGGACGGACAAACGGGCATCGACTCGGCTGTTGATGCTGATCAAGAATATATAAGCTTTTTAGAGTCGGAAATGATTCCTTCTCCCTGTTACATACTTTTGAACAAACTTAATATACTCTGTGTACCTTTGGTACAGAGTATAATTGGGATAAAACCCATTCGTTGTATGCCCTCATTTTATTTTTTCTTCATTAAGTATTTTCCCATTGTTGTTGTTGTTGTTTAAAGTTTGGTGTTGGTAATGGCGCCACATTTGTTCACGCTTTACGGTTCAACGAGTGAAGGGGCCAGCAGCACTCAAATGACAATCGATTTGCGAAAGCAAAAGAACATACAATAAATACAAATCAAATATGCATTACACAATTGGCCTGGCTGACTCTGCAACGGACTGGCCAGCAGCAGACCTTGGCCCCGGGCATCAGAAAGTGGCAAAAGTTGTGAATAATGTGCCAACACTTGTAATTTTAATGGTGCCTAAAAAAGTTGACTTGGCAGAAACAGCAGCAGGAGGAGAAGCAGCAGCCTCAGCTGTTGCCTTGATAAAGTTTTCTCGCCTCGCACACGCATTTTTAGTGCAATTTAATTGCTAGTATTTAGGGGCTTGCCTTCCGTAAGGCAATTAATTAGACTGCTCACACACTTGCACCCCCAAAAACACGCACACCCACACAATCAGGGGTAATTTATAGCTTTTTATTGTTGCAACAAGTTTATCTGGCTCATTACGACCCTGTGGCTGACTCTGCTCGCTAAGCAGCCAAGCAGCCAAGCAGCTAAGCAGAACGAGGCGAGCAGCCATCAAATAAGCAATCAAAAATTGCTTAGCTATGATTTTACATGCCGCATTAAATGTTAATGTACTTCTCACATCGAGATAATAAGTAAGTATTAATGCCCAAACAACAGGCCAGAGAACGGACACTAATTGCATAAGCCAGTGAAAAGCAACCATAAGATTGCGAGAGAAGAAAATGGGAAAATTCTAACAATGGCAGACAATGGCAGAAATTGAATTTAAATTTGGAAAACGAGACCGGTTAAGAGCTAGGGATCATTATACAATTATTCACAATCTCCCAAAAAGTTTCTGCAAATTATTCACTCAGCCAAAGTTCAATAGAAAAGCTGTTCAGTACGAAGCTATGAACTAAACCAAGATCATAACTAGTCATTGGATTTTGCATATTTTGAACCGCATGTCCGATTTAAGTTCTGATTGCACATATCTTATTTTTATTGATCAATGATCTAAGTCCGCTAAAATTGCAAAATTGCAAACAAATGTTAAAATTTCTTTCGACTACTATTAAATCTTCATGATAACCTGAACGAATCATAAAATTTTGTATATATCCGGATTTTTGGACCGCTTGATCTTGACCCGTCAATTTACCTGTCAACATTATAATCTAACTCATGCAAAAGTTTTGTAAATTTCGCAACTTTTTGGTCCGTTGGAATTAACCATTTACGCGTTCTCAATTGCCATCAATCACATCTTAATGATTCCCAGAACTCATAAATTTTTGGAAATTTTTCGAAAAATCTAAACTCAAATAATAATTTGGAAAATTTCGTGATTTTTTTGACAGTTCGGTCTACACTTCCTATATTAACCCGTCTACTATTGCCGTCTATTGAGGCTTTATAATAATCTTTGGTCATATGAAAAATTGGCAAATTTCGGGATCCTTTCCTCCTACCCCTACACCCGTCTACGTTGCCATCCATAAAACCTTCATAATAATATTAAGTCATACGAAAAATTTTAAAATTTGGAACTGTTCAATTCACGCTTCTTATTTACCAAAGCCTGCGCTTTCGTAAATACTCAAATGAAAAGTTGATGAATTTCGCGTTTTTCGGTCTAAGCTCTTATACATATACGCGTCTTCAATTTCCATCTATTCAACCTTCATAGTTATATTAGGTCCTTTGAAAATTTCGCGATTTTCTTGACCACTTGATCTACTTCTCCTATTTACCCGTCGGAAGCGCATTCTTTATGATAATCTAAACTCAAATGAGAATTTTGGAAATTTCGCGATTTTCTTGACCATTTGTTCCACATCTCATTTATTTATCCGTGTACTCTAGCCGTCCACAAAATCTTCATTAAAAATCTGAAATAAATTAACAATTTAGAAATTTCCCAATATTTTAGAGCTTTCAAGGTGCTCGGTCTACAACTTCCATATAACCGTCTATATATGCCATTTATATATTCTTTATAATAATCTAAGCTCAAGTATGAGAATTTTTGAAAATTTTGCCATTTTTATACATTTTTTTCAGAACTATCTTTTGTGTGGCAGCTATGCTATATAGTTGTCTGATTTTCATCAAACTTGGTGAAATTATGTGAAAGCGTAGAAAACTGATCAATACGAGGTGGGCGGGCGTTTGCATTGAAAACAAAAAAGTTTTTCTCACTAAAACTAGGTTTTCGACCGATTGTTCCTATGGCCGCTATACTCTAAAGCAGTGATGCCCAGCCGTATGCTCTTTGGGAACGTTTTGTTATTGTAATTGCACCAATCATAGGAAATCAATGATCGTACACATGCAGGGCGTGAGGCATACAAAACGACGCACACGCTTACGATTTCGTGTGTATGCGACGCGTAGAACAAAAACCGGTTTTGTTCTCTTCTTTGATTGGTGTTTGCGAGCGCAAGCAAACTGACCAACAACAATTTCATTATTGGTATTGGTGCTTATCTTTGTGAGTATTGGTGAGTGCTCTGTCGTATGCAGCTTTTGGGCATGCCTGCTCTAAAGTCATCCGATTTGAATCAAACTTAGCAGAATTGTGTGGAAGCATGTAATATTGACCAGTAACAAGTTTGGGAGCGATAGCATTGAAATCAAAAAAGTTTTTCCTACTAAGACTTTTTTTCAGACCTAACTTTTGTATGGCAGCTATACTATATAGTTGTCCGATTTTCATCAAACTTGGTAGAATTATGTAAAAGCATAGAAAACTGATCAATACGAGGTTGGCGGGCGTTTGCATTGAAAACAAAAAAGTTTTTCTCACTAAAACTACCTTTTCGACTGATTGTTTCTATGGCCGCTATACTCTATAGTCATCTGAATTGGAAAAAAATTAACAAAATTGTGTGGTAGCATATAATATTGACCAATATTAAGTTTGGAAGCGATAGCATTGAAAACAATAAAGTTTTTCCTACTAAGACTTTTTTTCAGACACAACTTTTATATGGCAGCTGTACTGTAAAGTTGACCGATGTTCATCAAACTCGGTGGAATTATGTGAAAGCGTAGAAAACTGATCAATACGAGGTTGGCGGGCGTTTGCATTGAAAATAAAAAAGTTTTTTTCACTAAAACTAGTTTTTCGACCGATAGTTCCTATGGCCGCTATACTCTAAAGTCATCCGATTTGAATCAAACTTAGCAGAATTGTGTGGAAGCATATAATATTGACCAGTAGTAAGTTTGGGAGCGATAGCATTGAAATCAAAAAAGTGTTTCCTTCTAAGACTTTTTTTCAGAACTAACTTTTGTATGGCAGCTATACTATATAGTTGTCCGATTTTAATAGAACTTGTTGGAATTATGAAAATGCATAGAAAACTGATAAAAACGAGGTTTGGGGACGTTGGCGTTGAAGACAAAATAGTTTTTCTCACTAAAACTACTTTTTCGACCGATAGTTTCTTTGGCAGCTAAATGCTATAGTCATCCGATCTGGCCGGTTCCGATAAATGTGCAGCGTCTTTGTACCGGGCGGACAGAGGGACATAGCTATATCAACTATATACTTTATGTGGACAACTGGACAATTGTAATATACAATCTACAAGGGTATAAAAAGGGTTAATAGGCAATAAATATGGCAACGCAATGGTCCTAAGTGGGAGAGCGACTTGTCGCTCCTGAGATTGCAAGCTAATCTAACCTACATTCCGCATCTACATTGAAACATAAAATGTACTTCAAAACTTCTTAAATTGCTTTCAAGCTCTGTGCAAACGGCCTGACAAAGTGTTAATATTTTCCAGTTTGCATACAGAAAACGAAATGTGGCAAACAAAAAAAGGAAATGCCAACAAACGCAGCGGACAAATACTTCATATCTGCCATGACAGACCCGGACACACACTCTCACAGGCGTTGGACAAAAACCACAAAACGTGCGCTTGTGTGTTTATGTGTGTGTGTGTCAACACGTCGCACGTTAGTCAATGTCATTCCATTCTGCTGCAGTAAAACTTAACACAAACAATTTAATTTCAATAAAAACACGTGTCTGCCAGCTAAATGCAATTTAATTTAATTGCTTCAACATTTTTGTTTATTTTCGTTTTTTCTTTTCTTTTTTTTGTGTAACGCCTCTTTTGTTGATGCCTCCCTAATCTGTGTAGCATAATTTACGGCGATTAAAAATGCAAATAAACTGCAATCTAAAATGAGGCGTCGTGTTTTTAGCCACACAATTCGCTTTCTAGTCAATGCAATTGACTGCAATGAGGGGGGGAGGGGGAGGGGGGGACATTCTTTTTGGTGCTGTGCAAGGTTGCCTGTGTTTGTGTTAGCTTTTCTATGTGCCTGTGTGTGTGTGTGTGTGTGTGTGAGAGTGCTATGCATACGCCTGAGTTGCTTAAATGTCAGTTTATATCTCAAGGATAAGCTGTTTTCCCATTGCTGCTGGCTGCCTGCCTGCTGGCTTTTTTCCATTTTTTTTCTTCTTTTTTTGCCCCTGCACATATACATGTGACTTATGTCGGCTTCACACATCGCCTAAGATGGATACACTCTCGTGTATGCATAAAGCGCCACTCATCTCGCACTTTTGAGACGAAAATGAAACGCAGAAATTGCATTTTCATTCATTTGATTTGACAGGCCAGATTAGAGCAATGGCCACAAAGTGTTTGGCCTTCGAATCGATATTAGTTGGCATTACTCAGCAGTTAGAACGAACATATTGGTAATTAGGTAGAGAGCACTGCCTTTTCCATTTCAGTGCTCAAATGACTTATCCAATCTGACGTTAATATCAAAATTTCTATTAATAGAAACGAAATGGAATTGTAACACGCGAAAGAAGGAAGATTGGATTGAAGCCCATAATATAAGAGTAGAGAAACCAAGAAAGTCAACACTTTTGGCCCGCTTCATCCAAACAAATCTATCAAAATGCAACTATGATTTGTGTTTCATTTTAAAGTAAAGCATTCTAAATGGCTTTCGTCAAACAAATCGACTATCCACAAAACAACACGACCTGGTCTCGAAAGAAATCTACAGATAACAGCCTTATCTAAATGACATTAAACTCCCAGACCATTCACCAAAAACCACTCAGTATTTGGATTATAGAAATTCATATTCACTCTGAACATATCTAGGGACATAAGGATTTGTTTTTTGCGGTCTTATCCAAATCGGATTTGGCCAATGCCAGCTATGGTCCAACTCACAGCATAAGTGGTCAGAGTGCACACTAACCTTGGAATGAATGTTTTAGTTGAGGGATGACATTAAGGAGTTCTCAACGTCTATAATAGAGCCATCTATTGGAAATAGGTGATTGTACTCGTTGTAAGCAAGGCACAGTCACTGGAAGGGGTGTCGATGAGCATAGTTCGTCAGGCGGAACGGTAGGTATATAGGTGTGAAGTGTCCATATTTTGGCACCAGTGAAGGGTAAAGGAGTTTGGTGGTACAGGGATCATTAAATTCTTTTGACCATCTCTTGATAAATCCAAGGACGCTTTTTGCCTTGTTGCAAATCACGGAAATATGACTGTTAAAGCTCTGATTAGGTTCGAAAAATATACCCAAATTATTGACCTTGTATGTATATGCGAACTAGCGGTTCATCATTAATGGTGTATTCGTGAAAAGTCATAATATGTCACTTTGCAATATTAAGGGGAAGACGATTTTGGTAGCACCGAGCACTTAGATCATTTAAATCACTTTGTAGTAGAAGTGGAGAAATTGGATCGTCAAATGACGCACAAAGCTTGAGATCATCAGCGTACAGAAGGGCAGTTGAATAAGAAAGAACTTGCGGGATGTCGTTAATGAATACGTTGAATAACAATGGACCGAGATGACTGCCCTGTGGAACTCCAGAAGTGACGTGAACGATTTCGAATACAGCAGACTTAAAACGCACACCTTGAAACCGATTGGAAAGGTATGATCTGACCCAACGGAGAAAGTTGGATGGATTAATTTAGAAGTAAATTATGATTTACTGAATCAAAGGCTTTGCTAAAAATCCATGTAGACGACATCAATTTGTTTACGATGAAGAAATGCCTGATTTACTATTGAAGAAAATTCAAGTAGGTTAGTGAAAACCGAACGTCGACGTATAAAACCGTGCTGGGATGGACTCAAGATGGGTTGGCAAAAATGTTGTAATTGGGAAGTAGTTATATGCTCGAATAGTTTATGGGCTAAATCCAATGATCCCTCACTAAGGACCGTAAGGTCTACGTGTGGCCCCTACAAAGGGCCAGCCGGAACTACCTACCTAAATCCAATGATATGGGCCAAAATCCAAAATTTGGTCCGAATGTTAAGCATGCCGTTATGTGACCATTAGGGTGGATGCCAATAAGATACATTGAGAAAATTTAACTCTCCCCATCCTAAATGATTACTTTTGAGAGTAAATAATAAATTTAAAAACTAAAGTTTGAAATGGCTGCAGTTTTTACAAAAAAATTACGTATACGACACATAAGGCTCATCGAAATTTCGACTACGAAATCTCACTGTTATTTTAAAAGCTATTAAATTTGTATATTTTGTGGATAAAGTAATACTAAGTTTTTACGAGGAGTGTCCGTTTCAAACGTTTTATTTTTGACACAATTTTCAAGCCTGTCTAATTCAGAATGTGCGATTTATGTGGCTTGCATGTTGGATTCCCACCTTCTTTATCAGCATGACTGAATTGATTTAGCCATGTCCGTCTGTTCTTCCGTCAGTCCATCTATTTCTATGCTATCTCCTAAGTCAGTTTAAAAGCTATCATTACCAAACTTTGCACGAAGTCTTTTGGTACAAATACGTTAAACATTTGTCGGAACCGGCCGGTTTAGATGACTATATCATATAACTGCCATAGGAACTATCGGTCGAAAAAGTAGTTTTAGTGAGAAAAACTTTTTTGTCTTCAACGCGAACGTGCCCAAAACTCGTATTTATAAGTTTTCTATGCTTTTACACTATTCCACCAAGTTTGATGAAAATCGGACAACTATATAGAATAGCTGCCATACAAAATATAGTTCTGAAAAAAAGTCTTAGTAGTGTTTTCAAACTCGTTGCTGATCAATATTATATGCTACCACACAATTCTGCCAAATTTGATCCAAATCGGATGACTATAGCATATAGCTGCCATAGAAACGATCGGTCGAAAAGTAGTTCTAGTGAGAAAAACTTTTTTGTTTTCAATGGTAGCGTCTTTTTACTTTCCAGTTATGAATATTATCGGTTTTCACACAATTTTGGAAAGTTTGGTCAAAATCTGATAAATATATCGTATAGCTGCCATATAACAAACTGGCAAGCAAATGTTTAAAGTAGTGGCGCCATCTATTGCTGAGTTTGGGAAATAACTCAGCTGAGTTAATGAACGCTAAAATTGAAAACAAATAAGTTTTTCTCACAAAAACCAATTTTCCGACCGAACATTTCTATGTCAGCTACAAGAAGTGGTCATCCGATCCGGGCGGTTCCGACATATTGGCAGCATGCGGCTGAAAGAAGACACTGTTCAAAATTTCAGCTCGATAGCTTCAAAACTGAGGGACTAGTTTTATAATTTTATTTGTTTTACAAAAGATATGTATTTCGAATTAGCAAGTTTAGCCAGCTCGTGGTCATTTCATGTTTGTATTAAGCTGTAAACATGTACACACAAAACCACAAAGAAGGCTGGTCAACTTGGCATTGTTGCTGTCATGGAATTCCCAAGCAGTCATAGCAATTCTGTCTGCAGATTTGCAGTAGATGGGTAAATACTACAGAAGATTGAACCCGGGAGGTTTCTGAAAACTTATTTATAAATCAAATTCAGCAGCGTGTATGTTTAGTAATATTTTTGCTTTCACCAACAATTATATAGTTAAAAATTATACAAATACTACTAAGATTTCATTAGATTACATTTGCCATCTATCAAATTTTCATAATAATCTGAATTCAATTTAAAATTTTGCAAATTTCGCAATATTGTGTAGCTTTTGGTCTTCATTATCTCATTCGAACTTATACGAAAATTGAGTAATTTTTCAAATTTCAGCCTCATTTGTGGTGAAAATCATAACTTATTGACCTGGAGCCTGGTAAAAAGTTCTAAGATTATTAATTTTTGAAATTTGTTGGAACTTTCGATCTTCCGTCTATTTACCCGTCTTCTTGATAATCAAAACTATTATAAAAATTGGCAAGTTTTTGATTTTTTCTGGACAGACACCTACTTATTGACAATTGGCAACTATTAAATCTTCACAATAATCCAAACTCAATATAAAATTTGTTCTGAAATATCAAAAAAGTCAAAACAAAAGTATAGGTTCCCCGCAAAACGCATCCAAAAAGGGTCAACTTAGAACTTTTTAGCAGGCTCTAGGTCAATATGTTGTGATTTTCATCATAACGTTTCTAAAACAAGACACGTACAACACCACAAAGGAGCCTGGTTAATCGTATAGCTATTTAATGAACTTCCAACAGTTCAATCATCAGCAATATTTTGCCCAACTTCAATGAGTTGGCAGAGGCTACCTCATGACAGAACTGCTAATATCGAATTTACACTGCGGTCGTACGACATTTTTTGGGGCTACGAACTTTTAGGTGTTTACATTGAGCGAACACTCGCAAATAGTCCCAAAAGTCAATCAGCTGTTTTTTGTTTACTTTTAATTTAATTGGAATTTTTGTGTTAAATTTTGAAGTTTTGTCTACAAAATGAAAAAAATTATTCTTTATGTGATAACGGAGATGCAGATGGTCATGTATATCATTGAAAATGTGGATAGTGAGGATGAAATGCTTTTGGAAAATCTGCTTAATCGCCATTTAGAGGGAATGGGAACAATTATAAGCGCCATGGAATCAGAGCCAATTCCATGAGTTTTGTGAATGCATTACACAACAATATTTACCGCTTGTTTGATTTATTAACTAATATATTGCATATTTTATTTGAAGGATCGTTTCGGGTGCTTTTGGGAAGCTGACGTGCAAATACAAATTTTCGCCTAGCCATTAGAGAAAAGAGTTATACACCTTGAGCTCATCCGCGGAATATAGAACAATTGGGCGAATGTTTGGTGTGTCCAAGGCAAAAGTATGCAATATTTTAAATGAATTTAGCATGGGAACATGGAAAAAACTAGCACCTGAATATCTGGGACCAGATATTTTCACTCAGGACAAAGTGGGAGAATGCGTTAAAGGGTTTGATTTCATCAATGTTTTAGTGCGATCGACGGTTGCCACATTGAAGTGATGCCACCAAAGCAAGACGCCACGGACTTTTATAACTATAAAGGGCAGTACTCCGTAGTACTTCTTGCTCTGGTAAACCATCGATAGCAATTTCTTTACATTAATGTTGGCGCTCCTGGTTGAAGTAACGACTGAGCGGTCGCAGCTGAAGCGGGCAATTGATAAAACCCATATATTTCAAGCCAACGCAAGATCCATAGGTATCACGCAAGTTCCCGTAATGCATATTCAATTATCATCTCTCAATAGCTGAACGCGTAGTGGAAAATGCTTTTGGGCACCTTAAATGAAGATTTCGTCGCCTTAGGAAGTGCATGGATAACTCAATGAAGCACGCACACGCAATTCTTAAGTGCTGCTGTATTTTGCACAATTTCTTGAATGCGCACAAAAGTCTTTTTCAAGAAAATTGGACCTCCATTGCTGAAAATGTTGAAAACTAGCAACCCAATACCAATTCCTTTTTAATAGAAGGGACCCTAAATCGGCCCTTGTGTGGATAGTTGCAACTTTAGGCTCATATTACTAAAAATCTGAAAACAGATTCGTGTTCAGCACGCAAAAATTAACTAGAATCAGCACCAACCCTTCAATATACTGGAAAAAGTCTTATTTTGTTGCCTTGTGAAAACTGGCTTAAGTAAAAAACTGGGTCAATTCTAAATTGGTGTGGCTAAGAGTGGCTCGTTTACCAATTTGTAGGGTTCACAAATTTTCAAAAGTTCGGTAAACAAGTTATGAACTTTGCGCCGAACTTTACATAAATTGGCTAATACCAACTTGGCTTATGGCCATAAATAATTTCATATCTCTCATTTGGTAGCGCAATGATTAAATTCTTATTCAATTTTATCTACTTTCATTTAAATTTTGGTTGATTTTTTTATTTGCCAACTTACTTTGTCAATTTATCAATAAAATGATGAATGGGGTGAATCGTTAAACGCTGCTTGTTTACGTTTAATTGGAATTTCCATGCTGAATTTATGTTGTTGTTGTTGTTGTGGTTGTTTGTGGCGTTGTGGTTTATATGTAAATATTTATATAAATTGTGGTTTGCAATTTATTATTTGTAATTTATGTATGTCAAATGTGTAATTTCTGAATTGGAATGCACCCATAAGTATGCTTCATATTTTTCACTAAGCTGCAATTACACAAAATATTTTGTTTTTCGCAATGCAGAGAACGAGGGTAAACACACACACACACACACACACACTTCCGTTGAGGTAATTTGTAGCACTTCGGGCAATTAAACCGAGAGCGAGGGAGGGCAATTATTTATGAGCCTGACCTTAAAGAACATTTTGCATTGCAGAGGCATTTTCTATGATTTATTGACTCATCAATTAGGCAGCATAAATGTGCATAACAAAATATGAAATGAATGCAAAATAATGTTTTTAAAAATCAAATGAATTAGCTGGGAAATTGTACTCAGGTCAGGAGATTACAATATGTATATATGTGACATATGTTGCGGCATATATCAACGATTAAGCACAGAGATTTAGATATAATATTTATGTGGCTACAACAAAATGCTGTTCTATGTATCTACAACATATATAATATATATAGGTACTATACAAACATATGCCGCACTGGCACACACAAAAACTGGTTTATATATATTGAAGCCGTGTTCGGTCAGGCGCACACAAAAGTTTTTGGCAAGCTGCCTATGCAGAGTTTCAAAATGAGTTTCCATTGAAACGCCCATAATGCCAAATTAAGGAAGCAACAACAAGAACAACAACAACAAGAAAGGGATTGCCAAATCCAGCATTAAGTTTATATGGCAGAAAATGAGACGTCAGACATGTCATAGGCAGCCGCACATCCCTCAACATCATCAACAAAAGTTTGGTTTCAAGAGACAACCATGTGTCATTTTCAGTTATGGTAACTAACTTTTATTTTGTGCAGAAAGTGGCTTTCGTTTATGATGTTGCACATATGTGTTATGATTTAGGGCTCTTTTCAGCAGAAATAAAGGAACAAAGAGAGCAAGCAACAAAAAACAAATGCCAGAAGCCGAATATCAAAGGGCGAGTGCGAGGGTATATTGCGGTTGTCAGAACAAATTCAACAGATAAGGGTCCAGAGATATAAATCTTTTTCGAACAAATAGTTTATTCTTTAAATAAATACACAATGGCATTTGTTTTAATATTCAGGCTTCCCCTCCACTTTGCATTTGTTAAGTCATTCAAATCTTTTTCAATTGGAATCTTTTTATTTTTGAATTTAAAAGTGTTGGCTTTTCCAAGTTTAACAAAGAAATCGTTTGATAGTTGAATAAAAATGAAAAGAAAATTTAGTTTAATTTTTTTTCATTCATCACTTTATTAATTGTAAACCCTTGCAAAGGGTATTATAATTTTGCACAGAAGTTTGCAACGCATAGAAATATTTATTTCCGATACCATAAAATATATATATTCTTGATCAGAGCGACTAGCTGAATCGTTTGTCTGTCTGTCTGTTTGTTTCTACGCAAACTTTAAGGCTATCGAGCTGAAATTTTTCACAGAGTCTTCTTTTTACTGCACGCTGCTAATATATCGGAACCGACCGGATCGGATGACCATATCTTATAGCTGCCATAGGAACCATTGGTCAAAAAATGGGTCTTAGTGAGAAAAACTTTTTGGTTTTTAATGTTAGCGTCCTTAAGCTCTGTCATTATTAATATTATGTGCCTTCAAACAGATTTGCAAATTTTGGTCAAGATCGGATGACTATATCTTATAGCTGTCATAGGAATGATCAGTCGGAAAATGGGTCTTACTAAGAAAAACTTTTTTGTTTTCAATGTTAGCCTCCTCAAACTCGTCCCTTATTAATATTATATGCTTTCAAACAGATTTGCCAACTTTGGTCAAGATCGAAAGATTATATCTTATAGCTGTCATAGGAATGATCGTTCAGAAAATGGGTCTTAGTGAAAAAAACTTTTTTTTTTTCAATGTTAGCCTCCTCAAACTCGTCCATTATTAATATTATATGCTTTCAAACAGATTTGCAAACTTTGGTTAAGATTGGAAGACTATATCTTATAGCTGCCATAGGACCGATCGGTCAGAAAATGGGTCTTAGTGAAAAAAACTTTTTTGTTTTCAAGTAAATCGTTCTTAAGGTCGGTGATTCATAATATTAAACGCTTTCTAACTAATTTGGAAAAGTTGATCGACATCGGGTGACTATATCTAATGGTTACCAATCGGTTGAAAATGGTTCTTAGTAAGAATTATGATTTGGTTTTTAATGTAAGCGTCCTTAAACTCACTGATGACTAATTCTATATGCTTTCAAATACATTCGCAGAATTTGGTCGATCGTATGACTATATTTTAAGGCTGCCATAGCCGACCGATCGGTAGGAAAATGAGTCTTAGTGAATTTTTTGGTTTTAAATTTTATCTAACTTAAACTCGGCGATTGTTAATTTGATATGTTTTCGAAAAGATTCGCGAAATTTGGTCGAAATAAGATGTTTATCTGTCGGAAAAGGGGGTTTTAGTTACCAAAATTTTTGATTTTAATTTAAGCGTTCTTAAACTCTGCCATTTCAAAAACAGCATTTGCAAGGGTATAAAAACTTCTGCACAGACGAAGTTATCTTGGCCATCTCGTTTAATTTTAAACTTGCCTTACCCATTGTTTTCAACAAATGCAACTCTTGTAGAACTTCCAAAGGCATTCATCAGTATAAACCCAAGTTTCTTAAGTTCAGAACCCTTAAGTATTACAGTATACTATTTAAACTTTCTCATTATATAAAATAATTAAATAGTTCAAATTAAAATGCTCAACTTAAAATTGTTGTAAACAATTCATAATTGCTTAAATAATCACTTTTTCTTTCATTTTATTAGCATTTTAACTCATAATTTTAGTTTTAATTTATTCTATTAAAAGTTTAAAGAATATTGAAATGGCTACTCCTTAGGTACTTGGGTTTAAAAGGCTTTGATAAATAATTTTACGAATTAGTAAGATCATTAAAAGTTGAGATTTAAGAATCTGATTAACTCTTTCATACGTATTCTTTCCACAGAAAAGTTCAAGAGGTTAAACTATTTTCATTTACTTAGGTCAAAATTCGTCTTTACGTTTTAACGTATCAGAAATGAGGCTCTGTTTTTAGGCTCTTCAGAAGATCTGAAAAGGGATTTTTCATACACGATTGTGCAAAAGCGCGCAGTTAATCCCTTACTTCGGTTGCCAAACAATCTTGACTTTGTCAAAGCTTTTTTTATAAGATAAACATGATTTTACACTGATTCATTTAATTTTTTATATACAAGGTTAGCCATATTCGAAGGATCCATTTTTTTATTTTTTAAAACATCAAAGAAAAATAAAATTTTTTCCCGTTCCTGATCAAAATCATTTAAATAGGTTCAAGAAGATTTATTAACATCACTTTTTGAATATGATTTGTCTTATTTTCCGTGGCTTGGGCCAGCATTTCGGCCGGAATGGCGTCTATTTCTTAGCAGATACTGTGTTTTAGATCTCCCATGGTCCTTGGCTTGTGGATGTTAACCTTTGATTTCAAATAGCCCCACAAAATGAAGTCTGGAGGCGTCAAATCTGATGAATCACAATTTCTTGACATCAAACGGCCATGACCTCATAAAATCGACTGTGGCGCGGCTTGTGTATGGTGAAACCAGTAGTGCACCAAATTCGACAAACAATTGGCATCAAAAAATTGGTTATCATATCGCGATTACGCTCCTGATTGACGGTAACCGTTTGGCCATTTTCATTTTCGAAACAGAACGGCCCAATAACCATTTTAGCACAAACGCCACACCAAACAGTGACTTTTTCATTGTGAAGAGGTACCTCTTAAATCTCTTGATGATTTTCAGTGGCATAAATATGGCATTTTTGTTTGTTTACCTTTCCGTTCAAAGTGAAATGGGCTTCACGGTCATAATGATGAGTTTTCACAAGTGACTTGTTTTGTTGAATGTAAATTTCAAAAATCTGAGAGCGTTCGCGTGTCATGTACTGTTCCACGGTAAAAATCTACTTGGACTGACGCTTCAAACGCGCTATGTATTGAGTCGATCGCCAGATCGCATCCGATGGCCCCTTGCGTCCTCGATGCGAATGCATACAATCCCAAATACAGGCACCACAACTCTGCGACGCCATAAATGGCAAGTTGAAAATGAAGGCAAATAATTGATCGTTGTTTAAGATCCCTTTTGTTAGATTTTAGTGGCTAATATATGTATTTATTTGGTTAACAATGATTTGTTAACTTAAACTAATAGATTATGGTAGTAACTAACTTCGGCTCAACCGAAGGTTATATACCCTTATAGCTTGTATAATTTATATAAATTAAGGAATTAAATGATTATCGTCAAACATTCTTAGCTCAATTGTTTCCTAAACTCAGCAATAATTGGCTCCACTACTTTGATCAATTGCTTGCCAGTTTGTTATATGGCAGCTATACGATATATTCATCAGATTTTGACCAAATTCCCCTTAATTGTGTGTAAACCGATAATATTCATAACTGAAAAGTAAGACAGACCATTTAAACTACTTTTAGGTTACACTAAACCTACTTTTTTGACCGATCGTTCCTATGACCGCTATATTCTATAGTACTCCGATTTTGATCAAACTTGGCAGAATTGTGTGTAGGCATATAATATAGACCAGTAACAAGTTTGGGAGCAATAGCATTGAAAACAAAAAAGTTTTTTCTACAAAGACTTTTTCAGAACTTTCTTTTCTATGGCAGCCATACTATATAGTTGTCCGATTTTAATAAAACTTGGTGGAATTATGTGAAAGCATAAAAAACGAATAAATACGAGGTTTGGGGACGTTAGCGTAGAAGACAAAAAAGTTTTTCTTACTCAAACTACTTTTTCGACCGATAGTTCCTATGGCAGCTATATGCTATGGGCATCCGATCCGGCCGGTTCCGATAAATGAGCAACGTCTTTGTACTAAACGACTTTGTGCAAAGTTTGGTTAAGATAGCTTTTAAACTGACGGACGGACAGACGAACAGACATGGCTATATCAAGTCAGCTTGTCATGCTGATCAAGAATAAATATACTTTATGTGATCGGAGATGCTTCCTCCTATGGATTACAAACATCTGGACAATTTTAATATATATAAATGAGTTTTGATTAATAACTTCTAAATTACAAATGAAACAAAGTGTTCAGTTGGTTTTCGGTACATTCATTAATCTGTACTGTTTCCGTTTTTTGATTTTAATCAAATCATGCGAAATCGGAATGGTTGAATTCCGTTACAAAAAGTTTCGGCCGAGTTCTTTAATCGATTCTGAGAAATCACAACTCTTCGATCAATCGAATTGGGAAACGAGAACAATCGTGAATGTTAAGTTGGAATCTCTTTTTGCATTTGCAACATCAAATATTCTTGTTTTTGACATTTTGTTCATTTAAAAAAGCTTTAATCACTCAAAATTTGGTTAGTGTTTGTTCTTTGGCTTTGACTGTCAATTAACTGTGAATAAAATTTAATTACTTCCAATATTTCTTTGGTAGTTTTTTCTGATTCATAAACGAAATGGGCCAGCTAATTATGAAAATTTATCAAAAAAAAAAAAGGTCCGACTTGGTTCGGTCACATTTGTGCCTAAGAGTAAACATTGTAAGCCAACTTAAAATAGGGTAAATTGGAGCAGATACTCGTCTTTCAATTTGTGGGCATCAATTGTTGTCCAAAATTTGGAGTTACTCCAAGGCAGCCACCGCAACAGCTTCAACTTGTTGACGTTGGCCACCCCCGCCCCAACAAAAGGAAGAAAAGAGAATCAGCAGGCCCAAGGATTCAGATTCAACAAATTGTTGGATTTTTACATATATATATAGGTGCGTGTACATAAAAGCTTGTGGGTGGGCCAACTGGATGTGTGTGCGTGTACGAAACATCCCAAAAAAAGTAAGAAAGAAAGAAAGAAAGAAAATCCAACCGGAACGAAACCTGAGGCAGCACATCACCGTCTTCAACATCTTATAGCCGTGTAGCAGGCATTTCCTTTAGATTCATTTCACTTCACTTAACTTCACTTGATTTGTAATTTAGTGGTTGAGAAATTTGATGTTTTATTAACTTGTAATATTTTTAATTATTTTGAAGTTTTATTAAAACTTTCACTGCGACTTCAGATTGGTTTCCGACGATGCGCGCTGTGTGAAATCTCGCCTAGCACTGAAATGTGTGTGTGTGTTCTCCCCTGCTGCGTTCTGTTAAGTTTAACAGTTTGCTGTTGGCAATTGAAATGCGGCTAATAGGTCAGTGTTAACTGAAGATTTTTACAATCTGGCTAGCCTTTAGTACTGTTATTTATGGCTGTTGCATATTTTGCCAGACTCCAGCATGTGTTTTCCATCACCAGGTTGTTGTGGGTTCAAGTGTATACAAGTCGGGGAGAGAGAGCGAGAGAGGGTGAGAGATGGGGGGGTGAGGGCGAACATTTTATGGCGAATTTGTCAAGCTGAAGGAAAATAGTTTCCTGGTCGGGCCACACATGTGTGGCAAGTTTAAAAACAAAAAAAAATGCCAGCCAAGTCAGCAACAGCCGAAAAAATGTGCTAAAAATGGCCGCCCACAGCCTCCCCTCCTTCTTCGCCCACCATTGCCGCAGACGTGCGCAGCGTCGCGGCGTGCGTAAAACGCACACCAACACACAAACACACACACACACAGGCTCGCTGGGCTAATGGCGGTTGCTGTGCTTCTGCTGCTAGCACGACCATCCAGGGAATACATCTGTCTGTCTGTATGTACCGTACATATGTACGTATGTACATATAATGTGTTTTCTTTCCCAAACACGCGCCTTTTCATTTACATTTTTTCCTACACTTGCTGCACTCATTATCCTCTCTTAACACTAATCGGCATTGTGCTCTTTACTCCCCTCCTGGGGCCTTACATTTTGTTGTATTTCATTTGTTGCTCTTTCACATATTATTATTGTATTTATGTTTTTTGTTTTTTTTTTTTGGTACATTCAAATATATTATTAACCGAGGCAATTCACTTGAAATACGGGAACAGGACGCGTTGACGCTGCTTAGAGTTTGAGTGCACGGCATTAACTGAAACTCAATCTGATGCCGCCTCTGGCGCTGCCACTGAGCGGGAGACAAACAGAGAGAGAGAGAGAGAGAGCAATAAAGAGCCTTGAAATGAGTCCCAAACAGTGGCTTAACATTGCGCCTAACAGAGCTCTTTTACCGCAAAACTTGGCCAATAGGTCAGTTACACTGCAGTAGTAGCCAAAAGTGGCAAGTGCCGCAGCGCTTTATAAATTTGACTGTTAAAAATTCATTTTCATTAACACAAACACTGAGCGAAAAAGCGATGGACTTTCAAATTTAAATTGAATATAAAATGTCAATTTATGTGTGGGAATGCATACCCTGCAGAATTGAAAAGGATGGCATAGAAATTATCAATTTGGACTATTAAAACCAAGGCTGTAAACCTGAAATATTCTGGTTCTGGTTCGAGACTTGGTTCATACACGGAAAAAACAAGAAAGAAAGACGGTCAAGCCCGACTATAACATACTCTTAATGTCCTTTCCTTTCCTTTCCAATCCCTTTTTCGGATCGGGTCAAGAATATCCGTTACGTTGTTATACTCTGTACCGAAGGTACATAGAGTATATTAAGTTTGTGCAAAAGTATGTAACAGGGAGAAGGAATCATTTCCGACCCTTTAAAGTATATATATTCTTGATCAGCATCAACAGCCGAGTCGATATAGCCATTTCCGTCTGTCCGTCTGTCTGTCTGTCTGTCTTTTTGTCTGTCTGTATGTCTGTCTGTCTGTCCGTCCGTCCGTATGAACGAAGAGATCTCAGAGATGGTAAGAGATAGAGGTTTGATATGTATGGGACATATATTTCTTATACTTGCAGGCAGATCAAGTTTATTTTCAATTTTTGCCACGCCCCCTCGCGCCCCCTCAATTTGGAAAAAACGTCATATCTCCTACAGTTTTGATGATAGATGGTTCGTACTTTCTAGAGATATCTAGTACTCAAAATTATTTATCGATTTGCTGAAGGAATGATAAAGATCGGATGAACGATACTTAAGTTATGAGCAAAAAAAGGTCAGTTAACACCCACCACCCAACCCACCCATAACCTAAGCATTGCGTTCAGCAGAAGCAATCTTAGTGAGAGAGAGAGAGAGAGAGAGAGAGAGAGAGAGAGACTTAGAGAGCGCACTGCGTTGTGTGTTAACTGGCCGTTTGACTCGTGACCAAATTCGAGCTGCGACATTAAGGGTGCAGAGTATGTTATAGTCGGGCTTGACCCACTTTCTTTCTTGTTTTCATTACCGATTGGAATTGATTTTTTTTTTTTGAGTGTAGATTCTTAGACATTCTTAAAACGTCAACCTGTACTCTAATAGACCACATTCATTATTTGTATCATTCATACGTTCTCTACAACTGCTAACAAAAGTGCCTGGTCTTTGAAATTGGAAGATAGCCTCTCCTACGATGTTTGTTTTTTCGCTTTTGAACTTGTAAATGTAAAATTGGCTCAGCAGCACCGAAGAGATACTTTATTTCCTTCGAAATTTGCCGATACTCGATATGATTTCCAAGACGCATCATAAACTTTTAAATCCCCGTCATAATTTTAAAAGTGATTGTGTTAAACCGAACCTTTTTTCATATACAGGAGGTCCGTTTCGGGTTCAGGCTTGGGAAGTTACAATCATAGAAGGTTCGGTTAATGGTCCGGTTCGAGGGACCCAGTAATAACGAGACGAACCGGTTATTCGGTTCGGTTTGCAGCCTTGATTAAAACGTTAAGGTGTACAATACAGACTTAGGATACACTGTCTATCTGACCCTGACTAGGTTGGACGAACCTTAAAGGGCCAACCAAAGGCCCTTTGCTGATCCGTAGTATATAAAACCATCGAGAGGTTGTAAAAGTACTTTCAGATCATCGCGTTTTTAACAAAGGCCAGTAACTTTCGGTAGCCTTTATTGCAAGCGTCTTCCTATGATGGTAAGAAAACTCAGCCTCCCGTTTAATAGATCCACGTGTCATTCTTTTACAAACCGAACGGTTTTCAAACTCACCTTTTTTGATTTCCATAAAAAACATTCGAAATTAGATCTCGACTCGCTCACCAAAACGTAATTTGGTTTTTGCACAAAAAATTTTTGGTTGATTTTAGAAACTATCTTCGCTAAAACTAATCGTACAATTCTTTGGGATAGTTTTTTTGAAAGTTAAGAAATAGGTATTTACGATAATAACAAAAAAAGTCTTCTAAAAGGGACAAAAAAGCCATTTTTTGGCACTTGAAGCTCAAGTGAGTTGTTTTCTGATTGTAGACCACGCCAAGACCGCCGATGATTTGGTAAAGATACCAATGAAACAGCTGTTCGGTCAACTAGATTCCTTTGTGGTGTCGTGTGTTTTTGTTTTAAAGTTATGTACAAACATAACGAGACCTTGAGCCAGAAAAAACTGAAAACAACAGAACATATCAGGCGCCAGATCAAATAAAGCCGACGGTTTGCCAACACGTGAACATTCTACGTAAAATTGAACATGAGAAAAACATGCATTTTCTAAATTCAGACCAGAAACACTCAAGAATTGGCCTTGGATGATTTGTTAATCATCATGATGAATGCTAGACTTATCGGCAATTGAATTCGTTTAAACTCAAAGGCCACATCGGTTGGGATCATCAAAATTCTCGGAATGAGAACTTCCTGGTGTCGTGAATGGCCCAGTTGGCGCAGTCAATACACCCAATTTCGACAATTTCTCTTTGCTATATCCCGTTTGGCCATATCGTGCGCCTTTTTGCGTATTGCAGTTGCATTACGACTTTGTTGGGAAAGATTAGATCTTCTGTGTTGCAGCATTTTTATACCCTTGCAGAGGGTATATTAAAATTGTCCAGATGTTTGTAACGCATAGAAGGAAGCATCTCCGACCACAAAAAGTATATATACATATTCTTGATCAGCATGACGAGCTGAGTTAATTTAGCCAAGTCCGTCTGTCCGTTTGTTTCTATGCTATCTCCTCCGTCAGTTTTAAAGCTATTCTTACCAAACTTTGTACGAAGTCTTTAAGTACAAATACGCTGCACATTTGTCGGAACCGGTCGGGTCGGATGACTATAGCACATAGCTGCCATAGGAACCATCGGTCGAAAATGTTGTTTTAGTATCTCGTATTGCTTTTAGAGTTTTGTCAGTGTGCTTGTAGAGTTTAGTCAGTGTTTGTTTTTCGGTTGTGAGTATTTTTATAAAAACTTGTTGTTAAAATGCCACGTGTAGCCAGAAAGTCTCAAGAACAAAGACGCCGGGAAGCTAGAAATCGTAGTCGGACTTACTACGTAGAAAATTCTAGTGGTGTACGCGAACGCAACGCCCAACGACTAACCTATGCTCGAGAAGGGAATGGTGAGTTTTCCCTGAGCAGTTGGGTGAGTTTAGCTGTGTAGGCTTCAGTGGTCCATTGTGAATGCAGCTTCTCGACATTTAGCTTTCGACGTGTACTAGAAAGGGAGGCATATGCCACACTGAGCCGCTTGCGTACTTTGGCTGCACGCCCGAGCTATAGTAGGCTAGGTATTCCCCTGGTAGGCAAGTTAAATCTGATTTAGTGAGCTAATAAAGGAAGGCATACTTTCTTTGCACTAATTTAAAAAACAGGAATAATCTTTCAGCGATCACCTAACTGCAAGGGTATTTATACTTCTGCGTAGCCGAAGTTAACTTTCCTCCATTTTTAATAATAATACTCGCACAAAACTACCTAATCGACAGGTTGACCGAATACTCTGTAATGATTGAGACCAATTGATTTGACAGATGCTGTCATATGTTCTCTATATTTTTGCTTACATGTCGATTCGAGTATTTTCTATGCATTTGGATATCATTTTAGGATATCTTTCTTGCATATCAAAACCTTCAAATTTTTTGCAGGCTCTAGGTCTCGCTATGTTGGTACATAACTTTAAAACAGGGACACACCACACCACAAAGGAGGTTAGTTGACCGAACAGCTGTTTCAATGGTATCTCTACCATATTATCAGCGGTCTTCACCTGCTATCACAATCAGAAAACAACTCCCTCCTCATGCCTGAGATGCCATAATCGCTTGGGAACTCCAATGCGATTCAAAAGCAAAAACCAGCCAGAGCCAGAGCCGCGCTGTCTGTGGCCTTTGTACGTGTGTGCGTCCCCCAATGGTCTTACAATGTAAGTGAGAGAGATTTCCTCCCCACTGCTAACACAGTGACCAATAAGTCTGAGTGCAGAATTGCATTCAAACAGGGGTTTTTGTTGCTATAAACGAAACTATTTTTAGTTTCAACAACGCCGTGCCTAGCGTTTTATACATGCATGTATGTTTTAACGACCTTTATGTTAATTAAAACCTTCAAATTTTTTGCCGGCTCTAGGTCTCGCTATGTTGGTACATAACTTTAAAATATCTGCATATCTTTTTTGACCGATTGGCCTACACCTCATATTAGCCCGGCGACAATTGCAAACTATTAAATCTTCATAATAATCTAAGTCCAAACTTTTATAAAATTTTGCAAATTTGGCGATTTTTTTTGGATCGTTTGGTCTAAGCGTCCCATTTACCCGTCGACAATTGCAAACTATTAAATCTTGATGAAAATGTTAACCATTCTTTCTGTTCTATTATTCTGATATTTGGGGCGGAAACAAATCCAACTTATCAAAGATCTTAAATATCCGTTTAGCCGTTCTTGAGATATAAGACTGTGTTTTATATATATGTAGATTTTCCGGGATGAAGCTTATGATTCTCCGGAAATCGTACTGACGCAATAAACAATCAAAGCCGTGTGTACAGACTTATACACTTTTAGTTGAGCACGGTTGTAAGATTTCATTTGTACTGACCTGCTGAGTGTGAGCGAGCGATCTTTTTATTAAGAATTTCTCATCCCTTAACTTCTAAACTTATCTAAGGCAGTATTTGTAAGATAGCTGCGTGTGAATAAATATAAAAATGCATTCGTGTGAGGAATACACATTGCCTCACACGATGCATATTAAGTGGTGGGAACCGCATGACATTTTCAAGTGGTTCCCATGGTTGATCCTTTTCAAGTGGTGTGTCTGCTGGGGTGGGCTGTTAATATTTTAAGGCTATTACAAAAGGTGCCATGTTTATAACATAGACGACAAAGTCGAAATATTTATTGTTACAAAGAATGATAGGTTTATGACATGTAACGCAACGTTAGGATCGTGGTCGAGTCTTATGTTCAAGTTTGAACACCGAAACCGAATACCGAAATAAATGATAACCAAAGCAGAACCTTTTATCGTTACGTTTGGACTCCCTTAGATTTTAATGGAGGCCAAATGCCTTAACGAAGGTTTGCTTTATTTTACAAATCTAAGAATCGACGGAGCGATCCAAAGTAAAAACTAGAATTTTAGATGTTTTTTTATTGGGTTGCTTTAACTTTTAAGCCTCGGCTTAAAGTACTTTCTTTACGATTTAAAAAAACAAGTCGAAATATAAATTTGAAGTGCGAATTTTAAGAAATCAATTATTACTTAAATAGGTTGGGCTAAAAGAGAAAACTATGTAGATTTTTTTGAAATTATTCATTCATTTGATGTGAACGGCTCGGTATCGAGGATTCGTGGAGTCGTAGCATATATTTTCCGATATTTTTTAACACTTGATATAGAGATATACTTCATATATGACTTCAGCAAAGTCAACCGGCTCCCTTGTGTGGTAACTATTCGATCTTGGTATAGCGCGTTCCATTTGAAATTTGCTTTATTTCCCATTCCACGCTTACAACTGCGGCTCCTCATTCACAACCACCGGTTCGCCATCCAGTTTACGTATGGTGGGCAAACGCTTAATGCACTCCGCCCGCCAAGTGGGCTCGTCCAGGCCCTCGCCCAAAGGATTACCCACCACCACCAAATCCTGAAGAGATTCAATTTCGGCCAGACGATTA
Source organism: Lordiphosa magnipectinata (assembly GCA_037044535.1). Taxonomy (NCBI): domain Eukaryota; kingdom Metazoa; phylum Arthropoda; class Insecta; order Diptera; family Drosophilidae; genus Lordiphosa; species Lordiphosa magnipectinata. Next base: position 409,358 of record JBAMBO010000555.1, read on the forward strand.
AATTCTGACCAATCTTTGATCAAATTGTTGCTTATGTACAGCACTTTGAGACATTTGAGGGTGGTGAGGCCTTTGATTTTCTCTATGAGATTATAGCTAAGCCAAAGCTCCTCCAGGGTTTCGGCTACAGCCTCCTAGATTAAAGCAAAAAACAAACATCAGCCAACAAGTCAGTGAAGTTTTGGCTAATGAACCTACCAACCCAGAGATTTGTTTAATATAATTCCTTGACAGGGACAACACTTTCAGACACTTCATGCCGGAGAGGCCAAAGATTTTCTCAATCATATTGGTGGACATGCTGATGCTTCTGGCAAATGGAAACCTGGTAATAATAATCAGAGGTCGCTTGTGCCAAACAACACTCACTCGCAGTTGACCAAAGTGCCCAAGGTGCTGTCCATTTTCTCAATGGGCGGCCATTGGAATTGCAAATCAATGTGCGTGGCGTTGAGAGAATTTTGCTGTTCCCGATCCTCCCAACGTTTTAGAGCTTCTTTTATGGTGGTGGCTTTCGACATGATGCAATACTTTGAATAAAAATGCTGGAAATGATTGAATAAACAAGTGGCAACCCACCCAAAACCATGGCAACCGAAAGCGGAATGGGTTTACAAACACACAATTTGTATATATATTTCAGGGATGTCAGAGGGATTACTTGGCTATTTACAGTAGGAAACTTAACGACGATCGGTTTTGCCGGTGCCTCGTTTGCCCGAATACAAATGCTTGGGCATTTTGGTGCCAATGAAGCGATCCGCCTCACCCTTCAGACCGGTGCGTGTCACCTTCTTGGCTATATCCCGTTTGGCCATATCGTGCGCCTTCTTGCGTATGGCCAGATTCTTAATGCCTTGTGTATCGCGTGAGGGTGCCCGTTTCAATGGCTGACCAGTGCGACGTACCACAGCAGAGGATTCCTTGTCTTTGAGCGGGGTCTTGGGTGTCGTTTTGGAGCCCACGGCCACCACACCGCGACGCAGATCCACCACCGATTTGGTAAAGTTGGCCTGCTTGCTACCCGACATATCCACACCCAAACCCTCCATGGTCTCGACCAGCTTGTGCACGGAACGATCGCGTACCTTGGGCTGCTTGTGACGTGGTATGATGGGTTTGTTTTTGCGTGAGGACAGACGCTTCTCGTCGCGCAATTCGAAACGCTTGCCGCGTATTTGTTTGGCCATTTCGCGAATTTCACGCAGGGTCTCATCCAGCGACATGTCTGGAACGGTGTACGCACCGCTGTCCTGACGCAGGCCCTCCTCACGCTCCAGCTCTTCGAGTTTGTCGAAAATATCCGGATCAATGTAGTCGGCTATGTTGTGTCCCTGCCAGAATTCGGGTATAACATCATGTCGATCTTCCTCGGGAATTTCAGCATAGTTCTTCTTCAGATCCAGAGTGTAATCATCGCCCTGCTCCTCTTCGATTTCCTTCTCCAGCTTACGCTTGCGCTCGGCCTTGTTGGCATTCTGTTCGAGGCGAGCCAAGGCCTGTTCGGGTATACAAGGAGCACGTACTTTTTCATCCCTGGGAGCCGGCATGGCCACATGCAAACGATTCAATATGTTATCCACCTTCTTGGTTCTCATTTTCTGATCCACGCGATACGAGAGCAAACGCTCACAAGCCTCGGTCTTGACCTCCATGACACCTGTCTCCTGCATGGTGGACATGAACATTACCGGTATGGACTTATCCTCCTGCAGTTTTGTTATAATCGCTTGCCTTTCCAATGGCATATCCTCCAGCTGCAGTATATCAATCTTGTTGATGGCCAAAATCAAGGGTTTGTTGGTGAACAAAGGCTTAATGCTCTCAAAGAGCTTCACCTGATCCTCTAGCGAGTGTCCACATTGCTCTGAAATGTCCATGAAGTAAAGCACACAGGCGCGAAGATGAGCCAAGGCGGTAATGGCCTGCATTTCAATGACATTACGTTCCTCCAGCGGATGATCCAGTATACCGGGCGTATCGATCACCTGCCAACGCAGATATTTGTAATCTGTGTGTCCCACATACAGGGATTTGGTGGTAAAAGCATACGGTTGCACCTCCACATCTGCACGCGTGATTTTATTAATGAACGAGGATTTGCCCACATTGGGAAAGCCACAGATGATGATGGTACGCGAGTAGGGATCAATGGTGGGTAGACGTGACAAATGCTGACGCACCTGCTCCAAGTAAGTCAGATTAGAGGCCTGACGTTTCAGTATGGTGGCCATGCGACCCAGGGCAGCCTTTTTCAGCTGTTTGCAACGATACAGCGAGTCACCATATTTCAGCAGACGCACATAGTCCTTGGCCACGCTGTAAAGATCACAATGTTAGGTCGATTAAAGATTTAGCTCCAACTACTCACTTGTCCACCAAATGACGTGCTGTATTCAGCTGTCCCAGCGCCAACTTGTAATGATCCTTGTCATACAACACATTCATCAAATCTGCATAGAACGGATGTACATCATCCAGCTTGGGAAAGTCCTGTATGATCTGCGATAGACGATCATGGAAATTCTGTTGTGTGTATTTCACCTTGCGGGTGTAAAAGGCACGAATCCTCGAGATTTTGTAACCCTTGTGAACCACGGTGGGCGTCTTGCGCTGCGTCTTGGACAACATGATGTCGATGAAGTCCTGTGGGGGAAACATTTCAATATTATTATTGTTTGTAAACATCTGCTGTGAGGTTAGGTTGGCCCTTGGGTGCTCCGCTGGACGGCAGCTCACCAAATTTCAGGTGTTACCCACTTACCTTGGCCGGCGGCACCACCATTATCTTCTTAAAGTTGTACAAACTCATTTTGCCTGTTTATTTATTTTCCACTTAAACAAAAAAGGAAAATAAATTAAATTGAACAAAGCAAAAACACCACGCGGTGTTGGCTTTGGTTCCTAAAAGAGCTGATTCAGTGTCGGAACCAATCGCTAGTTCACATGTGACTCGGAATGTGCTAAGGCGTTGGGGAAAATACCGAAAAACATACTAAACAAAAGGTGGGACCAGTTTTCAACTGCAGCTAGTTCGTGATCAGCAAAATTCACGAAATTGAAGTCAAGTAAATATTTTCAGCAATTTTTTAAACAAAAACTGTGTAGAATTAAGTAAACTTTAAGAAACGAACAATAACAAAATCTGTAAGAGTCAACACTTTGTCCACATTCACCATTCCGGCTTAAGCGAAACCAAAAATACAAATGGGCATTTCTTTTAGGTCGAACGTGACCGTCGCACCCACGTATGAAAAGTACTTTAGAATGTGGACTTGCGTATGAAAAGTGCTTTAGAATGTGGATTTGCTCGTGAAAAGTACTTTAGAATGTGGATTTGCGTATGAAAAGTACTTTAGAATGTGGATTTGCGTATGAAAAGTACTTTAGAATGTGGATTTCCGTATGAAAAGTACTTTAGAATGTGGATTTCCGTATGAAAAGTACTTTAGAATGTGGATTTGCGTATGAAAAGTACTTTAGAATGTGGATTTGCTTATGAAAAGAACTTTAGAATGTGGATTTCCGCATGAAAAGTACTTTAGAATGTGGATTTGCGTATGAAAAGTACTTTAGAATGTGGATTTCCGTATGAAAAGTACTTTAGAATGTCGATTTCCTTACGAAAAGTGCTTTAGAATGTGGATTTGAGCGTGAAAAGTACCTTAGAATGTGGATTTCCGTACGAAAAGTACTTTAGAATGAAAAGTACTTTAGAATGTGGATTTGCGTATGAAAAGTACTTTAGAATGTGGATATCCGTATGAAAAGTACTTTAGAATGTGGATTTCCGTAGGAAAAGTACTTTAGAATGTGGATTTGCGTATGAAAAGTATGTTAGAATGTCGATTTCCGTACGAAAAGTGCTTTAGAATGTGGATTTGAGCGTGAAAAGTACTTTAGAATGTGGATTTGCGTATGAAAAGTACTTTAGAATGTGGATATCCGTATGAAAAGTACTTTAGAATGTGGATTTGCGTATGAAAAGTACTTTAGAATGTAGATTTGCGTATGAAAAAAAGTGACCCTTGGACAAAAATCTAATATCATATTTTTTGAAAAGTTTTTCTTTTAACTAAATCGACACAAATTAAAATGGCAAAAATATTGCTTACATATGCTTCCGAATATAATTTGTACAGCCTCGTAAACTTTGTCAATTTTTTGTAAACCGAAAACTGCCATAATTCTAGATTATTAGTCAAGTTTGACTCATCATATCTCCGGCTATAGTAAACATTTTTAAACTGTTAAAATGGTGATGGACAGGTTTATTACTTCTCTTTTTGGAGATGTATAACACTTCAAAATCCAAGTTGTGGTTTGTAAACATTTGCTTTTGCCGCAGTCACCTATTCCACACCTGTTTTAAAACTTTTTTATTTGGGTATGGAACCATAATTGAAGTTTGAAGCCCTGCAAAATCTGAAATCATATCTATTTAGACAAATTTTTATTAAAATTTAGGCAAATTATTTGCCTGTGTGAACTTTATAACATTTTGTTCACGAACTGCCCGCATAAACGAAGGCAAAATACAAAACACATACACGGTCACACTGGCAGTTCCTGACCGGAATCTTTCGTTTTGTTTTTAATATTTATTTAATTTATTTCCATCACGCAATGGAGGAAACCTGGCTCAGCAAAGCAGAGCTACTAAAACAATTACAAGAAATTCACGCTGGCTATGTAAAACCCACAGATCCGCCTAACCCCCAGCTGTTGCCAGCCTACAAAAAATTGGGTGTTCTAGTGGACTTGGAGGACGTTAAAGAAATCAAAGCAGCCCCAAAACCTCACAACTCCATTAACACATCTCAATCATATAGCTGCTCGGAATGTCGACGTACTCTGCCCACTGTGCATCTGTTGGATTTGCATCTCAGTGAGCAGCATGATCAGTATTTTGCCGCCTGCGTTGAGCGCGGCAATCTGCCGATGTTTGCCTGCTATCTGGAAGAATGTTGTGTAAAGTTTCATACACCCCAGGAGCGCAAGGATCATTGTATTAGCCAGCACAAGTTTCCCGGCAACTACAGATACCAACAGAGCAGCAGAGATGCAAAGGGTAGCAAAACCACAAATGCCATGGAAGTGGATGAGTTGCCCAAGTCGTCCGCTGGTCCTATCAAAGCCTTTACTTTTGGCCATCACACTCAGCGTACTTTCGAATCCAGGCGTAAAAAAGAACAGCGGCAGGCGGGGCAAACTTTGGAGAATGTGCAGGCCTTGAAGGAGGCCCTACAAGAAATAATGGATTAGTTAAGCGATTTATATACTAATTTTATTCATCGAATGTATTTTGTAAATTTCATTTTGCCTTGGGGCTGGTTCTGAAATTAAAGAAACGGAATTGTTAAAGATTTGGAGAGACGAAACAATGTGTCAATACACTTACTTGCCCGTGTTGGCATTGATATAATGATAGGCTACCACCAAGAGAAACAGAAATACTCCCAGCACGTTGGAGAAAATGGCCAGCTGTACGTCTGTGATCATTTTGAAGCTGAAATACAAAATTTTGATTAAGAAGGCAGGAAGCATTTAAAAGGGCGTGAGAGGGGGCGGCGGGTGTTTTGGACAGTGACACGTCATGGCAGGTTTAAGCGAGGCGTTTTATAAGGGTTCTACACTTGGTCAACACATAAATTTTGGCTGATTATGTGGCTGGCACTTTGAACTGTGCAACTAACAGTTTATTTTGGGTTTTAAACTCGGAATTTTACCTATTTTAGTTACTTTAGAAAAATCAGCGGCCGGTTTTAGTTGTTTGTCAGGGATGGCAAAGTTGACAATAATAATTCCCTAACGCATAGTTTAAATGCCTAACGAAAATATCGCACATTACTTGGACGGTTAACCAGCACTGGAGAAAATTTGAAAAATTAAAAATTTTTTAAAAGTTCATTTTTATTGGGTTTTAATACAAGGGCTTGAACGAATAAAACATTAATTAAGGAAAAACGGAATGCACAAGCCAACTGCAACATCAGCAGTGTTGCCAACCCTTCAGGGCATCAACAAGCTAGATCGACATTTAAAAAGAGCTAGAATTAGCTGGAAATGGTTGTTTTGAGCGTGGCACTTATAAAAGGCTAAGCACAAATGATGTTATCTGTAAAAATTGTTTATTGCCCAAAAGCTGACAGTGATATTAACCTTTTCCCATTTAACATATTGGATGCCATTTTATTGACGTAGCACTTCTTCAATTTGGGAAGTCTACAGCTGCAAGTACTGAAGAATATGTATAGCACACGGTTTCTTCACATGGGATATATTTTATTCACCGAAAAATATCGATTTGTTCGAGTATCCCAAAGTTGTCAGTTTATCTGAAAAAAATTTGGAGTGTTAATCACCTAGAAAACATATGGTTGGAAAGTAACTACCTTTGTTTTAGCTCTTAAATTATTGCTATGATAAAATCGAATTTCTTTCTCAATATCAGATAAAATATTTTCCTTACATTCCCTTAGCTTTGATTCAAATGCGTTTCCCATATATAAATATCATTTTCCAACATTTAAAAAATCTTTCAGAATATGAATGTTTATTTCAGAGAAATAGTAAGTACAATTGGATGATTTCATTCCAGAACAGTTTATGTAAAGATTGTGCTTTAAAACATTTTTCTTTAGTTGCCGCAATGTGTTAAAATTATGTTTAAGCTCAATCCATTGTTCTAATATTCTGGTTACTGCTGCTTCAGTAGAGAGCCAACTTTTATCAGAAACTAGTGGCATTTTACACAATTTCCTCACATTCGCAAAACCAAAAATTATGAAATAAGTTATAAGTTAATACCCTTGTGTTGCTGGCACATTCTAGAGGTCATCCGCTGGATCATCTAAATGACCTCATTCTTTCTGCGTATATCTTCAGAAGAGATAAATGTCCATTCGCGATGGATGATCTAGCCACTGTAACAACATATATCTTTTTTCCGCTAAAAGGCTAGATTTTCGATTGATATGCTATCGAATTCCTTAAGTGTCACCAATAGGAACAGCTGCTGAGTCAGTGGCGTTGCCATTGACAGCTCATTGGGTGGAAGTTTCAGCATAGTGGACGAAGTTTTATGAAAACTGACTACGCCCATGAGTTGTCTATGGTCCAAGATAGTGTTGGGTTGTTCATGAGTGAGTGAACAAAATTGAGTTGTTCTTTAAACTGAACAAGTGAAAATGTTCTTCTTCAATTGTTCATTTTTGTTCAGCGAGTCTTGTTCAGTCTATCTTGTTCAATCCATTTCGTTTTGAGTTGTTCTAAGAGCTGTTCGGTCTCTTTTGCTCAGAGAGTTGTTATGTCTGTCTCGCTTTGTGAGCTTGCTCTGTCTTGCTTTAAGTGTTGTTCTGTGTTCTACGAGCAGCTGCTCAGTCTCTCTTGCTGTGTGAGTTGTTTTGTGTGTCTCGCTTTGTGAGCTTGCTTTGTCTTGCTCTAAGTGTTTTTCTGTGGGCTGTACCAAAGATTTATAGATATTATAGAAGACGCATGTGACGCAAAAAACGATTGTTCTTCGGAGCTGACATTGGATCCCAATTACGAAAAATAAAAAAGTTTGTATGAGTTGCGGTATCTACTATATGTAGTGTCCTTGGCTGTACGTACAACTATAACAAGTATGGCGCCAACATTTTCAACTAAGCGCGCGAGAGTAAAAGACGCACATACACACAAATTTCGTACGTGTGTACAACAAAAAAGCAATGCTGAAACAACAAAAACAACGCGGTCAGTGCAAACGAAACCAACACCTTAGAAGTGCCGTCGGCAAAACAAAAATACGTGCGCTCACACAACCTTCCGCCATAGACATAAAACAGGTGAACAAGAACAACTGAACAAGTGTGCAATTTGAGTGAGTTTGACTCAATTAGAAAAAAAGAACAAGTGAACATGTTCAAAGAACAACTTTTACCCTACACTAGTCCAAGACAAGCGCCAAATGTTTCGTTCTGTGTTATATTATGTTCAAAACCCATAATATTTCTTTTGAATGCTTCCCGAAAGCTGGCAATATCATGGAGGGACTACCTGGATATGGTGAAATTACTTATACATATGTGAATCTTTGAACTTTGATTTACAATTGCAAACAAAGCAATTCAATTGTTCTTTGCTTTGCTTGTCAGTGGAACAAGGAAACATGTACTTTTTGCGAATGATGTTGAATGTTTGTCAGTGGAACAAGGGTATAAAAATGAAGCCATGCTATGATATTCTAAGATAATGCCAACATTTTTGTGATAGCTAAAATAAGGCTATTTTAACTATTAAAATAGCTATAATTCCCAGCCAGCCGCTAATTTGCAAATTGTCCCGCCATCAGTATTCAAAAAACTAAAAATCTGTTGGGAAAAATAGCTAAATTGGCAACACTGCTCAGGATTCAGCTTTTCAGTTCAATGTTTCTAGTGCGCCTATGTACTTACCGAAAAACTGACATACTCCAGATCCTCCCCATGGAAAATTCAGTTCAAAAGTTCAAAATTTTGTTTAAACAAGAATAATAACTTATAAGCAGATCGACAGTTTGTCACCTCTGTCAGTCATTTATCGACCCTAATTGCCACTTCTATCCTTCAGGAAACGGTTATCTCAAAATGCTAGCCAAGTTTACAGATCGTTTGACAAAAATGCCAAAAGTTTTCAAACAAAAAAGTCGTAAAGTCTGGCTGCAGAATCTGGAGTTTAAGGCTTGGCTCCGCAAAAATTATACCTCTTGAGTTTACTGCAGTTATTGCAAATGCACAATATGACAATGTTAACTTCACTAAACTTCAGCTTACAAAAAATGGATTATTTCATCAGATACTAATAATAATGTAATACAAGTAAACGATTTTGAGAAATGTGTTTTTAAAGATTTATGCTTCATATGGATAGCTAATTGGAGAAATCTATTTGACACTGCTGCACAAATTTCTAAGTTAAACTTATAAAGCAACTAAAGCTCGGGCACTGGTCTTGGGATTTTCACAAAATTCATTATATTAAGCAATTTAATTGATTTCAGCCCTATAAGCAGTTGTGAAGTAACAAACAGTAACGAGAAGTAAAGTACAAATCTCATTCAAAAATTTTGACAAGAGAGCAGACATACCTGACAATCCTAGCATTCTTCAACAAATTTACATATTTTCGGTTGACAACATTCTACGACCAAAAAAAACAAAGCAAAATGGTAACAAATTTTGGAAGTATTTTTCGTAGACGATATTGGAAAATTAAGGGTCAATATAATGATATACTTTTAGTAAAATGGGAGAACAACGATGAAACTAAAGTGTTGGAGTGAAGTAATCGCATCCAAAGCTCTGAAGGTAGTCAACAATTTTTTGAGTTAGCATTGATTGCGATTCTGATGTGGTTCTTGTGATGAAGTTGGGCGTGTCTTCAGTCAGGTTAATTTTACATTAAATCAAAACTCAGAAATCTAATGGAGGTGAGCACTCTCAACTCAATATTATGAATAAGATATTGGATATTAGTGAGACTGAAATTAGAATATTACATTAAAAATATTATATGTGTAGTAATAGATACGGGTTACGTCGACATGTAAAATGCTACGTCGATTATAAGGTCATTCCTAGCACGACTGAGGCCTACGACAAGGATGAGGACGAGGAACGTCATCACTTTGAGGATGTTTTAAATATCTAATTGCATAAATAAGAAGAAAGCCATGCGCTTTTTTTCCAGCTTTTGTGTCCTCTCCGTCCCGCCGAAAACGGATTTTTATCACGGCAAAAGTTGGCAACACTGTCAAGAATGTAATTGATTTATATACGATTTTTTAACAATTTATAAAATTTTAAGGGGCCTGCTGTCGGTGGCATTTTTCTTTGAATTGAAACAAAAAGGCAAAGCTAATTTACTTACCTTTTTTTGAGTACCAACAAATTATAAGTTAAACTATAAAAGTCTTGTAACAACTTCAGGGCTTAATCCCGAAAAGAATTTCGGTTCCGGTAAGTGATTTGAAACGGTTTATTTCGGTTAACGGTTCCGGTATTGAGCCCTGGTTACAAGTCTTAAGGAACGAGTTCAAGTGTTCATTTCCCTCAAAAGTAACTACGCTTTGGTTTATGTTTCAAATTCTACTAGAAATTTCAAATTTTATTTTGAATGTTTAGGTTCTTATAAACAAATCAATTGTATAGTTTATTTTGTACATTAATTATCTAAAAATGCTTAGACTATAATAATACCAATACTTGTGCTAAGTATTTAATTAATATAAATTAAGTTAAACTAATTATAATTATTGTGCTGAAAAAGGTCACTTAAGTGAAAAGCAGTTTACAATTAATACTCTCACATATTTAGCGTCGCCTCCGTTTATCAACGAGTGGAAGACATTTAAGTGCACTTGCAAACAGACGACACTCACACGCATTTACATATATATTTACATCCACATTTATCCACACTAAATTCAACTAAACTAATTAAAATCCCAAGCTGAGCTTTTGGGTTAAACACACAAACATGCAGACAGTTCCCGGGCCCCCTCTTTGACTCTATAAATTATGGAATTTGTGTACTAAATGATAATCATGAATTGCGGGTTAGTTGGTGGTTACAGTCATGGACTGATTTGTGCCATTATTGATGTCTTGGTTGGTCCGAGGCAGATATGGCTTCGTTTGGGGTTTTTGAAACAAATCGGACACATAATTGGCCTGAAATGGAGAAGAGAAATTGGAAATGGATAATTAAAAGTGAACACCTAAAAGTATGTGATGGTTGTTATGAGGGTCGTAAAGTTATCTCCTTAATCAAATCTCGTGTAGAAAAGGAATTCAGCAGCTCTTCCCACCCTACGCCACAAAGAACAAGTCTACCAGTGTTTATTTCTTCTGTATATAAGTTTAATTCCTCTTCCACTTAAGTTTAAATCAATTTAACCAAAGCCTCTTATGAACTCCACTCACTGCTCCTTGCCCTTAACCAAATGGGTCCAAACTGTGTGCAAATTGAAGCATTTTTTAGGCAAACAGTAGCTCTAAAAAGATGATGTACGAGTGATGTGAGAGGGGAGGTGGCTAATCATGTCACAACTTACCACAATTAAGGCGCAGAGAGAACCAATTAATGATCCAGCCAAAACATCGGACCAATGATGTTTGTAATCAGACACACGACTCAAAGCCGTATACCATGCAATCATAATGAACAGGAATTGCAGAAAATGACGCAGCAACTTGGATCCATGCCAGGTCATGCGTGACTGTAGATAGAGCTGCAGAGGAGAATGGTAAACAATATACTCATAAGTAGGGGTAGAGGGGGTAGAGCATCTACAAAGACAACTTACCGCCACATAGACCATTGTGTAGAAGGTAAAACTGGAGTGTCCGCTGGGAAACGAGAGACGCATCTCTTTGAGCATGCGCGCCGATGAGCCTTTACCCTGACAAGTGAACTCCGTAATGTATTTGCCAGCATTCTCGGGACTGTCGCAGGTTAAGTTATTCGGCATGACAGGCTGACACACCTGAAGTGACAATTTAAAAAAGAAATGCGAGTCAAATGAAGGCTTTAATGCTCTAACAATCTTAAGATAAGTTTCTATGAGAGCATACAGAATCAAACTACAATACGTCATTTCGTAAGGTATTACCAGGCGTTCACATGGAACATGACAGTCCAGTAGTCCTGCCTTTGTTACGTTCGTAAATGAGAATAACTTGTCCAATTCATAGCATAATCATGATGATATGCAGGCTTACTAAAATATCATTTCTTATGTCTCAAACAATGTGAATGCAGCCTTACACATACTGACAGTTTTCCAGATTTATTTTGTGCCAGTTAACTGACAGTCTGTTAATATTATGTAAAATAATTGAGAAAATTTAGATTTCTCTGAATACAAATGGCAACAGTCAACTTACACTGACTCTGGCAGATGTTCACACATGTATGGCAGCAACTGACACCTAAATATATGACAGACTGCCAGTGTGAAACTGATCTCTTATGGAATTAGGCTTAAGGTTCGGTTACCGAAACGAACAGTATTAAACTAATGGAAGAATATAAGTGAAGTAACTTTTATAAGCTAAATTGTGGCTGATGATTTCAAATTTGAGCTGCGAAAAGGCGTAAAAACGGAATTCTCATAATTCTGCCGGCGTCGCAGCCGACACACGTATAGAGAGAGAGAGAGAGAGAGAGAGGGAATACGTATGTTCTATAAATAGCACTCTCGGCTTGCTCTCACGAGGCATTTGTTCGTTTGTGTAAAGTGTAAAGCAGTAAAACGTCTGACTTCGTGAAGTTTACTTCGCTGCTACGCACACAAGCGCTAAGCTTGATTGTTTGATGTAAATTAATTAAGGGCGCAGTGTTGCAATATCGCAGCCTTACTCTTGCCTTATTTTCCTTTTCAAATTTTTCATACACCGATTTTGGATAACTATTTTAAAACGAATCGTCTCTTAATAATGTCTTAATTTGTCTCACAAGTTGAATCCTTCTTTCGTTTGCATTCAGAACCATGACAAAATGTCACCTCACTGTGGTAAGTGTATAACAAAAGTCCAGCTTAAGCTGCTTATTTCTTCTCTTGTGATACTTTTTCTTAATTTCGCTCCACACTGATCTTTGTCCACATGTGCTGCAAATTAGAGAATGTCTGTCGGCAGCTGCTTTAAATATTCTTTGGCCCTGTTTGCCTGCAATTCACTAAACAATAGGGTGGCTCTGTACCGGCCTGTCTGCTCACTTGCTGGGGTGGATGACTAGACGCTGCTCCCCCCAAAAATGATGCTGAAGATAAGTTAACAAGCCACTTGCCGCATCGACAACAACAACAAAAATAAGCCTGACAAGAAGTCAAATTATCATAAATAAACACAGAAAAAAGGGGATTTGTATACCGTTCGCTTTGCCACATGTGGCACGATTCAGATTAATTGTCTCATGTCAATCCGGTTTAATTGCTTACCAATTAAGTCTCTACTTACCGCCATAAAATGTGGACGCAAACGGCCAATGGAGTACTTGGCTATATCCGTGGTAAGTTGACTGATGGCTGCACCAAAACCAAAGATGCCTATTTTCTTATAACACTCGATGAGCCAATCGGGTATGTCATAACCCATGAAGACATAGCGACGGTTAGAGCCAGAGTTTTTCTGCTGCGAGATGAGTATTTCAACGGTGAGGATCTGTAGGCAAATTGGAGTGAGAATTTAGCACCTCATAAATAAATAAATAAAATGACTATTTCTTGGGAAGGCTATGCAAATATTTATGGTTATTTCGTGAGGGTCAGGCCACATGTTAGTTAGTGTCTAGTCTAGTTTTTGAAGGCGGACATGTGGCACGTTCGGAGGCAGTTACATACAGTGAGTTAATAAAGTATAGGTATAAACATCATTATTTTGAGAAAAGTACGGTGATGTTTTACTGCATTTTACTGCTTTTCTGACAAATAAAGGGAGGGACAGCAAGGTCTTAAAGAGCCACTATGTGCCCATAGCTGAGCTGATTATATTAAGCATAAAGTCTTGAAAAAGGGGCATAAAAAACGAAAGAGTTGTTGCAAAATGAACTTACAAATTCCGCATTTATATAGAAGGTAGAGATAAACATGCAATTTTGAAGACCAGACACTTATGGAAGCCATGGAAGAGAAGGTAAGCTTCATAACAAAAACGAATGTGAAAAATTGGTGTTCTTTTCTTATTTCTTATGTAAGAGATCGAACGAGAAAAAGACAACGAAGCTAACTGAAATCTTTACCTTCCTAATCTTTCTCTTTATTTGTTATTACCCTGCCAATTTGTTTGTATATAAACGTAAGTATTCACACATATTTTTGTGGTTTGCGCGATCGCCTTTTCAAGTTGCGCTCTTCCTCTGAATATGAACGAAAAGAAAGTCTAAGGGCCGATTTCACAGCTTTTACATAGAGCTATCTGTCACATAAACTTACAAATAACAGAGTAAATTCGAAGTTTATCTGACACATAGCAGCTATGTGGAAAGAGAGAAATCAGCAGATAAACATGCTTATCTTACTTACTCTTACTGACTGACAGATTATCAACCCACAGCCAATACCGCTTACCGTAGAGATCTAAGTTTTGGCATAGACCTTCGTTTAGTTATGTCGAAATTTTGCTAAATTTGTAACTGTTGTCTATTGTCTCTAAATGAAATCAACAACTGTCGCAAAGTGATAACAGTTAGGCTCTCAAATGTTCTCACGACATTTCTGCTCTCTTGATCAAAATTCGCGGGAGTGCACAGCAAGTAACACCAACAACGACAACAACAACTGCATACATACATATGTACATCTTTGTGCCCACCCGATACACAAGCGAATGTTCGCTTCAAGCGAAAGTTTCGCGAAGAACATTATTCGTATTTTGTTTAGTTTTAGCGAAACTCTTTGTGAGTTCCCTTTTATTTTGCTTCTCTCTGCAGCAGGTAGAGAATGAAGCAGCGTCGCCGTCGTTTGCTGGACTTTGACTTTGCATTTTCAGCATGTATTTGAAGACCTTATACTAAGGTTGGCGAAATTCTAATTTGGCTTAGCAAACTGCCGAGCGTCAATCAATTAATCGGTAAACATTGTTTGTTTTATTGTATTTTTTTATGTAGTTAAAAGGTTCTTGATTATATTGTCTTAATTGTTTTATTGTGTATTTGTTAATTGTCTTAGTGTTGGAATACTGTCAAACAAAAGGTAGCAACTGCTTTTTATATGCAAAGCGAAACATTTTTCATTAAGAAAATAAAATGCATAGAAGCAGCTGCAATGGGAGGAAAGGCGATGAATTTAAATAAATATTATTTAACAAAATGTACAATTAATTCTAGTTTTATTAAAAATTATTTTTAGGAACGAGTGAAAATGAAACTCGTAAAACTTTCGAATGTTCGCGTACGAATGTTTGCCTGCCACAAACTGAGCGACACAAATATCATAAACGAATGTCTGGCGAATTCGTAAACGAAGGGTTTGTTCGTTTTTTATTCGCTTTGAGTTTCGCTTGCGAATTCGCGCGCGAACTTTTGGTCGGGTGGGACATTATTATTGTTTTGTGTGAAATTATGTTGGGTTTACATTGCGTCACAGAGTGTCACATTCAGTTCCCCAAAGCATTTTCGCCCTGTGACACTAAATATGACACTTTGTGACGCAATGTAAGCCCAGCATTAGTGCAAGTTATGCCGTTATCTTGACAAGCTGAACCGATAAACTGACAAGTTGCGCTGTGATCTTTATTTTATTAATATTGCGTGTTGACAGGGGTTAGATGTGCTACACATACCCTTCAGTCAGCCGTCGAAGCAGGTGTGAAAAAGCCTGGATTCGTTAGACCTATACTTCAGTATAAGAAATTTGAACTTAGTACCATAGACTAGAACAGCGGTGGGCAAGCTCTTGCTCCAATAAACTGCGTCGCAATTAAATTGTGAACAACACAATTCAAATTTCTTATACAGAAATAATCATGCAGACAAAAGCGGTCCGATTTGGAATCTCATTTATTCACTAAAAGTACTAACATGGAGAATAAGTATTAGAGAACACATTTGCGCTAGAGAACGATTTGTGCTAAACGATAGTACCCAAAAAGATAATTTACAGAGCCAGTAGGAAAAAACAGTGGTTAGAGCGAGACGGACATATTCCCAAATGATTCAGAGAGCGTAAGTCAGAGCGATCAGCTGACCAAATGTATTCAAAGAGCGTAAATGAGAGCGAACAGCTGACTAGTTTCTGACAGAAGCGGTGTCGACAGCGCAATCGTTCAGTCTAGATATCTTAGTCTATGGTTCCGTTTTCAAGAACATTTTATACTCGACTGCGATAAAAATTTGATTGATTTTGGATCGATCAGGTGTGGAGCAGATTCCTCACATTTTGAGGAATAGGGAATGGGACATAATCTCATTGGATCGAATGGGAAGGGAGGCGGCAGCAACTAATATTTACAAGCACTGGATAATATTGCTGCTGCTTCTCCACTCATATATTCCATAGAATCAGAGGGGACACCGCTGTTCAAACCAACTTCAACGACCCACTCTTAAACCGACTTGTTTCATTTAAGTCTTTTAGAAAAACACATAAAAATTTGTTCGGGCTTGACTGGAAGTTGAAGGTATCGCCTTCTGCACTTAACGAACAACGTATGGGATAACGCGCTAGCTCATTCGGCCGTTGCTCACTATTCTAGATTCGCATCTAGAGGGCTTGGTTGAGCTAACAAGAGGTTAAGTTGGAAAAAAACCAGAGAGAGATCCAAAAGAGAGCCAACTCGCTCTCTCTCTGCCGGAAACCGCGGTTGTGGTGTTGTTGTATAATGCAAAAACTATCCGATTGAGACTTTACAACTTTACTCATTCCAGGAACATTTTGAACATTTGTTGTCAAGAATTTTGACCACATCTTGACCTTATTTTAAGTTGAAGGCAACTTATTTTCTAAACGTTATTCGTTTCGGTTTTAATCTCTGGTTTTCCCATAACTATAGAACTACTCCCGAAGAGCAGACTGTACAGTTTCAAAACCCTCCCGACTGCTTTGGGACCTAGAACCAAAAACCATTTTTGTTTTGAGCTTTTTGACATTAGCGTATTTGTTTCCATACTTTTTTGACTCACTATAAACATTCACTTGCTTGTTTAGGGGGTGTATCTCTTGCCTCATCAACAAAATTTTGCTCTTCTAAACTGAACTTGACAGCTGCTTGACCCAATTTTCAATTGAAGTTATGTTCTTCATCAACAGCCACTTCAATTTCATTTCAACTTACCACTCCCACTGGTATGACCAGACCAATAATATACAACATCCAATTTCGCACTGTGGACTCATGGAATGGATGTTTCAGCGATTCATCATCACAGAAGAAACCACGTTTATAGGGATCACCCAGCAGAAAGAAGAGTAAAATGGGAAAACCAACTGAAAATAGAAGAAAAAATTCGAAATTTATCAATTAGTTTTAGTGTAGGCTTTAGTAGGTCAGGGGGACTTGTTTGTGTGTATGTTTTTTTTTATTATCGCCCCCTACCCCTGCTCAACCCCAAAAAAACATTATGAAAACATAGATGAATGACAGCTCTGTTGACTTATGATAGGGCCTAAGCTATTGATAAGCTTGGGGCGGTGGGGGGCACAAAAAAACGTGTATGTATTTTTAGAGGGAAGACTTTTCATCAAGTCTAATTACGAATTCACAGCCATCAGAATGGTAAAGCGTGCAAGCTGACAAATTTGATTGATAGATGAGCTAGGGTAGACATGGACAGGCTTGCTCATCCATCTCCTAGAACTATGGTCTGAAAGTACTAGCTCTTGGGCTAATTAAAACTGCATTAAGCAGAGCAGGGCCCAGCCATGGTCACAGTTTGTTACAGTTTGCCTAATTGCTTTAGTGGGCAATGAGGCAAAGTACCTGACTCCGTGCCCTAGCCCAGCGAGGCATTCAATTTGAGTGGAAAGTGCACTACTCTCATGGGCGACAAGCATCCGCACTTCAAGCAGACGCAACCACCATATTGATCCCTCTATACAAAAAGGTGGATGACACAAATGCTATCAACTCGGCAGCTGTCTGGAGAAGAACAAAAAACAAAATCTAGATCCAAGGATCTTTGTCTACACAAGACAATTTTAACGATGCCTGAGAAAGTTATAGTTCGGCACGAATTCTTGCAGAGATTAGCGTCATATTACCACAGCAAGTGACCTGCCATTCGGTAGCCTCATGAGAAGTTTTTATGACTTTGCGGCTGGAAAACTACAAAAAACAACAAAAATGGTGAAAGTGTCTTCTTCACGCTATTATCAATCTCGTCCAATAATACTTAATATAAACTAGTTTAAGCCTAAACGAATTGTGTTTTTGGATTTTTACGAGGGTGACACAAAAAAATGTACCAAAAAAGAGACCGTTTAATATTCATAGGGGCTTTAGCCGGAAGTGCTTAGTTAAGAGGGGGTAAGCATTCCATTGAATTGTAGCGCACCTATGTCGCATTTTGATAACCCCACGTTGTCCATTTGGTGTCAAGTTCGTTTCAATCAAAAATGCCGCCGCCATGTAATTGAACCAACACAACAGCCACAAATTGTTTTGATAAACAAAGAGGTAAACGCACAGAGGTAAACTCACGTAAGAGTGGAGAGGGGAGGACACAAACGCCACCGTTCTACGCCACACTCCACTTGTGCATCTCTCTGAGATGCTGTAATCCCACTGAGAATGTGCCGCAAGCACTTTTAAGTTGCTGTCCAAACAAATTGCCAAATGTTTACAAACACTTTTGTGGACAGACGAAACACAAGCCAAGAATCAGGCGGCATTACCTTTTACAAGTTATCTTGTTGTTATCTGCTAAACAGATCGTACAACAATGAGCAGGCAACTATTCAAAATATTTACGGTGAAAGTCAACCGAGTAATATTGAGTTTGGAAGATTCTACAATGAAGACCGTTAGGGGCAAAGTGTTTAACTATTTAGATCAGGGGTAAAGAAGCCCTTTCGTTATAGCAGGGGCGTATGATCTTTACGCATACCTTATGGGCTGCGTTAAGCAACAGTTCATATGCGTTCTCTCCTCTCTTTCTATCTGAGCGAAGGTTTTGTTGTTGGTGCATGCAGACCTATAACAACAACTTCAAATTTCCCTCTCTTCTCTCTCTCCTATGTCTTTGGCAAATTCGTACGCAACAACAATGCTGCTTATGCGTATTGAGCGACACACACAAACAAAAATCGGGTTTCTCTTTCTAATTCTTGTGGTTCTTGTTGCTTCAAGCGGCCTTAAGCTCATTCTGGGCACCCCTGATTTTGATGCTCAGGACAAGATTACAAGGAATATCGGGTGGATTAATAAATAGGGATATTAACTTTAGCATCGCTTAGTATTATTAATTAAAAGACACCACATCAGGTTAAACAATCTGCGGACTACACTGAGAGACTCAGAGGACACCCAAATCGGCTAATAACTCACTACTTCGCAGAAGAAGGATAAATGGAGTCAGAGCCAGTAGAAGACTTTTGAGAATCTTCCCTTGGCAACTTCCAAGACGACGTATCTGAACCTGCTATAACATCTAACACTAATCTAACACCAATCCAAACATAAATTGTACCAATCGAACAAAAAACTTTTCCAGTACAGCGTAAGTTGCTAATCAAAACTATCAACACATGTTTTCATTCAGCTCTGCACTTATCAAAGACAGAAAAAATTGATGCAGAAACTGTTTTGCTGTTATGTGGCTCCTCCAGTTGAGCTAACATCACTGATATGTCTTAGGCTAAGGTTCCAACGGCTAATAATTTTCCCAACATTTTGATGAAAACTTGGCTAAATATCCATGATTGCTGAATTTGCAGTACTTAAAACTATAATTATAGTTCCATACACAAAAAAGTTAATCAAATATGAAAAGTTTGCTAATTTGGCCTATTTATTCAAAAATTGGGCAAATTATTTGCCTGTTGGACCTAAGCTTTACTTTAACACAGGGGTAGGAGCATCGCTATCTACTGTGCATACAAAAGTGCTCACCAGCAGCACAAACGACACAACGAAAGTCGCTGCTCTCAAAACGGTCACAGGATTTAAATACTGGGAGTAAAAGCCCACTGCAGCATGATGGACAAGCAATTCCTGGCCAGCGGCCTTGTGGAAGACCACGCGGACCATTGCCGGCTCCAAGTCCCCCTAGGCAAGATGTCTACATCTTTATGCCTGAGATTGGACAACTGACAAACAATGCCAACAACATGTCAGCCTCTGAAGCACTGACCGTGAAGGAAGAAATCCACAGGCAGACAGTCGACACCATCATCACCGGACTCAAGAACAGCGAAAAAGAGAAACTGCTGCCTCGGTCCACAAGCACGACTCTTGCCCAGCTCAGATCAGGGTTCTCATGTTTCCCATAGCTACCTCGCCACAATAAACTCTGAGGTAGCAGTTGAGTGCCCTGACTGTAAAGGAAGCCCGCATGATACTCGCCACCTATTCGACTGCCCAAATGCTACCACCAATTTCACGCTAGTAGACGTTTGCACGCCGAGTGCGCTACCTTCTTGAGGCTAGACCCCGCGTTTCGACATTCTCTCAATCACTTGTATAATCCCACTCTCTATATCATCCCATTTCATATCTACTATCCACCTCTAACACCACATAAGTACAACCCGGAAAAACGAAAGCCGCTACAACAACACAACAAAAGTATAAGCTGTTAGCTCAACTGCATTCGGCAACAATGCCGCCTAGCAAAATGAACTTCGTTTCAGTACACACACGGAATGCCGAAATGTGAATGTGTTTTTTACCGGCCCCCGCTGTAACCTAATAATAGAATTATGTAAGTCGAGCGCTCAAAAAGTATGTTATTTTAAAAGAGCGAAATCATCTTCTTTCAATTCTTGTTGTTTAGCGCAGGGTTCCCCAAGAAGAGAGCGCGAAAATGTGACTGTATCTCTCTCTAACACACAGTGATGCATGACTTCGGCCAGCATTCGCTGTAAATTGGCAAGTATGTTCGGCCCCCAGGGGCTATGGCTGGGAACTCTGGTTTAGCGACTTGATTCCAGCGTAAGCAAAGGAAAAAGAAAAATTGAGACGGCGTAAACAATTTGCTGCACATAGAGGCATACACACAAAAAGGACACTTGCTGAGTGCGCTTTTTGTGAATTGTTTGGAACATAGCACCTAGATTATGTATATCATACAACGTATTCCCATTTCTTGTGGCCAAAGAGAAACAGAGTTAGCAGTTGTGTTTTTAGTGGGAGACTAATCTTTGTGTCGCACAAAAAATGTTGGTTTGCAGACAACGCGAAATTGTTGTGCGATTGTTGAGACCTCTGGATGCCAAATATTATCTATTTAAGGCGGAGTTGATTCCGTCCGGCTGAACCATTGTAAGAACATTATAAACTTCAGTAGAGCCGGGACCTCTATCCATGATTCTTTCGAGAGGTTAAGCAGAAAGTAGCCTTCTACTAAATGCTGGACAGTGACATAAAAAGTGTAGCAATGTCTCCTTCTCTCCCTCACACCTACATTTTCTATAGAATTCGTTGTGAGCTACGCTTAGATGTGCTGCATGATAAAGTGACCCCCTGTAAAGTCTCCGATCAGAAGCAAGATGTTATCTCTACTTTACAAAAGATAAAGTTTTAGTTTGAACATGGGCCATTCAAGCCTAGCTACAGCGCAAACGGGAAGATTTTACCATCCTTGTGTATAGTTTGTATGAGGCCAAGGGCCAAAAGTAACTGGGTAGAGTTTTTCCCAAATGTTACGGTTAGCAGCGATCTCATTTAAGACTCAACGTCATTCGGTAAGAGTATTGGCTTTTCAGACGTATTGCATAGTTTTTTCTATCAATTGTTTAACGTTATTAACTTCATGAAGGAAAAAACACGATTCGTGTTCTATAAGTCAAGACTGCAATCCCCTGAACTCTCAACAAAACAGAAGCCAAACGCTCGGATCCTTCGTAAAGCCTAAGATTCGGTTCTCGGATAGGTTTTGAAAAGCATCGATTCCAAGGATTTGGTGCAAACCTTGGTTAATAACTAATTCTATTGTTAAAACTTAAGCATCACATTTTTCGGTGAATTTTAAATTGTTGACGGTAAGTGGAAGGTAAAAAACTTCTAAGTAAATATGTAATTTTCAAACAAAACTTCAAATATAATATGCATAATTAGTATTTAAGTTGAAAAACTTTACAAAACGAGGCACCGAAGTTATAGTAAAATGTCTAGAGATTTCCAGAACACCACAGTATATAATATTTTGATCTTTTTAGATGAGAATATATACCTAAAGTTAAGTTTTTTTTAACAATATTCTTTAGCAACGCTTAAGTCATCTTTACCAGAGTTAAATGCAACAAAAATCTGACCTCATATAAAACTGAAGTCTCTAATTAAAATTGTCTGTCTGGACACAGCAACTAAAAGTCTTGGGGTTTAATTAGAAATGACGGAAGTTAAATTAAAAACAATTAATGCTTAATAATCCCAACTCCAGACTGGGGAAGCCAAGTTACTGTAGAGTGAGGCAAGACTTGCTCTACTTAAAGTGATTGATCGGTAGTGTAAAGAAAGAAACACCCCAACTAGTCCATAAGTCATTGTCAAGGTCTAAGTCTGAGACAGGTATGGATATGGAATCTATACAGGTCGATTTCGCGCTTGACTGCCAGCTAGGAAAATCCGAGCTGAGATTCGTGTGATAAATTCCCAGAGATCACCCGCATTTGTGTCACACAGACACACATTTACTCCCTCAGGTAGGGCTTGGCAATTACACTTCTATTATTTTCCACAAGAAAAACTGTAGCAAAAACAAAAACACACACACAACTATGTAAAATCTTCTTCTTATTTTTTTTCTTTTGGTTGGAAAATAAACAATAACAATGAACAGAACAATTGCCTCATGCCTCAAATGCGCTGCATAAATATTGTTTTTTCTACTACTTGGATTTTGGTTGAATTGAAAAGTAGAATTTTTTCCCCACACGAAATACGCTCAATAAATTATTGAAGTGCAGTGGAAGGAAGGGCGGGAGGCCTCCAAATGCATTTCTGTATATTTTATGAGTTTAATGACTTCAGGTCGTCCCCGAAAAGAAAAGTCTTTCCCCAAAAAATATGCATGCCACAGCTCGTTCGCATTCAATTAACGTCAAGCGTCGCTTTTTAGGGACAGGTAAGTGTGTCTTTTCATCTATCACTTTATCAGCGTCTAGCGTCAAAACTAATTTACACGAAGAATAGCGTTGAGAGATGCGAGATTGTGGGACCTTTAAATGGATTCTATTTCTGATATTTTGTTGGAGGTTTAACTAATTGGAATTTATTTGTGTTTGTTGTGGGTTGCCAAGGCTTTTCAAATCGATAGCTAGGCAATTATAGATTAACTGCTGAGTTTCAATTTGAATAAAAAATGATAGCCCCATTAAATGCCAAATATAAATTACAGCTCTCTCTCTCTCTCCATCTCTTTAAATATTAAATGTGATTCACCCGGTTAATCCTCAAAACACACTTCCTTAAGGTGAGTCAATTCAAAAAAGCTGGCTACCTGCCTTGGGCAGTTATGTAGGCTTGACATACATATAGAGGCACACAATTTGTGAATTGCCTTCGAGGCCTAAGCAAATATACAACCTTGGCGATAAACGTTAGCCGCTTTAGTGCCAATTGCAAAAAATAATGTTTGTGAAATGAATCACCAAAATGGGAGAGCTAATCAGTAGCGCTAACGGGCTTTTTCTTAGTTATTTTAGTTGTCACTTTATCTGAGAGATTGCTTCCCCAAAAAGGTGAGCTCATTGGAAACCGGTTGACAAAATAAGCACCGTGGGCCAATTGTATAGTTTAATTTTGAATTTGGAAAATAGTATTCTTTATAAATCTAGAAATGTTACAGATTGGGAGACCCAGCACTGCTTAAATTGGAATCTGGTCTGGGTATCGGCAGAATTTCTGCTAGGTCGGAGTCATTCCACCATCTAAACATATATGTACATATAGTATATAAAAGGCGTCTAAACCGCTACACCGAATTTTTCGAAATTTTCACAGTATGCTCATGTCGATCAGGAAAGAATCATATGCTAAGACTCAAGTCTGTGAAGAGGTTCGAAAGCTGTTAAAAACTTTTTAAAAGTGGGTTAGGGTTATATCTCAGAAATTATTTAAGCTATAATCTTGAAATTAGGTCTGTTAGGTTGGTAGTGTGAGTATTAGACATTTTACATATCTCAGAAATCATAATCTTTGAATATCAATCATAGAACTTTTAGCAGGCTCCAGGTCAATAAATGATGATTTTGTTCATAACTTTTCTAAAACAAGACTCGCTATATAGCTATTACATAAATCACCCCAATTCAATCATCAGCAGTCTTTGCCTATCTTCAGCGAGTTAGCAGAAGCCACCTAATTCTAGCATTGCTATAACCGCTTGGGCATTCTAAAGGCAGGCTTATAGCAATATGCGACATCAGCAACAAATGCCAAGTCGCAGAAGCTTTGAGTGTGCGCGCGCCCGGTATCGGCCCTTCTGTTTAAACTACAAACTACAAACATGGTTGTAAGTATGTAGTTAGTTAGTTTGGACAATATCGATTTGCAGCCAGTTAATGCGCTCTTATAAGAAACATATCCTCACAATCTACTCTACATATAAAACAGTTTGTCCTGACTGACTGACAGACTGATTCACTCAACGCAGAGCGCAAACGGTAAGAGATAGAAGGCTGAAATTTGGACAGGGGTTTCCTTTAGTGGTGAAAGTGCGTACTAAGACAGGGTTTTGGGAAATTCCAACCGGAAAAGTCGGAAAAGCGTCGGAAAAGTTTGTATGGGAAAAATTTTTTTTTCATCCGATTGACTTGAAATTTGATTTGTAAGCATTGTACGCGAAATAATTCGACACGTGTTTTCCCGATTTTGGAAAATCCGTCCACGAGGAAAATGGCCGGAAAATTCTGCATGAAAAAAACTATTTTTCATCCGATTGGCTTGAAACTCGGTTTGTAAGGAAAGAATACGAAATAGTTTGAAATGTGATTTTCCAATGTCGGAAAATCCGCCCCAGGCGAAAAAATTCCCGGAAAACTCTGTAGGCAAAAACTATTTTTCATTCGAATGGCTTGAAACTCGGTTTGTAAGGATAATTTGAAATGGGGCGGTAATAGTAACGATAACGATAACGATAATGATAACGATAACGATAACGATAACGATAACGATAACGATAACGATAACGATAACGATAACGATAACGATACCGATACCGATCCCGATCCCGATCCCGATACCGATACCGATACCGATAACGATAACGATAACGATAACGATAACGATAACGATAACGATAACGATAACGATAACGATAACGATAACGATAACGATAGCGATAAAGATAACGATAACGATAACGATAACGATAACGATAACAATAACGATAACGACATCGGTAACGGGAACGGTTACTGTAGCGGAAAGGTCACGGTGGGTGGGAAGTGGGAAGGATGTGGGTGAGAATTGGCGGGAAAACTCAGCAGCAAAGTCGTTGCGGGGAAAAGACAAAGTAGTAAAACGATGAATTCAAGCTGATCTATGTAAGATTCGCTTTGTGGGCTCTACGGGGAACACAAATTAAAAAGGCTATACTGATGGCGGCGCAGCGAAGCTCGACGGGTTATATGCTAGTGTCTTTATATAATAAGACATACTTCCTAACAGCTCGTGAGCATCAAAGCAAAGCCCAAGTGTTTCTATTTATATGAAGTACTGTAATACAAGTAATTTATTATGTAAGGTTTTTTCTGATCACGTGATTAGGGACTAGGGATGAAAGGGGTTTTCAGTAACCCTTAAAATTATATTTTCCCCTATTGTGTGCTTTGCCACTGGCTTAACTCTTTACTTAATTCATCGTGCACAGCGAATTAATTATTAATGGTGTACTCTAAAAATTCAAAAATGTATAGAGGAGAGTTAAAGGAAGATGTGAATCTTTTTTCACTTCTTTGGTTCATTACTTTAACAACACTTGTCTCTCGTGAGAATTCGTGATTTCGTGAAAATTTTTGTATGAATTAAAAAATGTGGTTAAACAACCAAATTGTCCATTTAGGAGTTTCCGTCTTAAGCCCTTTACGCAGTTAGAAAGTAACGAGAAGTAATGTAAGCTTTTCTTATAAATCATATATTACTTCACAACTGCGTATAGAAGAAGAAAACTTTCTAGAACCACACCCAGAGAAATCTAGCAGGAATTGGCGAGAATGAAATCGGTTTCAATTTAGATTTGTTTCTTCTTGACTTTTTAGGGCGGAAACTGCTCAAATTCGAGAAGACAACTGATCTCGCCTTTGAACTTGTGAACGAGGGAAGAGCGTTATTGACGAAATAATCGATTTTAAGGATTGTATAAAACAGGGCTGCAAACCCAAAAAATTTTTGGGAACCTTCGGTTTGTTCGAAGTTCGAACCAAAATTTACCAACGGTTAAGGTTCGAAAATTTGAGGTTCGAGGTTTTTGGGCATTGGTTTTGGTTCGAACCTTGGTTCGTTGCATATTTTCCCAATATATTTAAATTACCAATACAATAGGTATACACTTGACGACGGGATACATTCTTAGTCCGCATTTACACGGTCAAGCAAACTTCATGAAGTTCCTCATGAAGTTTTTGTTTGTAGGGAAGAGGTGTAGGGGGCAGTCGAAGCAGGCAAAGCTTCATGGCAAGCTGGCAATGAAGTTTTCCGATATGTATTAGTATAAGATGAAAAATTTGTGCCAGTTTTCTCTGATTTAGTGTCTGTTTATGTTCTGTACAAAAGGTACACAGAATATTTGTGCAAATGTATGTAACCACCAGAACAAAGCATCTCTGACCATATTAAGTGTATACATATCTCGGGTTCATCTATTTTTGTCCTCGAGGTTCGGTTCAGGGTTTGGTTCACAGTAAAAACAAAGCCAGAATTCCGGGTTCGAACCGGTTCGGTTCAAAAGCGGTTTGTAGCCCTGGTATAAAATATAGACAAGGTTAAAAACATCTCAATTACAAAAAAAACTATGCTTCTACAAGAGACTTGATCCAACGACCTCGATGTTTTCTTAACGAATGTCTTGCCTACTCGACCACGGCTGTTGTTGCTTGCTGAGCGGCAAAGTGCCAACTGCTTACATTCTTAAGTATGATTTTGACGCCAGGTCATGCTTATGCTTGTTGGTCGAGTGAGCTAAGGCGACGTCGTTCGTGTGTTCAGTCTTCGAGGTCCCGAATTTAAGTCTCCCATTAAAGTAAGTAAAATGCAAATTTTTTAATGGTATCTCAACGTCAATTACAGCTTAGAAAAAAATAAGTGGTGATGGTGGTGTGGTGTGTTGGACTTTTCTCTTTCTATTTTCTTTCTTTATAGATCTATGCTTCATATGAAGCCGACTTAGGGCTTGATTTCAGTATTTTCGACTTGGATCCAAGAATATTTCGACTTTGCGTACTTTTACAACAAAACTGCTTGATATCAAGCACGATCGGCTTCACTTTTTTTTCTGAGTGTGGTGACTTTGTAATAGCAAATATGTGTTCGTAGATATTTATTTTCTTTTTGAAACAGAATCTTCTCAAAGTGCTTTTAGAATTCTACGGATAGTTAAAAATAATAAGTACATAGCGCTTTGTACTTTCTAAATAACTTAGGCAATTAAAAACATATTCGGGATCATGAAATGTTACTGTTCTTAGGATTTTAAAATCTTTTCCGATTTTATTTTTAGGAACCGCCCAACCGCAAATCGATTAATAAAAAAAAATTTTATATGTCAAATTTTTGGAAATTTGTTTCGCCCAATTGGAACTGCTTGCCCACTGTGCAGAGGCGGCCTTATAAAAGCCAGCTATTGATTGCGTTACAAAAGAGCTGATAAAGTACAAATAACTGTTTCGCAAAACAGAACCTAAAATAACTTCCCCCAACTTAAGGTGTGTGTGATGATGGTAGTCAGCATTTACAAAGGTTGTCCACCTTGCTAGATGACACAGTTTTAATATTATAAATAATTTCAATTAGTAATAAGTTTTAGGGGAGATTTACGGTTAACGGATTAATAATTATGTGGTTTTTATTTTTCCAAAAAACGAAATGAGTGGCCCACAATTAGCAAACTTTAGGCGAATTTAATTTGTTTCTATTAATAATAAATTTTAAATGGAATTTGTGGTTTTTATTTATCAATATAAAAGGAAATGAGTGGCCCAGAATTCGTAAACTTTGTTCATGTCTAAGCCACATTAAAGCGAAAGTGCATTTTTATAAATAATAAAATTAATTAGAATTTTGTATGTTTTTTTTTATCAATTGAAGGAAGTGGTCAAGGAATCAAATCAACTCAGCTGTTCAAAGAGAGGGAGAGCGAAAGCGAGCGAGCGGGGGAGAGAGAGAGTCAATAAAAGCTTTAACAGAAAGCTTACACTATGTGGTGCCATGCCAAATTGAATGACATAAAAAACACACAAGAAAATAAACATTGCATTGTATTTACTTTACTGAAATTTGCAGAAGGTTTTTTTGGGGTAAACAAATGCCCCAGACTTACCGCATAACAAAATTAAAATGTCGAGTCCCACGCGGCACAAGATTCGCTTGTTGGTGTCCATATCTTTGGCTGGTTGTTGTTGTTGCTGTTGCGGCTGCTGCTGTTGTTGAGTGTTGTTGTTGTCGCCTACACTTGGCCTAGGAGATTCAGTGCTGTTGCTGCTATTGTAGTTGTTATTATGATTAACTAATATCTCTCTGTTGTTGTTGTTAATATTGCTGGCCACGTTAGTGGCTGGGTCTGGATCGGCGGCGGCACGCAGCGGTGTTGTCTCACTGGCTGCTGGTTCGTTACTCATGACTTTTAGCTGCTTTTGGCTGAGTTTTAAAATGCTGCCTCTCTGTCGCTCTCTCTCTCTCTCTCTCGTTTTGTAGCTCACTCAGTTGGCAAAAGCTTAAGCTTAAAAGCTTTGCCTTTGGCAGTGAACTTGGAGTGATTTATTCTGATTCAGGTAAGAATTTGGATTTTCGTATACGTCATGGCTGGAGCGGCAGCTCTGAAAAGATAATTCATTTTACAACCGTTGAATATTGCTGCGACTGGGAGAGGAGTGTGAGTAATAGGCAGCGGATTCCCTAATGATAAACAAAGGCCCGAAAGTGATTCATGCTGCATCTCAAAACTAGTTCTCCAACGAAACGGGTTGAATCAACTCTATAGTCCGAAACTGGTCTTTTGAAGGAATTTTCCCTAAAAGGATTTACCTTTTCAATTTCTATAATTTTGTGCCATCATTGGGGCGTTGTAATAAGCAAGCACTGCGCTCATGACTAGCCCCCAGTAAGTATCCCAGACAGAAACAAGGCCCTAATTTGACATACCAACTGACGAAGTGGCAAACGTCAGTCAATCACTGCACGAACCCCACGATCTCCACGATCCCCAGGAGTCAGTCAACTGAATTGCAGTTGTCAGCTTCGATTATGGCCTAGGCCATGGCAACACACACGAACACAACGAACGCAACTAGCTAGATCTGACAAGGCCTACTATTTATAGATAGCCAACGATGCAGCAGTTCGCTGCTCCTTCATGAAGTTAACTGATTCAATTCCTCTGATTAATGCTCCCCCCCTGTAATGACAAAACAACGAGCTGCGTCTTAATTAAAAAATAGAAGAAATCGCAGAGAGCTCCCGCGATTGTATCTAATCTGAGAGTTGTTGCTTGGCGGCATATTTCAAAAAACTTTTGCTATAGTGGGTGAACACATTTCTATGATTTTCTACAATTTTAACAATAAATTAGGAAATATTTGGTTCTAAAGCTCTTTTCGGCAATAGCTGGTACAGGTGACGGCTGTGTAAAAACTTAAAACTTTTGATTAGGTCTTTCGAAGGCAAAACTCTCGCAGCAACTGTCAATATAATAGAAATATGTGGTAAGAATTGGGCCTGTCTTATCTTAGAAAATTTGGTTGGCTACAATAATCTTGAAACCCAAACTTGTGTGTGGATAATATTCGATCATATCACTGCTTAGTGATGTAATAGCATTTTTAGAGTTTTATAACACTCTTTAAAGTGCGTTGTAACACTTCTAAGGGGGATCCACTAAAAAGCTTTTTATACACAAAAAATGGAATTGGATGGTGGAATCTTTATTATGGGCTGAAAGAACTATCTCTGACATTTACTTTTTAAAGATAATTTCTTTCAAATGTTGCGCGACTACGCCGTTAATGGTCCTATTTTGGATCACTCTTTCCAGCATTGCTACACACACACACAGGCAAATTTCTGTTTAAATGGATACGTCAACAAGCAAAATTGTTGCATTTGGGCTGATGAGCAACTCGAAAAGACTCTCGAACTACCTGCTTGGTGTGTTTTATGGGATGCTGGAATCATCAGTCTGTATTTCTTTAAAAAATGAGGCCAGACAGAACATAACCGTCAATGGCGAGCGCTACCTCACCATGATAAATGACTTTTTGTTATCTGAAATTGAAACCCTTGATGTCGGCGACATTTGGTTTCAGCAAAACGGTGCTACGGTACACACAGCGCGCGAAACAATGGCTTTATTGTGAAATCATTTCGGTGAGCAGCTTATTTCGCGTTCCCGACCTTTCAAATGGCCGCCTAGATCATGTGATATCACACCACTGAACTTTTTACTAAGGGGTTACGTAAAGTCAACAGTCTTCATCGATAAGCCAGCTACGATTCAAGATTCGGAAGTCAACATTATTCGCGTAATTCATGAGATACCCCTAGCCATGCTGGAAAGAGTGATCCAAAACAGTGACCATCCAAATGGACAACATTTCAATGAAATTATCTTTACAAAGTAAGTTTCAGCGATAGTTCTTTCAGCCCATAATACAGATTCCACCAATCAATTCCACTTTTTGTGTTTTATTTGTAATTTAAAAAAAAACTTCTTAATGTATCACCCTTTACTTGAATCAAGTATGAAAGAATGCTCATTTCAAGTACGGATTTTACTTGAAAATCAAATGATCTTGACTCGAGACTGAAGTAAGTACGGAATTCTAATGTCAAAGCGAATTGAAACCGAGGGCAAGTTCCAAACTGAGAGAGAAAATCTCTCTTACTAATACAGTCGGACTAAGGGGCGATTTCTCTTCTTCCAAATAGCTGCTATGTGTCAGATAAGTTTAAAATTTACTTTGTTATTTGTTAGTCTATGTAGAAGATGTGAAATCGGCACTAAATGGGTACACACATGTACACAAATTTATTTTGTGTTTCCTTGGAATTCCCAACCAGTTATTGCACTTTCGAAATGAGAAGGTAGCTATTGAATTGCAGTCGATGGGCCAAGACAGCAACCAGCCTCCATTGTGGCGTGATTTGTGTTCCCGTGTGTTGTTGAAATAAGCCTTTATCGAGCTAAAGTCAAACTCCCGCTAAAATCGGAATCTAGACAACTATTCCGGGATAACAGAATACGTACTCAAATCAATCCTTTCGTACTTGGTTTGAGAAAATCTAGGCTTAATTGACTTCTAACATTGAGCGTGTTCAGCCGAGTAATTGATCCCTTAGCAGGTATCAGGAATAAATGGAGGGAGCAGTATCACTTTAAAGTAGCGTACTATTTCTTTGATACATGCTCCTGTATCATGATACCTCAAATTGGCTATCATAATGCCGCATCACTCCAGTTCTGTAGGAAGATTATTGCAAATTTATAATTGATCAGTGAACAAATTGTTTTGCTGAACACGGCCATTGTTTGGGATTGATTTTAGCCCGTATATCTGCGATTGTTTTTCTGTATATGGACTGTATAATCATTTTATTTTACTGATATATCTTTCAAAGGGGTTCAAAAGTCATTTACTCTTTTCCGCACCTTTTACCAATTCATCAAAACACTCCACTCATCTCATAATCTTATGGTCATCTGCCACACTTCCACCTTATCGAAAAACCTCTCATGTTTTACTGCTTGTTAAGACAAAAAATATGCGGCATTTTAGTGACAGGTTCTTTAATCATTTAATCGATTAACTTATGACATGCAACAAGCATAAGACCAGATGCGTCTTACCCTCCAATCCCCTACATAAATGTCATTTATTTTGAAAATTTGTTTCCAGCTGCGAAATAAGGTCAACGATGCCCAGCCGCCAAGCAGGGTTAATATCGAAACGGAAAAAAGAAAATCATTTACATAAACAACAGGAATTTATGGCACCCAGCGGAATGATTAACAAAAAAATATGGAAATAAGTACGCACATGGTTAATTTTTAATTATTTGTTCGTTCAATCAAAAAAAAAAAAGGCGCCAAGTTCATTGCACAACATTATTACTCTACAATTTCAATTTCAGGGCCATGCCATGGGAGGGCACTTGCAGACAACTTGACGACGCTTCGCAACGGAAGGCAAACCGACACCCCTCAAACCAGTAAGTTCAAGTGTGGTCCGTTTAGTATGTAAAATTGCATGTTTTTATACGCTTTCGGGTATCAATTCGGGCTGAAATCAGCATAATTTGATGTACAATTACATGAGCTTGACATTGAAATCGAAGACCAAATAGAAGGCAGTGCAAACTTAAGTGAAATTCTAGAAGAGATGTGCAAACATGAACTTTATTGAAGAACAACCAACCAAATTACGCTAAACTCAGGAAGAAATGGCTTAAGTATAGAATTCCTGTTAAGGGGCTTACTGGAGGACCTGTTAAACATAATCAAGAACTATTGGCAAATGTTGAAGTAAGTGCTGTAAAATAAAAATAATAAATCTTCTCAGTTAATCGGTAAAGTGTCAAAACTTTTGTGCGATCCAAGCAATCCGATAGCCACAAATTTCCAACAAACTCATTTAGGATGTTTGATAAAGTCGGAAGATGTATTTAAAGCAAAAAATACAAGACCTTTTTGCCTAGAGCGAACGGTAAAATAATACCCGATTCCTAACGCTGCATTGCTCTTTTTTGGCCTCTAGTTCATTGTAATAACATCAGAGCCTCCAGCCATTACAAGAGACCTTCATACTAAAAATTTTACTTCCCACACTAGTGCTAAGCGAAAAGAAGCAGCTGAAGCTAAGAGCACAATAAAAATTTTATATTCTAATTGATTGAGATGATCTAGCTTATTATCTTTAACTAACCTTTAAGATGACCAATGTCAAATCATTTGTTACAAGTTTAATTCTTCTTTGTTGTTACAAAAGAGAGCAGTATACGCTCTTGTACTGCCTGTTTTATACACAGTAGATAGGGACGCGCCGGACTATGGACTTAAGTTATGAATTTAAGAAAATTTGCTCAAAACTCTCGGACTGTGAAAACAGCTGTAGACGATATTTAAATGCGTTAGTAATGCCTTCGACACTAAAATTTTATTCGTAGTTCGGTACTTACTACTATATTTAACGAGAGTGTAAGTTAAAGTCGGCCTTGCCCGTGTTCGATATAATCGTTACTCAGGGGATGAAATGTTTAAAAGCCTTTCCTTCTGTAAATTAACAAAGCATTAACATAAATGTTAACATTTTAACATTGTGTTGGCATTATGTTATGTTGCTGACAACAAATATATGACAAAAGTTGTATTCCTTGAAGCAAAGCCGACAAGTATATAAAGTTTTTTATAACTCCGATTGTACCTTCGGTACAGAGTATATTAATTTTGTGCCACAGTATGTAACAGCGAAAACTAACTATTTCCGACCCTAAAAAGTATATATTCTTGATCAGCATCAACAGCCGAGTCGATATAGCCATGTCCGTCTGTATGAACGCACAGATCTCAGAGATGGTAAGAGATAGAGGTTTGACATGTATGGGACATGAGCTTCTTATACTTGCAGGCAGATTAAGCTTATTTTCAATCTTTGCCACGCCTCCGCCCGCCCCCGCAATTTGAAAAAAACGTCATATCTCCCATAGTTTTGTAAATAGATGGTTCATACCTTCTAGAGATATTTAGTAAGCAAGATTCATTATCGATTTGCTGAAGAAATGATAAAGATCGGAGGAACGATACTCAGGATATGAGCAAAAGAAAGTCAATTCACACGCCCTGTGGCAGCCCTGGCCACCTCTGGTCACACC
Organism: Lordiphosa magnipectinata; assembly: GCA_037044535.1. Lineage (NCBI taxonomy): Eukaryota > Metazoa > Arthropoda > Insecta > Diptera > Drosophilidae > Lordiphosa > Lordiphosa magnipectinata. Next base: position 443,059 of record JBAMBO010000555.1, read on the forward strand.
ATTCATCGAGCACCATCCCTAACGCAGTAGCAGAACGATAAAACACGCGCCATCCCTGACGCGCAGTTTCTGGCTTGGCTTCGATTAGCGCGGGTTTGTTGGACTCAACGATAATTTTTAGCTTAAGTTACATTCAATAAAGTTAGTTACATATTAAACCTCGTAACTAAAGCCCTGGCGTTAGTGACGTCATCTATTGGTCAGTTTTGAAAATCCCTCATTGTTCAATGCAAGTAGTGGCGCCATCTATTGCACAGCAGCGTTGCTTTCAGCTGCTACTCCAGGTACAGAGTATATTACAGTCGGGCTTGACCGACTTTCGTACTTTTTTATAAACGATCTTTATGAAAATTTCAGAGATTACTATCTTGTAGTCTTTGGAATAGATAAGAAATTACTGCCATCATGATACAATAACTACCGGAAGTGCCTTTATCGAACCAGAGGGCTACAAAACACACACAAAAACTAGGGACACTCAATTGTTAATTACATTTTTTGACAGCTTTCGATAGAAGTAGTCGATTCGCTATACCAGTTTAAAACCTTAAGTCATCGAACCGACTGAGAATATTGAAGCTGCGCAGTGCGCTCCATGGACCTCCATGATGTGAATATGTACAGATATATCGATATTTTAATTTTAAGGTATTTTTAAGACATCGAATGATGGTCACACCATAGACACTGTAAATAAAATGGATAGACAAAAAACCGTATCGACAAACCGTTAAGAGATATTGTAAATAGAAAACCGTGTAAGTAAAAAAGCTTGTAAATAGTGTGTAAATAAAAAACAGAAAACCCGGAAAAACACTCGTTAACAATCTAAATATGGCGAATGCCATATTTAACACTTTTTAACAAAAACAAACTTTATCTGACAATAGGAGTCTTCATTTCAAATTTGTGCTCTCTGAGATCTAGGTGTTCATACAGACCGACGGACGGACAGGCCTATATCGACTCAGCTGATTAAGAGTATATATACTTTATGGGATCGGAGATGTTTCTTACTGCCTGTTAAATAAACTTGCACAAACTTAGAATACCCATTTGTTGTATTCTTCGAATAGAGGGCATAAAAGTGAAAAAGTTTCTTTGAAGAAACGATTAAAAATCAAATGAACTTCATATGAGTATTTTTTTTTCTCAGTGCACAACAATATTTATCATTTTGCTGATAGCGGGTTGAGGAATGAAGGCAGAAATGAACTGTTTGTTTGGTAGCCACCGCTTTTGTGAATGTTGCTTAATTGAAGGGTGGTACATACAATTGATTTTCATGAATCACTTTTATATTCGCCAAGAATTAACACTTGGGAAAGAACCTTTTAAGGTTAAACTAAGATAAACAGACTTTTATAGCATACAACTTAATCTCGGAATAGAATTTAGTATCAAAACAAGTTTGCCATATAAAAGTAAGCACCCTTTATAAATATTTGGAAAATAAAGCGCATTTCTTTTGGCATATTAAACAATTGATTGACATTAAGTACTTGTAATAATAAATGTTTTTGGAATTTTTGGCCCGTTGCCCAAAAGTAAATGAAACGTGACGGATTAAATGGTTCACTTAAAAAGCCAAGGCACCATGAAAAGGCTACAAAAATCAAAGAACGCAATTCTAATCACCCTCCATTGATAAGGTTTATAAGGTTGATAAGATTAGTGCTTACCTTTAAGCAAAAGTAAAAAAAAACAGCCAAGTCCACCTCAATAGCTCGATTTCGCTGGACAAAAGAAGACTGTGAATGACCTTGACCATTAAGACAAAAAATCGATATTAGTTCAAACGTTCCGCCAAATCAACCGCTTCCGTTTTGCTCACCCGCTTTCCTTTACTTGTTTTGTATATTTTCGCTTAACAACTATTTGGCATATTTGTTTATCTGACCATCAATTTGTGAGCTTCCACAGAACCAAACTGTTTGCCATCAATAAAAATCAACCAAAAAGGTATTATTACCTTCACACTCACATATAAATAAACAGTTTCTATATTTATACATAAAGATGTACAATGTATGTATATTTCGGGATTATAATTTACCTTTGCCCAAAATAAAATTGCTTGCTTAAACAGGCTTTGTTTATAACGTCATTGTTGAATTTTTGTTCACAAAATGATATCTATTTAATTAATGAATACAAAAAATCACGCAAAATTTATGTGGTTCCAAAACGAAGGGAAAAACATCCGCAACATCCGTAACCGAACGCGACAAAAGTTAAAGTGAACTGAGCACGAGCACTGCGCACAACGCTACGCAGTCAGAGAGTCGAAAGTGTGCGTTGTGGTGGAGGAACGTTCTGTAATGAAACTGAAATCGAAACAGTTGTAACAGGGCTTTAGACGGGGTGGATGTGGATGATGGATGGGGCGCTAGGTTCTAGTAGCAAATTTTTATTAAACGAAAACAGGCAAAATGTAGAAAGAAGTTAAAGAACTAGATAAGAAGAAAGAAAGTAAAGGGTTCTGTAGTTTGGTAAATGAGAAAAGAATGCGTCGTGAATTAAGAAAGGAAGAAGGAACAAAGGAAGGCAGCACCTCAAAGAACCTCAAAGAACTGGTTCGGTTAGCATTTTTTGGGTCCCTTAAAATCTAATTTCCAATATTTAACCTTCAACCGGAACCGTCCCGCTATATTGTAAACGGTTCAAACAATCATTTATGTCAATTTCTAAAGAACTTTTCAACTTTCTCGCCATGTGTTTAAGAAACCCAATGCAAATTTGAAAAGGGAATAAAGCATAAGTCAAGTTGGAAAAGGAAAAGGGTGATGCTACCTTTCACTTTCCAAGACAAGGTACTTTAGAGCAGCGTTGGCCAACGAGAGCGAGGCCAAAAAGTGAGAGTGTATTGGTGTTTGAAAATAAAGCGCCGTGAATTTGCCTCGACCTGACCGCATCAGGCTAGCCAGCGACTGAAAGGTTTTTTGCTCTCTTCTCCCCAGTTTCGGCATGCGCTCGGCTCCTATATGTGTAAATTGCGAAATGTCATCGCTACCCCGGGGGTACTGTTGACCATGGCTGCTTTAGAGTACCTATGATTAATACCAATAGGGAAAGAGCTCCAATTGACTTGGACGCGTTCTCCAGTACAAAAATAGGTCAACTATCTAACTATCTACTACTGTGGGCAAACAATATGGGGAATTTGTTTATAAATCAAAAAATCTTTATGCTTAAGCTAAGGTCTCACAGGTAAATAATTTCCCCAAATGTTGGTGAAAATTTGGACAAATAGCCATGATCGCAGATTTTTTAGGACAAAACTAAGTAAATTGTTTAAATATGGCCAAAAAGTTACCCAATTTTTCTTATTTAGACCAATTTTGATTAAAATTTGGTCAAATTATTTGCCTGTGGGACCTTAGCTTTAGTCAAAAAGGCCTGTTCTTGTTTCCAAATCCGATTGATCGGTATCAATTCGATTTGGAAATTTCAAGCCAAAAGTCGAAAAACCAAGTCAGTTTTTTGAAGCGGGAACGTTTTACAATTCCGATGCCGCATGATTTGATCGAAATCGAAGACGGTAACAGGCCTGAAAGTTTGCTTTAGCCGGCTCGATTCAATTTAATCTACTCAAATCAACAGAGTTTAATTACAACATTTTGGAATAGCAATGGTATATGCGTACAGCGCTGTTTCGAGAATCATCACAATTCTTTCATCAGCGTACTTGTTGCTTTTCACACAACCTGCAAACTTTGTTTTTATACAACTTGTCTTGGCGAATAAACACTTGGGGATTCCAATGGTGTAAAATTCCAGCCCGAAATGTTTTGTTTACCAATTGTTCTTCTTATGAAATCTTATTCTTGTAAATTGATTTGAAAATTCATTTTATCCGCCTCAAAGTAGTACCCCCTGGAGATATTTTTTTCTATTTTTCGAATTTTCAAAACATGCTGTAATGTCTTCATCCGGTTTAGCCTTCAATTCCTTCTGCGTTTCGGTTTCCGTTACGTTTCTATCTCTTCTATCTATTCAAAACGGAGTCCACGGAGCTGTCAATTGATTTAAGCCAGGGTTCCACAAGCAGAGAGCGCGAAAATGTGACTGTGTTTCTCTCTAACACACAGTGATGCATGACTTCGGCAAGCATTCGGTGTAAATTGGCGAGTATGTTCGTGCCCCAGGGGCTACCGCTGGGGAACTCTGACTTAAGCGAATAGCCAGAAGTCACATGGTGCTAAGTCAGGCGAATTCGATGGTTGCGGAACAATAATGGTCCAGTTCTTGACGAAATGATCACCCGTTGGGTGCAGTGTGAGTAAAATGGTCACTCAAAATGGTTTTCACTGATCCTTCCGACATTCCAACAAGGTCAGTAAGGTCTCTGACTGTCAATCGACCATTTTGGTTGTTGTTGTTGATGTTGATGTTGATGCTGTCGGCGTGCCTCTTCTTTAACGCTTTCTCGACCCTCTTTGAACATTTTGTACCACTCATAAACTCTTGTTTGAGCTTAAGCTTAAGCATAAAGCTTGCTCACCGAAGGCCTTTTGCAACTTTTTCAACACATAATTTCATGGAATTACGTTGTTGAATCGTTTCAGACATTACAAAAAACGACAAATTTAGCTGTTCCCAAAAGGACGCGTATGTCAAACTGCAATGAATATTTTGACGTGTTATTTTGCACAGATGTCAGTTACAGTGTGGCCAACTTAAAAATAAAAGCATTTGGGGCTACCGGAATCCCAAAACAAATTTAAATTCAAATTTACCGGTATTTTTTATTTGTTGAAAACCTAAATCATCCAAATTTTACAGATTTGCAGCTATGGAACAAAGGCATTAAGACAGAGTGTCCCAGCCATAGCCCCTAGGAGCCGAACACACTCGGAAATTCGCAACGAATACTTGCCGAAGACAATTACATTTTCCGTCCTCTCCTCTTGAGAAACTCTGCATTAAGATGTAAGTAAATTAGGTCTGGCCAGCTTTTAGCCACCGCTGGCTGAGGTCAGTCGTGCAATCACACATACGCAAGCCGAAGTTATGGCTGTTTGAATCGCTGAGTACAGAAAATCAAGTGAGTAAATTCAGTGATCAGCAAACCAAAAAGAAACTAACACCTCCCGAACGAAAAACTGAACGATTTGTTGATGTAGCTTTTGTATGATTGTTTCTCGTACAAAAAGAACCCCACGACTTAATTTTCAAGTTAGCTTTGCAGTTTCAATAGATCGATGAATCTAGGATCAGGCTTGAAATCCGGTAAATGTTATTAAATTTGGCTTATTCTTATACTGGCAGCCAAAAATGATCTGATTGAAGCTCGAACCGCCTTATAACTGGAAGGAAGAACGAAAGTCTTAGGTACTCATTTGAAAATTTGACGATTCTACCATTTGAATGCTGTTCCATTGCCACTTCATGCTATGATCACAGATCAGAGAGAACGAGAGAAAGAGCGCAAGCGCTCTCTCAGCAGCAGCAGCAGCTGCTGCCCTCTGTCTCTGCTGCAATGCTTCCCACTTATGTTGGTTGTTGGGGTTAGTTGCTTTTAGTTCTTCGAGCCTAACGGTTCGCGATCAACACCTTTCGGTTCTCGGTGTATGTCCGTGTCCCGGCTTGTTCGTCCAATTTCCGCTGTGCGCATGCGAAACAGAACTCGAAAATGCAAGTGCAAACATTTAATAATTGACCTGCCATGGGCAGACGGAGAGAGAGCACTCTAAATGAAAGCACGCACACACACACACATTTAACCATAAATTTCCATTTCAATTTGGCTTTGTGCCTGGCCAGCAATATTTGATCACTTGCGCAATTTCCATTACCATTGGCATCCGTTGCTAACAAAACGCCGACTCTGTGTATTTTACATTATCGATTTTTTTTGGGTGGGTTTATTTACTCACAATTAGGGCAACTCAAACCAACGCCGACGCTTATCTTCGTAATACCCAAAGGCAAATAGAGAGACAGAAAGTCACCGAGTTCGAGTCCATTAGCACATTCACATTCGAGGCTCAGTCAAATATTTGTGCTGATAAGATGACCACCTACATTGCCGTGTCCAGGTGCATTAGAGCAACCATCTACTGAGGATCACTCCTCCTTACTCCACCTTCTGCACGTCTGCCCACTCCCCAATTTAACATGAGTAGTCTGCGTCCTGGCAGTATATGTGATACCACACCATTGCAACGATTCGAGAGTCAGAGCAGCAGTGGCGAGGAGCCATCTTCACCCACCACAGCCTTGACTCCGGCTTCAAGTGCTTCGGCGTCCCATCATCATTTAAACAACAACAACAATGTAAAAGTTGATTTACAGCTACCCACATATGTGGGTGCCACTGGAGTGACCACTGGAGGAGGAAGAGCTAAGACGCATATGCGAGGCACAACGCATATCTTTGGACGTATTTTTCTGGACTTGTGCTTGCTTAGTTGCGGTGAGTTGGAAATTTCACGAATTTGCAGCTAAATGGAAAAAATGGATAAAAAGCTTACAAAAATTTTTGGGTTCACATAAAAAAAAAAAATTCTAAATTCAAGTACGATCGTTTTTAGATGTATTCCATTTTTCAATTCTCTTGGGGAAAAAAATGTAGAAAATTCTTAGTATTATTTTCAAATGGTTTTTAAATGTAATAAAGTGTTTTGAAATGCTTTTCGATCATACTTTTTAATTGTAATTAGACAGGATATTTTTAAACTCCACCAAAGGTACACAGAGTATATTAAGTTTGAGCAAAAGTATGTAAAAGAGAGAAGGAATCATTTCCGACCCTATAAGGTATATATATTCTTGATCAGCAACAACAGCCGAGTCGATATATGCTTGTCCGTCTGTCTGTCTGTCCGTCTGTATGAACCCATAGATCATAGATCTCAGAGATAGAGGTTTGACATGTATGGGACATATACTTTTTCAACTTGCAGGCTGATCAAGTTTTTTGCCATGCCCCCTGTCGCCCCCACAATTTATAAAACACGTTATATCTCCCACAGTTTTTTAGATAGATGGTTTGTACCTTCTAAAGATATTTAGTTTTGAAGATTATTTATCGATTTGCCGAAAGACTGGTGAAGATCGGATGAACTATACTCAAGTTATGACCAAAAGTCAGTTCCCATCAAAGATCTGTTTTGATTTGGTTACAGTAGTGGCGCCATCTATTGGTCGGTTGTGAAATGGTCACAGTAGTGGCGCCATCTATGTCAGTTTTGAAAATCAAGTGGTGGCGCCATCTATTAGTCAAGTTATGACCAAAAGAAAGTTCGCTGCCGCAGCGCAGCATTAGTGCTGCTATTGCAGGAGCAGAGTATATTACAATTGGGCTTGGCTGACTTTTTTACTTGTTTTAAACAAGAATTTGCATACTTGAAATAAGTACCGTACAATTTCTTTGTTGAAGTTTAATAATATCTAAATCAAGGTTTGTCATGAGCGAGGCCAAAAAGAGAGTGTAAACCTAGCTCTGATCTGCTTCATCGAACGCTGGCCATCGATTAAAAAGCGGTTTGCTCTCTTGGCCCAAGCCTGGGCATCACAGACTAGGATATCTAAACGAGACCCGGCCAGCCATAGCTACCACGAGCCGAAGTCAGTCGTGTTTTAATGCAAACGATTGTGTGAATCGGTGAACATTGAATTGAAAGTAAAAAACTTTTTTTTCTATATTTAAGAAAATTGCCCTAGAATCGAAATCGCCTTAAATTTTAGGAAAAATTTCTATATTTAAGAAAAAATTTTCTGTATTTAAGAAATTTATTTTCAAAATTTTGATTTAGAAAAAATTTATTTTTCTCAATGTTTCTTTTTTTGGAAAAAACTTTTCCATTTTTCTAAATTTAAGGGTGAATTTGCTTGATTGCCTTTCTTGAACTCTTAGAACACAATTTCTATTTTGTAGAAAATTCTTCAAAATAAGGCGAGTCGCCTTTGGCACTTTTTTTAGGTCGATTTTCTAAAAATTAGGGCGAAAATGGCACTTTTTAGGGCGAGTTGTTTTTTGAGTGCAGTCAAAAGTGAGAGGCAGCACAAATATTATCTCTTATACTCATTGCTCCATGTCGGCATGCGTTCGGCTCGTGTCGGTGTAAATAGCAATATGTCTTCGGCCACTGCGGGCCATCCGTGTCCATCGCTGATATAAATACAACCGCAATACATTCTTAAATCAAACCCACTTCTGAGTACTTAAAATTAGAACAAACTGTAGTTTTAGCCCCTTAAAACTTTGAAGAATTTAACAATTTGTTCTAAAGACGTGGTCTTTGTACTTTATTTCGCGTTTTCTTTTGCTGTGGCACACCTGTTCTTTGCTCCTCCAACACTTTTAGTCTCAGATTTAAAAAAAGAAGCCAAGAATTTTGCCACCCAAGTGTTTTCTTCTGGCCTCCTCGTGATCCATAATGCCACCGGATGTGGTCAAGATGACATAGCCAAACTGCCTGGAGGGCAGCAGATTGTTGGTCCACTTCTCAATGTCATTGATGGGCACATCGAAACGTGGCGAGATGACGCCGCATTTGTTGAGGCGTCCATTAAGATTGACCACAATCTTGCCCGAGCGATGATCATCAACCATTTCGAATTCGCCAATGTAGCCATGCTTCATCATTACGGTCAGGATTTTGATGATGACTTTGGAGCAGGGACGAAGCAGAACCTGTCGCTTGCCACGCTTCTCGGCATTGTTGAGGCATTTAAGAGCTTCGGCCACTACGTTCATACGTACCATGATGTCTTGGATTTACTTGATTTAGATGGAAATCAAATCAGCCTGCAACGATGTAAAGGCCAAGAAGATATCTACCCTCACTCCATAAGCAAAGTATTAGAATCAGTTGGGAATTTTAAGTACATTTTCATGTTTTTAGTTGGCATTTTCTAGTGCATACACTTTTGGTTTGGCTTCGTAAGCCTACTTTGTACTCATAAAAATCATAAACGAATTTGGCAACAATATGGACCCCATATCTAAATGAAACGGCGTAGCAATTTATCCAGGTATAGGCCTTATCGCTCAACAAATTATGGCTCTAATTGCATAAAACACATTCCTGTTTCATATGATTAAATGTCAAGCCATATTGATAAAACTATAATTGATACCCTAAAATCCCTACTGGAAAAAGATTCTTATCTATCAAATAAATCAATTATGATTGATACGCTTTAGGTTACTCATCCCTCTGTCATACCCAGTCATAACATTATCAATTGACCAACTTATTTTACCTCCGTCCCCTGGCCACACTTTCACACGTTTCGCTGCATTTCTTTTGTTTTATGATTTGGTATCGTGAGTTATACCAATTGATCTTGTGAACTTATTTTTATGAATCCATCACGCTGCTTTTTCTTGTAGCTTTCCAAGTATGTGCCTCTTGCGAGGTGCCACTATCTACTTTTCTAGCTGATTCGAACTGAGGAAACTCTGAAAATGCTTCCCACTGGGTGTGTGTGTGTGTGTTTAACAATGTCTAAATAATGATAAAGCAGATTCCACTTCCCTCCAATCAACGCCGTAAATATTCGCTCATCGAGTGTTTGTCTGTTGTATTTGATTCAATTTGTGTGCGAGTGTTTTTTTGTTTGGGGTGAATTTATGGTATTTTACTCTGCACATCAACATTCATCATTGGAACTGTTTACCCAAGTCCAATTTAGGCTTGATCAGCACAGACCTTGCTACATATTGGGGCCGTGCGTCAGCTAGAATTGGACACCAGTCATAGGCATTACCATCATGGGCTATGGCCACCCGGTTTGCCGTTTTGTGCAAAAAAAAAAGAATATGTAATGGTGACATAGATAGAAGAATTGAGATAAGTATTTCTGCCATGGACAGTGTTTGATGTAAGTAAAGGGAGATAAGTCAAAGAGAAACTCAGATATCCAAACAACTTTTGCTACTTTAATAGTAAAAAACTATTTGTATAATGAAACGGTTGAAAAGTCGGTGCTCTTTGAACTATAGATAAGTCAATTGGATACCAATCTCCACTTAAAACTGAAGGCAATTAGTCAAAGTAAAACAGATTTGGCTTGCTTGAGAAGTTTTATAGGCTCCTAACTGATGCGGCGGTTCCTGATCAGCTAGAACTTTTAAAAACAACCCATCTAGCCTCTTGAAATTCTAACCAATATAATTAAAGAATTACAACCCGGACACTCCGAAAGGTATATTTCTTGGATTTCCCAAAAATAAGGACTAAACCGTTTTCGGTTAATCTCATAACCAAGCAAAACACTTAGCTTTGTTGAATTTATTGAATCCTAAACTTACTTTTTGGGGTTGAAAAGGTTTGCCAAAATAGTTTTTTATGACCTCTTATCTCAGTCAAGCTCTTACCTAGATTAAGAAAAGGTTTAAAAGGTATAAAGGAGGTAAATATTAGTTTGTTTTTAAGAACTTGAGTTGATATTGTTCCATTTTCAAGAACATTTTCAATTCAACTGCGGAAAAAGTTTAAATGATTTTGGATCAGTCGTGGCTGCGGATTCCTCAAAATTTTGGGGACTTCGTTGGAATAGGGAACCGAACATTCGTCTTTGGATTGAAGGGGGAAGGGGAAGGGAGGCAGAGCGGCAACTAAGCGTTACTTATACATGCGTTGGATATGCTGCTGCTCCTCCGTCCATTTTCCATGGGATCAGAGATATCACTGCTATACAACAAAACCTTCAACGACCCACTCCGCCCGACTTGATTTATTCTTTCAGAAAAACACAAAAATGTTGTTGGGGTTGAGAACCCGGTATCGGAATGACGCGCTAGCACTTTAAGCCATTGCACACTTTTTCAGATTCACATCTAGAGGACTACTCATACTTGGTTGAGCTGACAAGAAGTTGAGTTGAAAAAAACAAAAGAGAGGGGTCTAAAAGAGAGCCCTCACTCTCTCTCTCTGCCGAAAACCGGTTTTGGTGTTGTGTAAAGCAGCGTTGGCCAACGAGAGCGCGGCCAAAAAGTGTAAAAAAAAGAGCTTTGCTTCGACCTGACAGCATCAAAGGCTAGCCAGCGACTAAAAGGCTTTTTGCTCTCTTCTCCTCAGCTTCGGCATGCGCTCGGTTCGTATATGTGTAAATAGCGAAATGTCTTCCCCCCTTATGGGGTTCTTGTGACCATCGCTGATGTAAAGCAAACATTTTCCGATTGAGTACAATTTTACTCATTCCATGAACATTTGGAACATTTGTTATCAACTTATTTTCTGAACAGGTTTTTTCCCTCTGTGTATTTTTAAATTTCGTTTTAAGTGTTTTCTCATGTTTCCATAATATCTTGAACCAGTAAGTCAAACCGCTCGGGAACCACGAATAGTTCTGTTTTATACCACCGAAGTTCATGGCTTAGAACAGGGATGCTCAGTCACTTTGTTGTATTCCGCAAAGAGATAGCCACGCATATAGTCCTCACGCTTAGCTTATGGCTAAGCGTAGTGCAACCACAACTTCATATGTATTCTCTCTACTCTTTCTCCACGAGCAAAGGTTTTGTTATTGGCTGCGAATGATTTTGTATGCATCAGACAGCCATGAGCGCACACACTCACAATTAAAAATCGGTTTTCTATTTCTATTTGTTGTGGTTCTTGTTGTTTCATAAAGATTTTCTTCATTTGTATTGGTGTCTATGCGTCCGTAAGCTGATTCTGGGCACCTCTGACTTAGAAACACGAAGCACTGCGAGTCATACACAAATTTTTGCTGACATTAGGAAACTTGCACAATTGTACTACGGTACGGTTTGGTTTGTCTCAGAACCGATTCTCATTGTGCCTTGTACCAAAGATTTATAGGTAGATTATAGCTGAAGCATTTGAAATAAAAAACGATTCTTCCTGGAATCTGACATCTCGCTGCCTTTATATTGAAATTAAGCAATACGTTTTAAAAACTGGGTGTTGGCTGAGAGGTTAGGCTTGCCGCCCCTCACTTTTTATTTGCCGGTTCGATTCCTGGTTGAGACTAGCTCCCTTTTTTTATATTGCTTAAACTTTTTTTCATTTTTTTTAGTTTAATATGCGGAAATGTTGGCTTTTCAGCTCTTCGGCTCATCGTGTAAACCTCAATCTGGCAGACAATGAAGGCTGCGAAAGTCTTATTCAATATTTAGATTTTTTCGTTTGTGACTTGACTTGTCATGTCATGAAGCTTCAAATCGAAAAATAAGGCAGTTTGTATGAGATGCGGTATCCACTATATGTAGTGTCTTTGCTTTTACATAACTTTTGAAATTTCGTGGTCATTTTATGTACAATTCACCCTGGTGTTGGGCCTGAAACTTTTATTCAATTTCCAAATATTTTGAGGCTAACACGATATTTCAGCAATTCTAGTGTTAAACTTTCAGTTGTTTTTGAATTTCTTATTATTCTTATTGTCAAAATTAACAAAGACCACAAACAACTGAAGACTAATTGGGTGGAAAAATGTGGCTGCAGCTATCTGATTCTTTAGTAATCGTTTTTAGTTGATTTATAAAAATAAATCTCTAAGGGAGCGCGCACACATGCGACTGAAAGATGAACTGACGGCAGAACTTGAGGCTGATCTTCACAAATAAGCACGCTCCGTGCATGCAAGTGTGTACAACAAGCAGTGGTTTGATCTCCTGAATTCAGTTGTAAGCTCAGCTTTATGGAATCAATCAAGCATGTTAAAATATCATGGTCAGTTCATCTTTCAGCCGCATGTGTGCGTGCAGCCTAAGACTAGCAATAAGAAAAGACTTTTACTCAAAGAATTGCCGGCCCCCAGGTGATATTACTGTGAAACCACTCTATGTACCATAAACTATCTCGAATTTACATCTATTCAGCAAATTTTCAAACAAACTTGCCAAATTCTTAAACAGTTCCCATCCATTCCAATCTCGTTTGAAAAGCTACGTCCAGTCCCGTCACGATACTCTCCTCATAAATTAAATTCAATTCCGTTCCGAACCCATAGTTTTAAATTCCAGCCTGTTTTGAAGATGCAGATTTCTGAATCGATCAAGATATAAAGTTAAACTTTTAACATCTAAAAAAATCATTAAATTGAAAATTTTTTAAAAATGTTTGGCATTTATTTATTATCAAAAAGAAATGCTAGAAAGCGACAATTTTGAAATCTATCTCCTACCTGGAACCTAAATGTTAAATTTAAACCCATACCGCGCCCATCTCTAAGGTAAATCCTGGCAAAGCGTCTGGTCAAATTGATCTTGCTGAAAACTGTTATGAATTAAAGATTTGTGGCTAAATTTGGTGTCGTTTCTTATTGACTATAGATAAAACCTTTCCCCTTAATTAGTTATTCCTCTTTCTTTTCAGTGGGCCTACCCATGATGGGTTTTTCGTTGTGGTGTCAGCCCTATAGTCGTGGATTCTTTTGTCATGATTTGTCTCTCAAGCATCCCTTTAAAGAGTCCACCATACGCAGTTGGATGTTGTATTTGATGTGTGCCGCAGTGCCTGTTAGTTTGGTAAGTGTTTCCAGTTTACTCACTATTTTTAATAAACAACTTGTATATCTGCAGATCTTGTTAGTGGAGTTTTTCAGGGGTCAGGATAAGTCACGTTCGTTTCTTCACAGTGGCTACCATATTTGCCATTTGGAGTTGCCCATTTGGCTAGTTGAATGCTATCGTAAGATAGGCATCTTTGTGTTTGGCTTGGGTGTGGAGCAGTTAACCACGGATATAGCCAAATATGCCATTGGACGTTTGAGGCCATACTTTTTTGAGGCAAGTTGAGCAAGTTTAACTATTAAAGAGAAATGGAGCTTAAAATTAACTTATCAATTTTAGCTGTGTCAGCCCGTAATGTTTGATGGCAGCACTTGCAGTGATCCTCAGAATGCGGGACGTTATAACGAGGATTATACTTGTGCGGGTCCCGAACTGAATGACAAGAGACTTAAGGATATGCGCCTCTCGTTTCCCAGTGGGCATGCCAGCTTTGCCTGCTACGCCATGCTCTATATGGTGGTGAGTATTTGAACGGCATAAATCATCAATTTCCCCCAAGTTAATATGACTGTCTTATAGATTTATCTACAGCGACGCATGCATTGGACGCGCACTCGAATGCTGCGTCATCTGCTTCAGTTCCTGTTGCTCATGTTTGCCTGGTATACATCGCTCACGCGCATTTCGGATTACAAACATCATTGGTCGGATGTTTTAGCTGGAGCTGGCATTGGTCTTTCCTATGCGGTAGTAGTGGTAAGTTTAAACTAATTCTATAATTAAATAAAATATTCATCTTAACTCTGTTGCAGACCTCGGCTATGTGGTAGGGCCTGTTCTTCATGGGGTTGTGCACCCTTTGGACCAATATCGCTTTTGAAATTTGAAATTTTCAATCTCTTTTAAGTAATAACTACTTATTATGAACTAGTTTGTATGCATGTGTATGTGTTAAAGTATGCCCCATTTTACTTAATAAAATTGCTATTAGCGTGTTTTACATATAACTAATTTAAGAGAATCGATTTTAATTAAAATGTAGAATTTAGTTTTAAAATATATGTGCAAATATAAAAAAGTGTTTACACTTGAGAGGTTTTTTGTGTCAAACTTTTTTTGAACCGAATCAAGGCAACCGAAGATCGATAAGGCAATGGATGCCAGCCTTAACTCATTACTGATAACTATCTTACCTGCAACGTAGAATAATGCTTTATTCAGTGTACCTTATGATCCGTTGGAGGTTCTTGAAACAGCTGACTAGACGACCAGTCTTCTTTGTGGAATTTTGTGTACCTTTTTATGAGCAAACATTACTTATATGACCTCGAGACGCCTACAAGTTGCTAATTTAACAAAGTCTTTTTTTAGGTACCAGTTGCTGCCATACACGTGTGAACACCTGCCAGAGGCATTGCCAGTTGACTGGTGTCATATATGTTTAGAGAAATATGTTAATATTTCCATGTAATTTACTAAGGCGAAGCCCACTTCATTTACTCTGGCTTTTAGAAACAAGTGTAGTGGTATCGTTTGCCCCTCTACACTTCTTTCCTACAAACGAAAGCTTTTTCAAGAACTGCATGAAGTTTGCTTCACCGTGTAAATCACAACTTAGTCTGACAGTCTGCCAGATAACTGGCATACAAAAATCTGGCAACCTGTCAGTGTGTCTGAACGGTTCCTTACTCGTAATTTGAAAACAACAGATTGTAGTTGACGGGAGCAGTGTTGTCGTCAAAGGTACATAACGAGAAATTCAACTAGTACTTAGCCAAATTTTGATGAAATTTTTGGAGACCCTTAATATTTACCCAGAAATCGTGAAACATGGAAGTTTAGATATATTAGCATTGTAAGCACAGTTGCCACTTGACAAAATTAAACTACACCAAAAACATTTCAAAAATTTAATAATATTAATATTAATATTTTTTGTTTGCATTTAATAAAATAAAAAATAACTCATTCACAAAATCGTTAAATTATACATCCATTTCATTTCTTCAGTATTTTTAACCGTACAAATAAACCCAAAAAATATTTCATATACATATGTATTACTTAATTTCTATGGCAATAAGGCATAACAGCATAACTCGACTTATGTTAAATTTGAGATTCTAATACCATTGGCTTCCTCGGTTTTAATTCTCTATTGTGTCCAAATTTCACACTAATCGGATGAGTGATTACAAAGATAAAACGGTAAAACTAAACAACATAAGTCTTGAGAAGTCTGAATAATAAACTAATAAATACGGAAAACACACTTTTGCTTTTATTCCTTATTGCCACAGATTTCTTTACATTGTAAAAACTAAATAGTCAATATTTTTATTGTTTACATACAAACATCACACTCTAAGATCAGTAACTTCTCTATATTTCAAAGTATTTAACAGACTACACATAATGGGGATCGGTACTCGTACGCAGACCCTTGCAAAGCATGGTTTTTGAAACTGAATCTAATTCGAGTTTGCACGAATTTGCCGAACCAGCACCAGGTTAAAACTCACGCACCGTTTCCTTTATCTTAAAATGGAGGATTTCCCTATACACTTGATACCCATATGTTGTTAGTCCAAGCTTATATCTATGAGTATGTAACAAAGGTTTTGAGAATTACACTAAACAACAAGGTCCAGTATATTGAAGAGTGGGTGGTGACTAGAATCAGATATATGTATGTATAGATATGATTTTCGTTTGCTGAACACGAATCTGTTTTAGGAAATTTGGTCTTAAAAATGCTTAGAATGCAAATTTTTGACCTTTTTAGTCTCGTTTTGTAAAGTAGCTATACCATGTTTTGACTCTCTTTGATAATATGGTATAGTACTATTTCTAAGGACTAAAAATTTTATACCAAACAATTCTACGATTTTCTTAAAGGAAGATATACCATTTTGCATATATGTTAAGAAGTTTTTGGTCCATACCTTTTAAATGCGCGATTGTATCGGAAAAGTAAAACTATGATACATGGTATTAGTTAATATACAATATATCTTCTCTGTTGCAAAAGTTGCCCATTTTTGTAAACCCATAGAGTAGAACAGACATGCCCAAAAGCAGCAAACGACAGAGCACTCACCAATACTCACAAAGATAAGCACCAATACCAATAATGAAATTGTTGTTGGTCAGTTTGCTTACGCTCGCAAACACCAATCAAAGAAGAGAACAAACCCGGTTTTTGTTCTAAGCGTCGCATACACACGAAATCGTTAGCGTGTGTGTCGTTTTGTATGCCTCGCGCCCTGCATGTATACGATCATTGATTTCCTATATTTGGTGAAATTACAATAACAAAACGTACCCAAAGAGCATACGGCTGGGCATCGCTGGAGTAGAATATCTATACTTAACCACTTTGATTTCCTACTGAAATTATAAAGTATCTTTTTGGGCACTATCGTTTAGCACCAGCAAAATTGAGCGGCAGCGCAAATTTTATCTCTAGTACTCATTCTCCATGGTAAACCTGAGTAGTCGGGGAGCATCCCACTGCTCAAACAAGCTCGCGCAATATTTTTTTCTAAGGACAGTCGTCTTGTCACAGCTATTCCAAAAATTATAACTGGTTTTACTTCGCATAATTTTTGGAACTCTTTTAATTTATACGTCATATTCGGGCTCACTGCAAAAGAGCCAATTCCAATTAAAAAGTGCCAGTGCACCAACAGGAAAAAAAAAACAGCATTATTGGTGCAAAAACACCAAGTGTGGCAACCGTGATTGTAAGATTCAAAAGAGATTATTCGAATTTGGCGCCAAACAAAACAGAGCATACTTATAGGGGCAATTATGCTATAGAACACACTAATATGTTAGAATACTAAAAAAATATACTAGCTCGCCGAGGTGTACTCAGAAATAGGCGAATAACTTCGTCATCAGGTAACCAAATTCATCGAGAGATCATTTGTTCAACGGCGAATTAATTGGGCTCTCATAATAAACTTTTAGGCAAAATTGCATAGAATAAAATAGTTAAACCAGTTGAAAGTTGAAAATGCCACATCTGTAAGCCGCATTTCTCAGCCATCGCTTTAAATCAGTCTAACCATTGATTAAAATATATTAGATTGCTCTCGTCGCTAACGGAATTGACAAGTTTATAAACAATCAGACGGTCCATGCGCGTGTTATATCTATTCAATTGAGGTAAAAAGGCAAAAAGCGGTTTTTGGCCCATAACTTCTGATTTTGGGGATCCCCGAGGAAAACCAATGCTCCACAGCATACGCTAAGTCAATACCGTGGTTATTACAATTTTTTGAAATTTGTAACACTGTGTTATTTGCCTGTGTAAACTTAGCTTTAGAAGAGGGGTGCCCAGAATGAGCTTATCTCAAGCAATAACAACAACAAGAAATAGAAAGCGAGAGCGCTAACTACGCATAAACAACAGTGTTGTTGCTTCTTAATTTGCCAGAGACATAGGAGAGAGAGTCACATATGCTGTTGTTGTTGCAGTTCTGCACGCGCCAACAACAAAACCTTAGCTCGGAAAGAAAGAGCGGAGAGCACGCATATGAATTGGTTGTTGCTTTATGTAGGTTTATGGCGCGCGTGCCCCGTATACGCGCCAGCTATTCCTTTGCGTGAAACAACGACGAATGCGTGGCTTGCGGAATAGGCTTGGGCACCCCTGCTTCAGAAAATCAATTTTTCTTCGCTAAATGTGTTAATTTTTGCTATGATATGGAATATGTCCAACAGTTGGGATTAAAGTACGCCCTCACAACCTTATGGACTGACATACCCACCTGGGCGTTTTTATACTCTGTACCAAAGGTACACAGAGTATATTAAGTTTGTGCAAAAGTATGTAACAGGGAGAAGGAATCATTTCCGACCCTATAAAGTATATATATTATTGATTAGCATCAACAGCCGAGTCGATATAGCCATGTCCGTCTGTCTGACTGTCCGTCCGTCTGAATGAGCGCACAGATCTCAGAGATGGTAAGAGATAAAGATTTGACATGTATGGGACATATTCTTCTTATAGTTGCAGGCAGATCAAGTTTATATTCAATTTTTGCCACGCCCCCTCCGGCCCCCGCAATTTGGAAAAAACGTCATATCTCCCACAGTTTTGATGATAGATTGTTCGTACCTTCTAAAGATATCTAGATATCTATATCAAAATTATTTATCGATTTGCTGAAGGAATAATAAAGATCGGATGAACGATACTCAAGCTATGATCAAAAAACGGCCTGTTAACACCCCCCAACCACCCCCCACCCATAACCACAGCATTCTGTTAAACGGCAATCTTAGTGAGAGAGAGAGAGAGTGAAACTTAGAGATGAGCGCGTATAACTCGTGAGCAAATGCGAGCTGCGACATTAAGGGTACAGAGTATGTTATAGTCGGGCTGGATAAATTCACTATTTAAACTGGTGCATGGTGTCAGATGTGTTGTGATGAATACTTGTTAAGTTGACGTTTACAAAGTAACTCGAAAACTCGTTCGGAATGTAGTTAAGTATCGCCACATGGTCCTTTCATTCTATGAACTTAAACTTTAAACGATGATATCTAGAGTGACGATTACCAAAAGGACCTTAACCATTGAAATTGAGGTTATTGAAGTCCCCATAGTATTTATCAAGACTTTTCTTCACAAGGTCGTCAGCATTTAATGGCTGTTAAACTCGAACTTAATGACTAAGGTACTAGACTAAGCCTTTGAGTATTGATGAGTTTCAATATCTTCTGTTCGTGATGTCTTCTATGTATGTTATCGACTTCTATCCATAACAGTCAAAAATGTAGACAACGGCGTTGTGGCCTTGATTATTCAGTGTTTTCAGCCCTGAGATTCGATCATTTATAGCGCATGCCGAGAGCTACTTCCGGTGGCGCCATCTCTAGTTATAATCATCATGTGGATCAACTATCCACTCAAAATATTGAGGTGGCGATGTATTCTGTTAGTAAGGGGCTCAATGCAATCCAGCAGCAAAACAGCAATGTTTTTATGAACCTTGGTTGGCATTTTAGAATTTCTAAGAGCTATTATAGGTCAGAAAGAGTTTTAAGGACATTTATGATATTTTTATAACGTTTTGCCTAAACTTAAGACAATGAGTTCTTTAGGGAATCTTCAAGCTTAAATAAAGCTAAATACTTTTGGTCAAACAAAAGACACTAAAGAGTCTTAAGCTGCGTTCGTCAAGAAGAGCGAGGCCAAAAAGTGAGAACGTATTGGTGTGCGAAAACAAAGCGAAGCAAACTAAAAAGCTGTTTGCTCTCTTGGCACAATTCTTGGCGAAATCGCTTCTTTAGAACTCACAAAGCTGAGTAAGGCTGCCTTCACACTGAAATCATGTACATGATACATGAAACAAGATAATCTAGTAGTTTTACTGGTTGCTATGTTTTAAATGCAAATAGTTTGTCAAATTCATAGTAGAATCATGACAAAATGCAGTCCTACTAGGTTATCATGTACTTGATCTCAGTGTGAAGATAGCCTAACAGTCATAGAAGTGAACCTTCAAACTGACATGTGTGTGTGCAAAGATTGTTAGGCAGACTTTCCTCAAATGTCCCTGACATTTTCTTGTATAATTGTTACCCATCTTTGTGAGTTCTTACGCCTTTGATCAAACCATTCTAACTTAACTCATCTTCTCTATATTTTACGACTTCAACATGGCTTAAAAGTTAATGCCTTTCAAATTCTAATGCTCTGCATACCTGAAATTGTTTAATGACCAGTTAAATCTATCAAATTGCAACTTGCATTTGCTAGTTGCCAATTAAAAATTCTAACAAATTGCTAGAGGAAATGTCCTTGACGTGTGGCTCGTATGTTGAATGTTTTGATATGAGATTAATTATCACACAAATCAACAAGTAACATGTTCAACCGGCTGTGTCTAGCGCCACATAACCAACCAGATGACTTATGAACAGCCAAATCCAGTTGAACAGTCTCGGGCTAATTGCCCCTCAATGGTGGTGGTACCAGACGTTGGCCGGGCAATTTGTGATTTTTAATTAGTCTGTCCCATCACCTCCTCTTCTACAGTTTGCATACAATTTGCATATTAAACGAATTTATTGCTTTGGCCACTCAACACTCCCGTTCTGAAGAAGCCCCACAGGAGTATCACTCAATCAACCAAGTGCCACCACTCCACTTGGCGGGTGAAGATTCGATGTTTTAACTCCAGCTATCAGCACTCAAGTTTCCAGACACGAGATTGATGCATTCACATTTTGGGCTAAGACTTTTCCAAGCAATTAACACAATTTTTTATTTCATTTTTATCGCAATAATTGCATTTTCCCCAATTTCCCCCAAATGTTTTTTCCCCCATCTTCAATTGCCCGCATCTGGCGTCAATGCAAGATTCTGGTTCTTCATGTCTGTCAATAGTTTCAAGTTTATGTCGAAACTTGTCCACTTGGGGCACAAAATAAAGGAAAGAGAAAGACACAATATATGACATTTGCCAGCGGTTTGGTCGTTGCTGTTGCTCGAATGTAATTCCATAAAATTGTCTAGCGAATCCAGGCGCAAAAATTAATTTTGATGCATGAAATTGACGCCCCTTTTTTATACCTAGACGAAAAGTGTGTTAAATTGGGTATTTGGGTGAGCGAGGGGGGAGGGAGAGAGAGAGACAGAGGAGGAGGGTTGGGTTGGCAAACTGGGTATGTTGGGTATGCTGAATATGCAGCATCGATTACAAAATGTGGCTCAGCTGAGTTTTAAGTCAAGAGCGGGAATGGTGTTCTAGATTGGTCACCCTTGACTAGGTAATGGATAACATAATGCCTGAATATTGGAGTAATATGAACAACTAGCTTGGAGCATTAAGGGTATTTTCCTATTATTTTTCACATAATACTTAAACAATATTTTAATCAAGGCGGCAAACCGGTCCTGAGCCAAATTGCAAAGAACTGGATTCATCGAACCGGACTATAAACCGAACATTTCAAATATTTGAGTCCCCGAACCTCAACCCCAAACCGAACCCTCTGTATACAAAGAAAAGGTTCGGTTCAAACAATCATTTAAGTTAATTTCGTAAGATCTTTTCAAGTTTTCTCAATATTATGACCGAAAAAAAACTAACTAAAAAAACTAACTATACTATAAATAGTACAGAATCGCTTGAGTTGATAATTAAAAATGGTTTTTTGAAATCCAATCCATATTGCGAGTTCGAAAAGAAAAAAAACATAGGTATAGTCGGAAAAGGGGAAATTCATCTGGAAGATCATTTTAACAAGAATGAGACCTTTTTAAGCTCTTTTGAGAGACTAAAGAGGACTCGGAAATGAGTCATGGATTTGCTCAAAACGTGATTTATTGAAGTACGACTAGAAAAAGGCTCGCAAATGATTGGAAATAGAACTCAAAATTGAGTCAAAACTGATGAGAAAAACAGGTTATAAACGATCCTTTAAGAAGATTCTCGGCTTGGGCACCATATTCTCCCGACAAAAGGATAATTTATGACTATTTTAATCGGACAGAGGACTCAAAAAAAGAGTCAAATGTGATCAGAAATTTCATAAATAGCTGTCTGGGTATGTACGTAGAAAGTGAGGCTTCGAAAATTCAAAGACAGGGCAATTTTGAAACACTTTTTAGAACAATAAGGAATGCGGTACAGTCGGCTTGACGACTCACATGCATAGCTTGGTAATCTGAACGCGTTCACATGATCAAGTATATGTCCAAATTTTGTCCGAATGTTGAGTCAAAAATCTGTCAACAATCTATGAACCCAGACTCGAACCAAAACCTTGGGTTCGATTAGTAAAGGAACCGGTCCGCGAACTGAACCTTACACTAACAAGCTACAAGCAGCTTTGACTTTAATACGTTGTGAAAAAATTTATAATAAATTTAAAACCAGTTTTTATGCAGATTCCAATTTTGAGCTGATTCCAAACGGATCGAAACCAGTTTTGATTGGTGAAAATATTTAACTCTAAATCCATTTTTCTAGGCCTTAAGCCATTTCTGAAATAGTTTCAAATGGGTTTTAAAATTGTTTTGTACATGGCTAATAACTTACATGGTGGTTGTTCAAAAATTTCTAGTCATAGATTTTCTGAACCTAATATGGGCGTATGTAGTGATGTAAAGCTGCTCATCGGTTCAACTGGGTGAACGCTTTGCCTAGGCAAATACGGCGAACCCTCCTTACAGGGTACAATATATAGGGTGCCGTCAAAAAAACTCCAGCAATGAAAACTGCGACAACAATGCCTCAGACTCTGCCGACGACCCACGCAAACGTTTTAAGGACCACGATTTGAGGATATGCACCTGAATGTTCGCACTTTCAACAGTGAAGGTGCTGATATCCAGCTAATGAATGTTCTCATTCTTAGAATTGGATAGGGGTGCGACAGCCATTGCGCCCTGGCAGATCTACTACAGCTGACATGCTTCAAAGCACGAGTTTGGGTGCGGCTTTGCAGTCAGTGCAAGACTTCGTCGCTCTGTCATCAGTTTCACACCAGTTGACATGGCAAAATATTTTAATATTAGTCTTATCTGTGCACACGCGACCACAGAAGACAAGGAAGACCCTACAAAAGGCGAATTCTATGAGCGGCTGGAACAACTATACGTGCGCTGCTCTGATCACGACATTAAGATCGAGCTAGGCGATTTTAGCGCAAAAATCGGCCGATTCAGTCTTCATGAAACAACCTCCGGTAATGGAGAGAGGCACATGGTCATAAGTAGTACCACACTTAAACATCCCGACATCCATAAAGCGACCTGAAAGTCCCCTGATCAATTAACGCGAAACCAGATTGATCATGTTGTGATCGACGGAAGGCACTCATCGAGTGTTCTAGAAGTGCGTGCGATCCGAGGTGCCAACATAGACTAGGATCACCACATGGCACATGCCTCACGCTCTAGCACACGTCGAAAGCTAAATGTAGAGAAGCTGCCGTCACAACTGACCTTTGAAGTCTACACAGCTAAACTCACCCAACTGCTCAGGGAAATCTCGCCAGTCAGTGGAATCATGTATCACACTCCATGATTAGGGCTGCCAAGGAGACCCTCGAAAGCAGACTTGGTATGATGAGAAGTGCCGCCGCGCTACCGCAGAGAAAGACGCTGCCTACAGGAGAATTCTGCAGTCGGGAGCAATGCGGGCTGTCATAGAGCGATACCAATAGAATAAGAGAGAGAAGAAGCGCCATATTTTAATGTTTAGTTCTTGAGATTATTTGAGCAAATGATATTCGTGAGAAATGTTCGCCAAAGAATTTGGGCAAATGAATTCTTGTTCGACGAAAAATTCTTGTGTGGATGTGGCCTGCTTAAGTCCTGTGGTTCGTTAGGTTCTCGTGCACCCGAAAGGGTACTTTCGGTTGCGCTACCTTGCAGTTTTTGCATCATGTATAACAGCAATGGATCGCAACTCACACCGACACGAGCCGAACGAATGTCGAGGCTTGTGCCAAGAGAGCAAACAACTTTTCAATCGCTGGCCAGTGGTTGATGAAGCAGGTTTGAAGTTGGCGTAGCTTTATTTTCGCACACAAATACCTTCTCACTTTTTGGCCTCGCTCTACTTGACAAACCCTGGTGCATAAACAGTTCTATGAAACAGTCTCAAATCTATTTTGATTCGTAAACTATTTAACGAAAATTAAGAGGGAGACAGGTGTGGCCAAAATTTTAAACAAACTTGATCTAAGAAGTCTACATACAATAGTAGTCTTTAGCTTATACTCAGAGAAGCGTTTCTTCATATGGTTATGGGTTGCTCAGATTCCGTACCTGTTTGTAACCTTACCTACCCTAAACTCCAAAATTATTATAGGGTATACAACCTGGCATCACTTTGAAATAGAATTCCCCCTTTTCTGGACATAGTTAGGCCGCCAGCCAAAGGCCACAATTCATTGTTCCTTGTCCAGGTACAGAGGAATAGAAAAAGGCGTTAAATTTTCCACAGCACTTCGTGGAGGTGGCTAGTACGTGGGTTGGTTTCTTCTTTTTTTCTGCAATTACAGAGAGCTGACCGCAGCCTTTTTTTTTGCTGTGGTCGCAGTGTGCGTGCCCAGGGACAAAAATCCTGCACCTACGTGCCCATTTATTTATACGCCTTGTCTTTTGTCCTGGGCGTGGGCAATTAGTGGGTTTGCACAATTTGCGTTGGCACTAAACGTTTATTAATGAGCTGCAGTCAATTCCTAGATAACTGAATTATTTATGATGCTGATCATCCATAAATCTTGGCAGAGCTTTAACAGATAAGAAGCTGGAGGGGGCAAGAGAACAAGATCAAAATCTGGCGATGGTGGTGGTGGTGCTAGACAGCTTTGGGGCGTGGCTGAATGTGAAATTTATGCGCACCGTTTCCTACCTGGGAAAGATCAAAGCATTGTTCGTGTTCTTAGAGATTTTCCATTTGAATGGATTCTTTGTTTTTTTTTATTAGGAAATCACGTTTGATGCCAAATGTCACATAAATAAGCCAACCCTACCACCCCTTGGGCCTTGAGATTCACAGCTGGATATCGACACCTCTTTTGGCAAAGTCCCGAGTTCGTGAGAGCACAACTTGATGAGCCTAATCCTCATGTACAAATTGCTCAACATTTTGCCCATTACATGAAAATTGCTTTCCATTGGATTAAAACAAGTTGGCAATTTTCGTTCCTCCGTAATCTTTGAGCAATTTTTAAATAATTGAATAAACACAGCGGCAGTTGCCGTGTTTACATTAAGAGAGTGCCTCACCAGCTCCAGATGCACCGATCAACGTTAATTAGCGGCAAACAAGTTGAGAGACAAGCGTAGCGAAATGAGCAAACGGAAGCCTTCAATTACTTGCATACAAAATTACAACAAAGAACCCCCCGCCAACCAGGCCAACACCCAACAGCCTCAAGTTGCCAAGAAGTGTCACCGACTACAAGATTTTAGCCTCAGGCGGCTCAATTGACCGGTTTCCCTACAATTGATCGTTACGCGTTTTTTTTCCATATTCCTTTATGGTTTTAATATCGACTCAAACAAGCTACGACAAGGGACATTAACATCTGATTCAGCGTACTGTTTTGCCATATGGTCGCTTCAGTTGTTGTGCTAGGACACACCCACTGTCCAGGTAGGCTTGCTCCCTTTGTAATTGACTGTGACGTTGGGCAGCACGTTCCAAGGTGGTGTGTGTCATGTAGCTTTGGTGCCAGTCACGATTGCGAGCCTATAGAAAAGAAACATAAAAAAAAACATATGTAAATTAAGGATCATAAAATTGTGTGAAATTTGTAAAGTTTAGTTGGCTTGGGGCAATATTTCAATACCCTTGAAAAACGCGGATGCTTAAGTTTCGTTGTCTTTGAACATTGAAGGAGATGTTGATGCAATTTCGAGGAAATATTCTTTCGAATTAAGCTCTTTAATTGAGAAAGTGTATGCTTGCTTATATGTTTATATTTTGATGCAGCGCTGCCCAAACAAACTTCATTTGTTCATAACTTGACTATGGCTCTTCGAAATTCTTCATACTATTTACAGAACATGCCTAAAAGGTATGAACTATCTACCTACAAAACTGTGGGAGATATGAGCTTCTTTCCAATGGAGCAGGGAGCGTGTAACTTGATCTGCCTGCATGTTTCCATACACTTCAAACCTTTAGCTTCAAACAAACTTATATAAACGAAGATATAGCTTTGTGAATACATATATGTGTTCGAAATGGCATTTTACTCTGCCCATAAGTATGCAATGAATGTTGTTAAACATCTTCATTAGAATTCCATACAATTGGATGACAATCTCTACTTATTTTGCATTGCACACCTTCGGGCAGTAGAAAACATGTATTCAAAAATTAATATCTTCATTTAAAAACAAGAAAGAAAGTCGGTCAAGCCCGACTATAACATACTCTGCACCCTTAATGTCGCAGCTCGAATTTGGTCACGAGTCAAACGGCCAGTTAACACACAACGCACATCGCAGTGCACTCTCTAAATCTCTCTCTCTCTCTCTCTCTCTCTCTCACTAAGATTGCTTCTGTTGAACGCAATGCTTAGGTTATGGGTGGGGTGGGTGGTGGGTGTTAACTGACCGTTTTTTGCTCATAACTTGAGTATCGTTCATCCGGTCTTTATCATTCCTTTTTCAAATCGATAAAGAATTTTGAGTACTAAATATCTCTAGAAAGTACGAACCAACTATCATCAAAACTGTAGGAGATATGAAAATTTAAAATAAACTTGATCTGCCTGCAAGTGTAAGAAATATATGTCCCATACATGTCAAACCTCTATCTCTTACCATCTTTGAGATCTCTTCGTTCATACGGACGGACAGACAGACAGACGGACATGGCTATATCGACTCGGCTGTTGATGCTGATCAAGAATATATATACTTTATAGGGTCGGAAATGATTCCTTCTCCCTGTCACATACTTTTGCACAAACGTAATATACTCTGTACCTTCGGTACAGAGTATAAAAAACGTAGAATTTTTTGGAATAGGTTTATTTGAAAGCTTAGAAATGGTACTATACGATGATTTCATTAAAAGTTCAATCATGAACGTTTCTGGGTTCCCCACCAAAACGTTCCTTAAAGGAACGTCTAGAATCGCGAACGGGTGTTGAATGAGAATGGGTATTTTATAAACTGAACCTTGTTGCCTAGTGTAATCTATTGTTCTGTTTGTGGAAAAGTGTCCAAGCTGTAGACTTTTAAGCTAAATGATACTGATGAGGGCTATACAGTGGGGCGCGCCGGGTTATATGCTTGTTTTAAATACATATGCGAAACTCCAAAACTTCCTTACAAAAAGCTAGGCAATTCGAAAACGAGCGGACATCATTATATTATATTTTAAGTGTGCAGCCGGCAAGCTGGCACCGAGTGAGTTCAATACCGAAACGAAACTAGTGTCTCTAATGAATTGGAGCAATTCATGAGCGCGTTCACCAGCACAAATCGATGAAAAAATCGATTATTTTTGCTACATGTGCTGGTGAACGGTCATGATGTGCAATCCTGATTGTGTTCGATGTAAAAATCTTAAAAATTTATACATATATGTACAACAATGTGCATGGGATGCGACAGAATTCTACCATACAAAAAAAAATGTTAAATGGATGTACATCAGTTCATTATGTTGGCATTCACCCCGAACCAATCGAGTTTTTCTGAGAAATGTTACATAAGGTACTCAATGTTAACATAAAGTACGCAATTTTTTTTATCGATATGTCGATGATTTCTCCACTATATAGCAGGGCTTAATCCTGAAACGAATTTCGGTTCCGGTACCGGTTCCGGTATGTACCGAACTGAATGTTTCGGTTTAAGGTTCTATTTCGGTTTTCAATTAATTTCGGTTTTCGGTTTCGATACGGTACCCGGATTTTTATTTCGGTATACCGGTATAAGTATTACTTATTTTTAATATTGGAAAAATTAATTTCTGAGATAAATCTAAATCACTTTACTCCGACTTTAAAACGACTCAAAATTCAACATAAAATGAATGGTTTTACATTGAAAGTAAAACTATATAATATTTCGTATTTTTTTACGTAGTTAACAAGTAAGAACGTATAGTTTCACTATATACTCATATATATTATATTACTAGTTTTCGAATTTAACTTCGAACTATATAGCATTCAATGGGATGAGTCCATGCAACTTCATAGCGGATTCATTATAAATTTTACGCCAGAGAAAAGGTTCCACGTTAACCTGCGTAGCTGGAACAGAAAGCACGACTTTTGAAATCTCATACAATTCTGGGAACTTTGTGGAGGACACGTTTAAGTGCGAGAAAAGTCTTAATTGAATCCAGTCGCTTATTTGTTGACAGAAATTGATGTGTTTTTAACACCAAGTTTCTTTTCCTGCAATATCATTTGCGCTCTGCAAAGGTAAAACAAACCGAAACTGTACCGGTACCAACGATTCAGTTTCGTTCCGGTGCTATCGGTTCTAATAATAACGGTAAGCGGTATTCGGTTCTTAGAAAAAAATTTGTATCGGTACCGGTTCCGGTACTTGATTTGAAACGGTTTATTTCGGTTAACGGTTCCGGTTCCGGTACTAAGCCCTGCTATATAGTTACTATTTAGTTTGTTGCGGGGGGAATAGCGCACTGCGACCAATACTGATCTATTGTTCCCCTATACTGAGTTTACACATCTCCTAGCAGCCCTATTTCCTGTACGAATGTCAGGATTTTCGTGGGTTCTACGTTACTTATCTATCATCACATTTGTGTGCAATATGAATAATAAAATAATTTAAAAAATCTTCTTCGTGGTTCCAGTACGAAAGGGCGATTATCATTGCTGTCTGAGCCAGCCAGGGCAAATGGTCACAGAATAAATGCCATCAGCTTGGGAAATCACTTAACTGTCATTGTTTAAAGCAGCGGTGGACACGCAATTTGAGTTTGGAAGAACTTCAACAACAGAAAATATTCCAGCCTTATCAGCGAGTCTCGGTCGCGCCAACTGCATTTACTGCGCCGTCTGCTAGTGTGGGCTGTGGCCGGTACAAACGCACTTTGAAACGAGGGAATTGTACTTGTTTGCTTGTGCGTGCCGGCGCTTCGAAGCGAGGCAATTTCTTATGCAACTGAGTGACGCCAGTTGCCATTAATTAAATTGTTGTATGAAAACCTTTTAAAACCTTTTATATAATTTGAACGTGCTGTGAGGCATTATCGAATGATTTGCCAATTATGCCTGTACGTCGCACAATTCGTCATCATCGTCGTTCTCCATCGTCGCAGGAATTATGGAGCATTATTTTATTTTGATTCAGTTAATAATAATTTACTTCTTTATAAATTACACAAGGCCACAACATTAAACTTTTTCCAGTATATTGAAGGGTCGGTAGTGATTCTAGATTTTCGTGTGCTGAACACGAATCTGTTTTCGGAAATGGTCCATAGTAATATGAGCTTAAAGTTGCAAAAAGTGCCCATTTTTACCCTTTTCAGACGCGTTTTGTGGGAAACCTAAACTTTTGTTTTGATTTTCTTTAATAATTTCAGAAAGAACTACTTCTTAACTTTAAAATAAACTATCCCAAACAATTCTACGATTTTTTCAAATGAAGAATTTGGATTTGCGTATGAAAAGTGCTTTAGAATTTGGATTTGCGTATGAAAAGTACTTAAGAATGTGGATCCGTAAACTATCCCAAAGAATTGTACGATTTTTCCAATGAAGATATGCCATTTTTAGTAAACCCAATATATTGTTGCAGCCCCAATTTATGCAATGGGTTTTGTTGAAAATTTTCATTGAAATTCGATACAAATTTCTAGTTGGTTGTACTGTTTCTGCAAGGCATACTTTTGTGCAGTATACAGTTTTGGGTTTTTTATTATTATCGAGACTGTGTATTCAAAATGGTATATCTTCGCTAAAAAAAATCGTACAATTCTTTGGGATAGTTTATTATGAAGTTAAGAAATAGTAATTTACGATATCAAAAAAAAAATAAAACTAAAGTATAGGTTCCCCCCAAAACGCTTCTGAAAAGGGTCAAAATAGGCACTTTTTCAAACTTTAAGCTCAAATTACTGAAAATCTCAACGTGATAGACTATTTCTGAAAACAGATTCGCGTTCAGCACACGAAAATCATCTAGAATCACCCCCAACCCTTCAATATAATGGACCTTGTTGCCTAGTGCTATTAGCAATAATGCACAATTCATTTTCATACGTCATTCTTCAAACTGAATTTAGATCACAAAATGAAAATCTATCAAACACGTTCACCAGAGTAGCCAAACACTTTTTTTTGTTTATTGCTGACTTATGTTAGATGATTGGTGTGTGCTGGTGAATGCGCTCAATGATCGTGACGGAAGACATCAATGCTGGCTGGGCTCAGATATTCAAATTTGGCGCTTTCTGTGTCTGTAGCCAAGTGTTTAACAGTGCTGCTGTTATAAACAGACTACATTTGTGGCGCTGTTAATTAACAGCCTAAAAGTAGGCAATGCATAAAGAATTTACAGCATTAACAATTACAGCCTGAAAGTATGCCATAAATATTGAATACACAGCTTAGTGACCTCGCTTATGAATTGTACTAATAAGAAATGAAATAAATTAGAATGCAACGAGTACGAGAATTTAACCATTTTAATTGCAGACCTACTGGTTTTTATACTCTGTACCAAAGGTTCATAGAGTATACTCTGTTGTTTAACTGAGTGGGTTCAAAAAATGCTGTTCATATTTTCGTTTCTCTCTCAGTTTCAATTGCAAGTACATTCATTTTTGTTACACGCTTATAACCTTCATTTGTTTACAAATGAAATAGACAAAACTAACCCGATTTCTGCCACGGTAAACCCGAACTTTGCAATTTTTCCAGCATATTTTTGATTAGGTTCAAGGACTTAAGTTTGTGACATGCAGCGAATGCGCAACGATATCAATTCTTTTTTTTCTTTTTATTTAAAATTTAATTTAAAACTTTGAAAAAGGCCAAATACAAGGATATGCCGAATTTGGACTAAATCCAGCCTTAAATTTGTTGTTGGGAATCTAATTTTACTTGTTTTTTAAAAGATTGAAATAAATTTGTACTTTAAATACTCACTCCAAATTTTGTTTCATTATCCAAATAATTGTTAAGCCTTTGCTATGATCACTCGAACGAGCAATTTCGATTTTACCATCACTTTGATCTATTGATAATTTCGGGGGTGGGGGAAACGGGGCAGTCTATTGCTGAGCTTACTGGCTAAAAGTTTGATATCAAGTATGAAGCCAAGCTAGAATAATGCAAGCGAGGTCATTCTAAAATTTTTTAAAAGGTTGCATGTGATTGGCCGAAATGGGGAACTAAAAGTTCTAAGAGCAGGCTAAAATTTTAAAATCGATATGCGACCCAGTTATAGTAAAAGATATCTACAGGTGGATACAGGAAGATTTTAGTTAAAAATTTTCCCCAAATTCCCACAAGCACAAACTTACCCTGGCGTTTTGCTTTTCCCTTAACTCCACATAAATTTGTTCATCTTCGCGTATGTTAAGATCCATCTCTTGGCGTTGCTTTGTCTCCGTTTTGTGTAGGTTAAGTCTTTGATTTTGTTTGATTTGTTCTTGCAAATCGGTTAGTTGCTGTAAGCGTTTGCCCTCGGCTTTAATAAGTTCCTGTTGTTGCTTGCGCTTTTCGGCTTCAGCTGCCACTGACATGCTAAAGGATGATAAGGTTAAAAAGGGTGGATCATTAAATATGGTAAAAACAGTTGCTGAGGTAAATAGATTGCAATGTCACTTTGAATAAAATGCATAAAATGCTTACGCCTGTGCATATTGGCGTTGCTCTAGCCACATTTCCTGATCAATTTGTTTACGTTGCTTTTCCTGCTGCATTTGGTTTTCCGTTTGCCTTTGACTTTCGATTAGGTTACGCAATTTCTGCTCATACACCTCCTGCTGCTCCCTGCTGTCGTCCAACCGTTGCCAGGCCCGTTGCCATAATATCTCCACACAGGCTTCCCTACGCTGCAGTACCTTCCGTTCCTCAATCTGTTGCAATTGTATGTGCTTAGTCTCCAGCAGGATTTGCTTGGTTTGCATTTGACGATGACATTCAGAGTTTTCGCTAAATTGTAGAAAATGTCAATTCAATTTTGTAATTTCAAAAGTCATAACATACATTTCACGCTGCTGCTGCTTGAGCTTCACCAGCTCTGCCTCAGCTTCCGCCCGCTTTAAGCATTCCATTTCAATCCATTCGCAACGTTGTCTTTCAGCCTCAGCGGCACGGTTAAGCAGCAGTTGGGCCACCTGCTCATCCAATTTTAAGGCTTCAGAGAGTAATTGGCCAGATAGTTGTATACGTCGACTGGACAAGTTTTGAGCATATTCCTGCATACGCTGCGAAATCTGGCCAGCAATTTGTGTTTTAAGATTACGAGAAGTGGTGCGATTCAAAAATTCCAACATTTTGATTTGATTTGAAGTTGTGTACAAAGCAAGTATAATAACGACGACTGTTGCCCTGGTATTTGTTTGACATGGTGCTGCCCTGGACAACGAGGGAGTGCCTGAAAACATAAGATAACAATTACACTAAGAATAAACCAACTAAACTAAACTAATTTGAGTACATTTGGTTTTTATAGGCAAGGGGAGTGAGGAGAAAGCAAGCAAACTTTGAGAGAATAGCGCTAAACACGCTCTCACAGTTTCGTTTTTTATGTGAGAGGGATGCTGTTACCCAGCGGAGCAGAGCTCTGTGGAAAGTATGCATTACGCCCGAGGAAAAAGTAATGCACTAAAATCGCTGCTAATAAACAGACTGCAAACATTCTGCATTACAATTTAAAAGAAAATATACGCATTCGTAATGGGAATCAAATGGCAGCTCGGCTCTAGCATACATCTTTTATTACTAGTAATGCAGGCTGTGGGCATCCCGTTTATAAAGCGGCCATGCACATGGCAAAGTAAAGCAGATTGTATGGCATTCCTTCATACTGATGGCAAAGTAACGTAGTAGTAGTCCATGATGTAATGGCAATTAGTCATTGTGTGTGTAGTTCAGACCCGGCCAGCCGGCATAGCCAGCCATAGCTACCACGAGCCAAAGTCAGTCGTGTTTTTACGCAAACCGCCGAACTCATGATTGTGTGAATCGGTGAACATTGAATTGCAAGTAAAACGGCTGTAGTCTGGAGAGAGTTCTCTTGCTCACCAACACAAGCACAGTTTTTTGTCCTCTCCACACTGGTGTAGTTGTGTAGTTGTAGTTGTGAGCAGTAGAACTGCTTACATTCTTAACAATGATTTCGACGTCGCGTCTTGTTTGTGAATGATAGTCGAGTGGGCTAAGGCGGCATCGTCTGTGTGCGTGTGTCAGTTTGACAGATTTAAGTTTGACTCAAGAACTGATTGCTGAATCACAGAGCTTAAAAGCCATGACTTTGCTTCGAATATAGAACATCTGCCCGATTGTGTCCTTAGTTTAAAAATAAGAGAAACGAGGCTTTTTGTTTCCCAAGAGAGCTCCGAAATAGATGGTCTAACAACTTCCAGGCTATGCATCTTTTAATATTGAGAACAGGAGAAAAAGCGCGACTTTCAAACTTGTCTAATAGGCTATTCTACTCAATATATTTTATGCTTGGCTCAAGTTCTTACTTCAATCCTTAGAGATCTCATATACATAAATAAGAAAGCGACGAAACAAATTAGTAGCCTTTTAGACAAGTGGCAGCAAGCGTGTTTGATGGTGCAGTGCGATGAGATCCTATTAGTGTTCAGTGCAAGTCACTGGGCTCGATACTGAAACCAGAGCAAAGCAAATTTGGCAGTAGACTTTAATGAACTAATGAATTTGCTTCGACCTGACAGCATCAAAGGCCAACGACCATCTAAATCTAGACTATACGTTTGCTCTGTCGAACCAAGTTCTGTTTGCAACTGCAACCGTCTTTGTCTCAAACTGAACCTTCTTTCACTCCCACCCATCAGCTATGATATGGTGCAACTGCGACAGATCAAGATAGGCAGCAAACAGAGAAGAGGGACTGCGCAAGGTACTATTTACCCTTCTCTCATCTGTGCAAAGGCTAGCCAGCGACTGAAAGGCTTTTTGCACTCTTCTCCTCAGCTTCAACATGCGTTCGGCTCGAATACGTGTAAATAGCGAAATGTCTTTGCCCCCAAGGGGGCTCTAGTGACCATCGCTGATTTAAAGCAGTTGTTGCTCTACACTTAGTCAAATGCTTTGCATAACGGCTATAATCGTCGGCTATTCGGAGCCAACAACAAAACCTTCGCTCGAAGAGAAAAAGTAGAGAGAACACATGATGTTGTTGTCGCTCTACATAAGGGTTACTCAAGAAGAGAACCGGAAAATGTGATTGTAATGCAAGACATCTGTGTGAATTGGAGAGTACGTTCGGCCTCCAGTAGCCATGGCAGAGAAATTCTGCTCTACGTATAGTCAAAAGCTAAGCAGGCAACACTCTTTTCTGAAACCTAACGAAATACAATGAATGCGCGTTGTGCGCAATTGTCTTGGACACTCCTGACTTAGAGGATCAACTAACTAACCGAATCTTAATACTCACTGCAAGTGTATAAGTTTATAGTCATACCATGATATGATGAACCATTCATTAAATTATGGCGATCTGTACCTGTATTTTTCTTGTTTCATACGTTGTTTCTTTCAAATAGAAGTCTTATCGAACCTAAGTCCCAACCCGAATCGGTTTCAGGTTGTCAAGATGTAAAATAATCAAAAATCTGATTCTAATGCAGTTTTTAAGGTAATGAAATGAGGTAAAAGTTGGTTTTTAACCCGGTTCTAGTCTTCAGCTGAAATATCACACCTACGCATGCAGAGGTCGCATGTAAGAAAGCGGTATGTACCTATATGTTTTGTTCTTAGAGACCCCCAAACACCCATCGATAAGTGGGCGGTAATTTGAGCGTATTGGTAAAACCATAACAACATTTGCCTGTACTTACACTCATATAAATTCTTGCATTATTTCAGATTTAAGTTTCGGATGGTGCTGGGGTAAGATCCTTGTTTAGCATGAAGAGAAAACGCCACACCAAAGCCATTAATATTGCTCCTAGCAATGGGCCAGCCAAGTAAACATAAATATGTTCAAATTGTAATGCAAGACAGTTGGGCCAGAGCGAGCGGAATGGATTCATGCTAGCATCAGTAAACGGAGTCTGGGAAAGATGGACACACTCATAAGTTCATATGCATGTCTATGCCACACTATCAACTTACCGCAACCAAATTGCAGGCCACCACCACCAATCCGATGCGCAGCGATATTGACTCCATCACCGTGTCGTTCTGCTTGTGCCAAGAGGCGCACATGGCAAACACCTGAAATGAGGACAACATAAGACTGCCTGTCCTAGGCATATCACGTAATACAAAATCACTTACCCAAGCCGATGTTATAAAGAACTCGATCAAAAGTCCTTTCCAAAAATCGTCTTGATTCATAAGATGCAGCCCAGTAATGCAATAATAGTTTTTGATCTCCACATATTTTCCATCATGAAATATTTGAATATCACCCGAAAGTAGGTAACCAATTCCAAAACCACATGCGGAACCAGCCAACTGGACGAGTATATAGAACAAGCCGGGCACTACCTTGATGGACTTGACGATCATGCCTGCTATGGTGATGCAGGGATTCAAATGTGCTCCAGACACAATACGAAATGCTTGCGTAAGACCCAATACGGTAAGGCCCCAAATCATGGAGTACGGAAGATGCGAGTAAGGCGTACCGCGAAATGGTGGATTGAGGATTTTTTTTAGAAATTTCTGGCCTTTCTCTGGATGAGCTTGCCTCCAAGCATATTCTACCTCTTTCGTGCTTACCAAGGAGGAGGATCCCCAGCAACCGACAAATTGCAGTAATAAAGTGGCTATGAACTCGGCCAACAATGCGAGGAGAAGTTTTTTGTTACACACTCCCATAATTTACAAAGATAAAAAAAAATATTGGATGGAAAATAACTAGTACGAAAATTTACTTCAAATTGAGAACGAAACGAGCTATGTGAAATAATGTGAGAGAATGAATAAGGTCGAACGATTTGTTAACTTTACAAAATGACAGATAGAAATAGCCTACTAAGAAGGGAAAAGTAAACAAAATTTCAAAAAATAAAACAAGTGAGTTTGCAATAGTTTTCCCATTAGAAAGAGTAGGTATGCAACATTTTCTTAATTTTGTTTATGTAATATTTATTATTATTAATTTTTATTCACTTTGGTGAAACAGATCGGGAATCAGGAGTGCACTCATAACAGAAATTTGTCATGAATTTTGTAAATTCGCCTTGTTCTTGGCACTAAAACTGTTGATATCGAAGCTAGAGTCAACCAGCGTATAGAAATACGATTTCGAAACATTTTGAAAAACCTTGATTATAATGGTGAAATCAAACGCTGTGGCAGACTAACTCCACACAGAAAAACAAAGATCAAATATCAGCCCTATTTTTAATAATATCGAATTAATATCAATTTTTCATATCAAAGGTGTAGGTTTTTAGCCAGTTATAGAGTTAAATAAGAACACCTTCTCATCACGTCTTCAGTATATGTATTTGATTTTATTCATTAATATTTTCGTTGGTGCGACTTGCCACTCTGAGCGATTGATTAAAAGTAAAGGCAGTGCTAAGAGAAAAAACTTAAGGAAGGCGGCAGATCACACTTATCGCTACAACTAGTTGTCTCGCTCTAGTATACGCACACAATGATCCCTGCTTGTTTTGCACATCACAGCAATACATAAACAGTTACGCAAAGATGGGCAGCAAGAATTCCTAGAATTGTTGCAACAGCAATTGTGTTCCTGTGAATCCAGCAAAAGGGATACTATTTCCTCCTAAACATATGGAAGTAATAATATCATGTTGATATTTTTTTCAGATGAAGGCCAATTTGATACTCAAAATACCCGCATGATACTCAAAATCGTGATCCTTTTTTTCTGTGCAGCATTGATGCACGCTGCAAACGGGAAATTGGTCGTCTTGCTGTTGAGAAAGGCATTTTTTGTAACGAGATAAAGTGTCATTTAGACCTTAATGTAATTAGAAGATGTTTTCATCAAGTTTTTATTGAAAACAATAGATTTTTTATACTTCCAAAGTGCCTGCACCAAAACTACTTCCACTTCACCTTAAGGCTCGTGTGGCATTTTCTGAAGCATACAAATTTTGGTCAACTGAGTTCCACAATGTGGTTTTCTCCGTTGAAAAAAAGTTCAATTAAGGCGGTCCAGATGCCTGTCACAAATATTGGTGCGATTCACGGCATAGACGGAAAACGGTGGGGGATCCCTAAAGATTTGGTCTACTTTTGGTCATGCTGGAAGGTCTCGGAATTGTTTTATTCCAACTAAAACTAATGCCGAGATGTATGTATAGTTGTCGGAAAATGAACTTGTTGAAAGTTTCTGGTTGTTTCAACAAGAAAACGCCGAAATTCACAGCATAGACTTCTCTTTCATTCAGAAACATACTGGTTTTGTATTGAACGGCAATTATACCGGACTTAAAACCCATTGAGGACCTCTGGGGAATCCAGTCTGCCAGAGTTTTTAGAAATGGTCGAAAGTTAGAGAGACAAATTGAAAATGCACGTATACTTATTTCCTCTATCAGCAGAACGGTGCAGTGTTATGGAGCTCAAATATGGGGAGGAGAAATAAGCGATGAGGCAGATCAATTGCAACGTTACTTAATTAAGAGGAAACTTTTTTATTTTATTTTATTTATTTAGAGTCGAAAAACAAAGGCTGTCAACAAAAGTATAAATACGTTATAAAATTAAATTTTATGAGCTAAGGAAGTCTATTAAAGAAAATCTAATAAAATTACAAAATAAACTAATAACGACTTCGACACGGTGGGGGAATTTTATTTGCCCGTCCGGCCAGCTATGCCCCTATTCACAGCCAATTGTAGTCAGAGACGTTATTAGAGCTAAAAAAAACTTTAATAATATAGAGATCGAGAAGAGGGAGAGAGAGAAAGAGAGAGAGAGAAAAAACCAAAACCTATAGTTACACTGCTCGCCACTTGAATAGGACACCCTGTATGCTCTCTTTAAAACTGCTCGTAACTCGAAAACGAAATGGTAGAATAACGGTATTTTTTGCATATTATCTTTGTGCAAGCATTCTTCGCTCTTTCTGGTATATTCCAAGTTTTGGAATAGAACCGTTATAAAGTTGTTTGCACTTTATGTGAGCATTCGCAAAAAGTCAATGGAATTTTTGCGCCACTTGAATAGAACATGCATTTTATTTGGTCGGTATCGTTGACACGTGCACACAAATTTTGGTTTACTTAAACTTTTTGCTTTAATTGAAGTGTACATATATAAAATTTAAAAAAATTAAAATGGGGCGTCGCACTTCATTATCTGAGAGTCGGAGAAAGGAAAAATCCAAGCTTACAAGGATTCTGGCCTTTCTATTGCCAAAATAGCAAAAAAAAGTCGACAGGAGCCGTCACGCCATAACAAATTTTATAAATAATGAGGCTAATTATGGTAAAAACATGAAGGGCCGCACCCACAGTGTGCTTACCATCGCGGACAAGCGACTTATATTAAGAGAAGCTTCCAATTCGCACGACTCTTTGGCCAAGATAAGGGAAAAATGCAGCGTTAAAGCAAGTTTGACAACCATGCGTCGTGTTATTAATAATGCTACACACCTGAAGAGACTAAAAATCAAGAAGAAGCCACCTCTTAACCCGGCTCGGAAGTTACAACGCCTTGATTTCGCGCGCGCACATGTCACCTGGACTTCGGGGTGTTTTTCGGACGAAAAAAAGTTTAATTTGGAGGGCCCCGATGGCTACAGCTACTATTTTCATGATCTTCGAAAAGAACCACACCATCTTGATAAGTTGCACAGCAGTGCTGGAGGTATTATGGTATGGGGGGCCATTTCCTATTAATGCCACCTGTGAGCTTAAATTTATTCCAACCACCATGAATGCGTTGTGTTATAAGGCCTTCCCACACTTCCAAACTCTTTTTGCAAATCTAAAATGGATTTATCAACATGATAATGCCCCTATACATACGGCCCGGATTGTTAAATCGTATATAGCGAGCCAAAACGTGGAGTTATTAAACTGGCCACCCTATTCACCGGACTTGCATATCATTGAGAATGTGTGGGGATGGCTAACACGTGAAGTATATGGATCAGGTCAGCAATATTCGAGCGTTCCCGAACTAATTGCAGCTATCAAATTAGCATGGGGCTCGATATCGTTGAATTATTTGGGAAAATTGTATGCATCCCTTCCAGACCGAATGTGTGAGGTTTTGGAGAAAAAAGGAGGCTCAACACACTATTAAAAACTTTTTTTGGTTTAAAACCATGTTAGTAATTTCTTATTTAAGTAATATTGTTATTTGAAAAGGATTCAAATATTCTTAAATGGTTTTCAGATAAAGTGTCCTATTCAAGTGGTGCAAAATGAGAAGACTCCAAAATTTGTTACTTATTGGTTAACATTGTTTTTTGTATACTTACAACTTTTGAATAATTTTGTAATTTTCGTCTAATTACTACATTTAAATAAATTATTATTTTCCTAGATGGCTTGGTTTAGCAGCAATTAACTATAGAAAATCGACTTTAGAGGTGTCCTATTCAAGTGGCGAGCAGTGTATGTAGGAATAAAGGAAAAAAATAGAGGAAAGCTAACTTCGGCTCGACTGAAGCTTATATACCCTTGTAGCTTGTATGATTTTTATAAATTAGTAGCCTGATTCCACTGACACAAATATGTACATTCGGCCAAATGTACACATTTTTGGCAAGGCCTCCTATATACATTTTCTACACCTAATTTCTATGGCAGCTGTACTATATAGTTGTCCTATCAAACTTGGTGGAATTATGTGAAGGCATAGATAACTTGTAAATACAAGGTTCGGGGACGTTTGCGTTGAAGACCAAAAAGTCTTTCTCACTAAAACAACATTTTCGACCGATGGTTCCTATGGCAGCTATATATGCTATAGTCATCCGATCTGGCCGGTTCCGACAAATGTGCAGCGTATTTGTACCAAAAGACTTCGTGCAAAGTTTGGTTAAGATAGCTTTAAAACTGACGGAGCATAGAAACAGACGGACAGACGGACATGGCTATATCAACTCAGCTCGTCATGCTGATCAGGAATATATATACTTTGTGTAGTTGGAGATGCTTCCTTCTATGCGTTACAAACATCTGGACAATTTTAATATACCCTCTACAAGGGTATAAAAATAAAAAATGCATACGTAAAACTTAAGGGGAAGATTTTTTAACCAGTCCGGCAAGCTATGCCCCCACTCACAGCTGGGAGTGGTCAGAGATTTCCCCGGAGATAATTATAGAGAGACGTTTTATAGAGAGAGATGATTGAGATCATTGTAATTCTTACATAAAACCCGAAATCGATTATGCTGGGCATAATCAGTTGTGCATCTAGACATAGTTTCTACAATAGTTTCTAGTTGGCCTAGAAGGAACGGAAAAGTTAAGACGACAAAGCTGCCAGACTGTACGCCGAATTCTATTTTAGAAATAGAGGCAGGACTAGAAGATGGGCACATTTACAGCTTAACTCTTCATCTTAAATGAGTGGCACGAGCACTATTTGAGTATGAAGAATCTCGACTACCGAAGATTTAAAAGATGAGATTTAAACCATGAGGTAGGACCTTCATACTGAAACGAGCTGTTCAGACAAACGGACATAACCTGGATAATGAAGGCGAGAGGGGATCTGCTATGGTTGTGTCCAAGAAGGACTGTTAACGGTGGCTTATGCTCACTATGTAACAGCAAGGAGCTGGAAGACATGGAGCACTTTGTGGGGCGTTGTTTTAAGAAAAGCACACTTACAGCAGAAGAGGTATTCATGGCCTTGAATGGAGAAATGGGATGGGAGAATCTGGCTAGATTTACTGAGGGGTCTATAATATATAGGAATAATATTATTAATGAAGATTTTTAATACAAATGTCATTATTATATAATATTTTTAAATGTATCAATACTTGTAAACGTTGTTAAAACAACAGAAGAAAAGCTGACGGTTACAAACCAAGCTATATAAATGTTTGTTTCTTGAATAAGTATAGTAATAATAGTAAGTAATAATCTGCAGCTACAAACAATGTATACTTATTTACTTATTTCCTATGTACTTCTTAAATTTAATGGTTCTTGTTTGGCCGGCTCAAGGTCAGGTGTATTTTCTGTGCAATTATTTTCCAAAAATAAAACACTAATATGTCAAGAACCATTAGAAGTAACAAAAAGGTCACCATCCCCAACTAATACTTTTATTTAAGTTAAAATAAACAAATTTAATTTTTATTAGCTATTTTTGTCTTCTATTCATTAGTACTATAAAATAAATATAAATTAAAACGCATTCTATTCCGTCATAATAACATAAAACTAAAAAATCTCTGCACAATTTGCATTGCACATGTACTTATTTCACTGAGGTAAAAAGAGTCTCTTCATAAAATAAAGTCAACATTAGAAAGAGATTTTCTGAAACACGAGCACAATTCAACTCCACTCAACTAAGAGGTAAGGCAGCAAGCGTGTGCTATGATGGAGTGCGACAAGCGGCTTCCCAATTCGTGTTCGGAGCAAAAGGTAACGAGTTCGATACCCAGACGAGAAGCGGACATTACAAATTTATAGTTTTCTTCTGTTTTTCAGACTACTTGAAGTTGTATAGAGATGTCTTCCGATCCGATGGAATATCGTGCAGCTAAGCGTATCAGAGTAAATAAAATCCAAAGAGATTCGAACACGCTACAACTAGAATGAAAGATTCGTTATGTAACTCCGCTGAATGATGTTCCAAAACTAATATTTTGTTATTTTTTCTTTTAGGAAGAACGTTTTTTCTAGGTTTAAGAAAAAAGTTTCCAATTCTTAAACTTAGAATAAAATGTCAAAATTTTCAAAACTGATTTCTTATATTTAAGGTTTTTTGCCCTTTGGTTTAGAAAAGCTATCCATAATATAGAGAATGTATTTTTTCTTCTAAAATTTTAGGTGAATCGCCTTCGGGTTTTATAGACAAATTTTTAGTTTTCAGGGGGAACTTGGTCATTTTTTTATGAGT
This sequence comes from Lordiphosa magnipectinata, assembly GCA_037044535.1. Lineage (NCBI taxonomy): Eukaryota > Metazoa > Arthropoda > Insecta > Diptera > Drosophilidae > Lordiphosa > Lordiphosa magnipectinata. The sequence continues at coordinate 485,207 of JBAMBO010000555.1, forward strand.
GAGGCTTACAAAGGATTTATACCACTGATTCGGTTCATGGCTTAAGCGTTATATTTTCTTTAAGTCAGATTTATTCTGATATAAGATCTTTAATTCTTACATTCCTTTCAAATATTAGGACAAACTTTTTCACCGTTAAAGTAAACTTAACTTTCATGTTGCGGTGTGTCGCTTGGTTGGTTTATCGATACCCTGACGTAAAACGTAACTGAAATAACGTAAAAGCGCGAGACATCGCAAAGCCACCCTCAACGTACATTTGAAAGGCTGCTCAATTCAGTCCGCAGTCGTCTTGCCAATCAAAACGTGCTTCAGATTGCGCGCCGCTGTTCGTTTCATTTCTCTTCCCACCTCCCTCCCAGATTTAAAAAAAAAAAAAAAAACTATCGCTGTTCCCATATTATCGTAATAGGAACTAGGAACCAAGCGACTAACTGTTGGAATCAGGGATTAAGTCAGGATGCTGCCCAATTGAAAACTTTGCGCAGCGCCAGGCCCCAAGCGTTGGGCTCAAAGATTTGACGCGTCGTTCGCATTCTGCTCAATTATTCAGAAGCAACAAATACCGTTAGTCGGCAAAGGAGGAGGCAGAGGCACGTCATCATTCAACAAAGGGTATCGATTTTCCCGTTACATCGTTATACACACACACTCTGACCGAGTTTACGCGCACGCCCGCCCCTTCATCGGCCGCTTGGTTTGAGTCGCGACTTTTGTGGTTGCATCTGTGGAAGAGAGGAAGCATGTTTCATTTGGCACTGATCAAATACGGACGGACATACATTTTAGGTGAGCCAGCGGCGAATGGTGGATTGACTGTACAGTCAGTACGTCTGGTACGTGCTACGTAAGGCTCAATTGGAGCAATTTATTTTTAATCCACGATCCGCATTGTGTGCCTAATTTGCTTGATTCCACATCTACTCAACCGCCTCCACCCACCTCCACTCTCCCCCACCGCAGGGACACAGCAATAGCAATTGTAAATAGCATCATCATCATCGTCGTCATCATCATTATCATCAGCGACCAGAGTTCAGATTCGTTGTGAGAGCTAAGCCATTGCCGCAATAGATGTTCATTATGGCCGCTGTCCAGTTCCTGCTCCTAGCGATGCTGATGGCTGGTGCCCTGGCACAGGGCACACCCCAGCAGCAGGTGTGTCCCGAGCAGAACGACATCTCGCCCTGCATTTGTACGGTGAAGAAGAACGGCCTGGATATACTTTGCGAGACGACAGATTTGGCGCACATCACCAAATCGATGGGCACACTCAAGGGCAAAAGTCCCATTATTTTCTACCTGAAGCTGCGGCACAACAATCTGCCCAAGTTGCAAGGATTTGTATTCCTGGCTCTGGACATACGTCACCTGACCATACATAACAGCAGTTTGGCGGCCATAGAAGAGAATGCCCTCAGCTCGTTGGGTAAGCAATTGAACACACAATTATCCCAGGGATGGCAACTTTAACCATTTACCCTTGACAGGGTCTGGACTAACCCAGCTGGATGTGTCGCTAAATCAAATGAAAACTGTGCCATCGCCGGCGCTGACTCATTTGTATCATTTATTGATTCTGAATCTGAATCACAACAAGATTAGTGTAGTTCATAATAATGCCTTCGAGGGACTGGATACCTTGGAGATACTCACTTTGTATGAGAACAAGATCACACAAGTGGATGCGGAGGCTTTCCGTGGACTGGAAAAGTAAGTTCATTTTAGAAATTAATTAACTACGGTTATTAAAAACTAAATTCTGGAGGTTCAAACCCATAGTAAAGTCCGGTTCCTATGCTTGAAACTTAGTTCATAGCTTCATATATCGTTAAAATATATTCAACCTATTTTCGGTGAATTTGAGCGATCGGATTAGACACATAGAGACATGCTCTGTCGTTTTTAATTATCAATCAGTAATCGAATGAACCATATTTATTTGTAGTATTCTCCAAATCACCTTCTTCCAAGGCTTCCAAAAGTGTCTGGTCTTTGAAATTGGAAGATACCCTCTAAGTTCTATGTAGTTATGTATTTGAAAACGCATCTTTACTAAGTTAGACCTTTTTCCAAACTAAATATTTGGAAATATATGTTTGGGGATTACACTGTCTTAATATTATAAAGTTTATACCCTGTTTATACCCACAAAAAATATCATGATAAATGCCCTTCAAAGTATACTATTTTTATAAATCATAATAATTTTGGAAAATATGTATTTTATGTTTGGCTTAAAACTAATTTATTTTGAATACCTCCAACCAAAGATTTATAGAAATTATATATGTAGTGTCTTTGCTTCAACTGATCAGACAATTTGAGTGAGTGTAATGTGTGGATTATGTACACTGCTCGCCTCTAAAGTCGATTTTCTATAGTTAATTGCTGCTAAACCAAGCCATCTAGGAAAATAATTTTTGTTTTCTTATAAAGTTTATTTAAATGTAGTAATTAGACGAAAATTACAAAATTATTCAAAAGTTGAAAGTATACAAAAAACATTGTTAATCAATAAGTAACAAATTTTGTAGTCTTCATTTTGCACCACTTGAATAGGACACTTTATCTAAAAACCATTTAAGAATATTTGAATCCTTTTCAAATAACAATATTACTTAAATAAGAAAATACTAACATGTTTTTAAACCAAAAAAAGTTTTTAATAGTGTGTTGAGCCTCCTTTTTTCTCCAAAACCTCACACATTCGGTCTGGAAGGGATGCATACAATTTTCCCAAATAATTCAACGATATCGAGCCCCATGCTAATTTGATAGCTGCAATTATTTCGGGAACGCTCGAATATTGCTGACCTGATCCATATACTTCACGTGTTAGCCATCCCCACACATTCTCAATGATATGCAAGTCCGGTGAATAGGGTGGCCAGTTTAATAACTCCACGTTTTGGCTCGCTATACACGATTTAACAATCCGGGCCGAATGTATAGGGGCATTATCATGTTGATAAATCCATTTTAGATTTGCAAAAAGAGTTTGGAAGTGTGGGAAGGCCCTATAACACAACGCATTCATGGTGGTTGGAATAAATTTAAGCTCACAGGTGCCATAATAGGAAATGGCCCCCATACCATTATACCACCAGCACTGCTGTGCAACTTATCAAGATGGTGTGGTTCTTTTCGAAGATCATGAAAATAGTAGCTGTAGCCATCGGGGCCCTCCAAATTAAACTTTTTTTCGTCCGAAAAGACAACACGTTGCCACTCCGAAGTCCAGGTGACACGTGCGCGCGCGAAATCAAGGCGTTGTAACTTCCGAGCCGGGTTAAGAGGTGGCTTCTTCTTGATTTTTAGTCTCTTCAGGTGTGTAGCATTATTAATAACACGACGCATGGTTGTCAAACTTGCTTTAACGTTGCATTTTTCCCTTATCTTGGCCAAAGAGTCGTGCGAATTGGATGCTTCTCTTAATATAAGTCGCTTGTCCGCGATGGTAAGCACACTTTGGGTGCGGCCCTTCATGTTTTTACCATAATTAGCCTCATTATTTAAAAAATTTGTTATGCCGTGACGGCTCCTGTCGACTTTTTTTGCTATTTTGGCAATAGAAAGGCCAGAATCCTTGTAAGCTTGGATTTTTCCTTTCTCCGACTCAGATAATGAAGTGCGACGCCCCATTTTAATTTTTTAAAATTTTATATACACTTCAATTAAAGCAAAAAGTTTAAGTAAACCAAAATTTGTGTGCACGTGTCAACGATGCCGACCAAATAAAATGCATGTTCTATTCAAGTGGCGCAAAAATTCCATTGACTTTTTGCGAATGCTCACATAAAGTGCAAACAACTTTATAACGGTTCTATTCCAAAACTTGGAATATACCAGAAAGAGCGAAGAATGCTTGCACAAAGATAATATGCAAAAAATACCGTTATTCTACCATTTCGTTTTCGAGTTACGAGCAGTTTTAAAGAGAGCATACAGGGTGATTCAAGTGGCGAGCAGTGTATGACAAGGGAATAAAATTAAATCGTATTTCGACTCCGCTTCTAGTACGCACCGAAACTTATTTTCGGAAAAAGGTTCTGTTTTGGTGCTAGTATTATTTCGGTATTCGGTTCCGTATTGGTAACTGGATTTTTATTCTGAAATCATGGCTGCCATTACATACTTTTCAGTTATAAATTTATCACAGACATGGGCTACTAATGCATAACCTTCGCTTCTTGTATGTATGAATTACAGCACTGAATTCATGGGTATGTTTTATGGGTAGTACTGAAATCAGTCATGAATTGGAGCAGTCCCTACTTCTCAGGTCCAAATAGCTGATAAATTCAGTACTGAGGCGTAGACCTGCATGATTCTGAACTATTTGTATTGTCCTGTTTCTTTTCATACAAATACATGTATGAATCGACTTCGACTCTACTTTCAGCTAAAGTATTTATGTCCAAGCTACTTTCCTGATTAAGTTTCACTTGAACACAAATGGATAACACAAGTACATTTCTGTTCAGAGTTTAGCGTGACATTAAAAATTGGGCCTGAGAATATAGGATGCAAAATTTTCAAAAACAGACTGGTTTCTAGCTTTTGCTTTTTTTGGGTAATTTTGCAACGATAAATGTTTGCAACGCATAGAAATATTCATTTCCGACCCCATAAACTATATGATCAGGGCGACGAGCTGACTCGATTGAGCTTTGTCCGTCCGTCTGTCTGTCTGTTTCTATGCAATCTAGTCTCTCAGTTTTAAAGCTATCGAACTGAAATTTAGCACAGAGTCTTTTTTTTACTGCACGCTGCTAATATGTCGGAATCAAACGGATCGTATGGCTATATCTTATAGCTGCCATAGGAACCATCAGTAAAAAAATGTGTTTTACTGAAAAAAACTTTTTTGTTTTCAAGTAAATCGTTCTTAAGGTCGGTGATTCTTAATATTAAACGCTTTCAAACTAATTTGGGAAAGTTGATCGACATCGGCTGACTATATCTAATGATTGCCATAGAACCAATCGGTCGAAAATGGTTCTTAGTAAGAATTATGTTTTGTTTTTAACGTTAGCGTCCTCAAACTCGCTGATTACTTATTTTATATGCTTTTAAATAGATTCCCAAAATTTGTTCGAAATCTCATGACTATATCTTAAGGCTGCCATAGGACCGATCGGTCGGAAAATAAGTCTTAGTGAGAAAAACTTTTTTGTTTTCAATTTTATTGTTCTTAAACTCGGCGATTGTTAATTTGATATGTTTTCAATAAGATTCGCGAAATTTGGTCTGTCATAAAATAGGTTTTAGAAAAATTTTTGATTTTTATGTAACCGTTCTTAAACTCTGACATTTCAAAAACAGCATTTGCAAGGGTATAAAAACTTCGGCACAGACGAAGTTAGCTTGGAATTCTCGTTTTTTTATTTGGCTTGAATCTTACGATTTAACCAAATTGCGTTAAAGTCCCCCAATACTAAGTGCTCTCTTTTCAGTTTAGTTATTGCCCACAGAACCAAAACTGTTCCGGTACAATGTTTAGGTTCTTTTCGGTTCCAAAAATGTTGGTACTCGGATACTGGTACACAATAAACTACAATTATCGGTTCCAGTTTTAGTTCTGAGTTTGAATCCCTGTGTATGACTCTGCCATAACTGACCATTAATTTTTTCTGGTAAATGGAAAATTAAGGAAAATAGAGTTTGTTTTAGGACATTTTTGTTTGTAAACTAATATTGTATAGACAAACTTTTTAGAGATATATGACAAGTTTAAGGGCAGCTTAATGGATCCATTTTAAGTTTTTATCCAGAAATATGTAATTTTAACTTTATTGTCTAGAAGGGAATGGAGATTACGCGAAGTCGGGAGGCTTTGAGGGAGAAATGCATGAGCCTTATGCGAGAGTTAAAGGCGTAATTTGCGGATTAAAATGAATAATGAATGAAAGATCTTTTACTCAATGAATTTAATTATTTCAATTTAAAATAAAACGATTTTTATTGACTAAAACATATATATATATATAATATAATTCCAAAAAGTATGCGTGCGATCTCTAGATTGATTTGTATACTCTTAATTTGTCATACATTTTGGAACAATAGAAATAAATTCAGACTTTAATAGATAGAAATTGATTATTTTACTATTAAATAGCTTAAAATGCTCGAATCTTTCCATAAGTTTATTCTCCTTTGAATAACAAAATCTGACACTCTGGTTTTTTAGTACATAATTTTACATTTCTTCTTTACAGAAAACTAAAACGTTTAAATCTGGGAGGCAATGACCTCAGCAGTGTACCCCAAAAGGCACTCTCTATATTGGACACTTTGAAGAAACTGGAGATACAGGAGAACAAGATACGCACCATTAGTGAGGGTGATTTTGCAGGTCTGCAGAATTTGGATTCATTGATATTGGCTCACAATATGATCACAACGGTGCCGGCTAATGTATTTTCCCATTTGGCGCAACTCAATTCATTGGAACTGGAGGGCAATAAGATCAGTGTGATTGATAAGGATGCCTTTAAGGGCTTGGAGGGTGCGTATTGCACATATTACATGCGTGGTGAAGGCGTTAGGCTTACCTTTGGTTATTCATTTTGCAGAGAATCTCCAATACCTGCGTTTGGGCGATAACAACATAAATGCCATACCAAGTGAGGCTTTGCGTCCGTTGCATCGTCTACGTCATCTGGATTTACGCAACAATAACATCAATGTGCTGGCCGAAGATGCTTTTACCGGCTATGGCGACTCGCTTACCTTCCTTAATTTACAGAAAAATGAGTAAAGCATGGGGCTTAATTTTGTTTGGAGTATTTCAAGTGGGATCTGATTCTTTATTCTCTATTTCAGAATCAAGGTACTGCCCAGCGTTCTATTCGAAAACCTCAACTCGCTGGAGACACTCAATCTGCAGAATAACAAGCTGCAGCGTATACCACAGGACATCATGGAACCGGTCATTGATACCCTACGCATCATTGACATCAACGGCAAGTCTTTGGTCTTGAACTTAACTCAGGGAATCTCTGATCTCAGCTTTCTTTTTACAGATAATCCGCTGAACTGCTCTTGCGAATTGACCTGGTTTCCCAAGCTGCTGGAGGATCTGAAGAACAAAGATGATGAAATGTCACAGAAGAAGAAGCCTTTGTGCCATATGTCGCTGGATAATCGCGAGTATTTTGTGCAGGCCATGCCCATCGATAGGATGCACTGCGCCGGCCTCAATGTGAGTCCCTCATCCTCAAGCGGCGGTCTGATGCGGATACTGCAAGTGAACATTTTGGCCCAAATTGCCATGTGTAGCGTGGCGCTTTTCTGTAGCGCTCAATAAGCTCCCGCCCAAAAGAACTCCCGCCACCCCCCCTCCCACGTCCTGAATTGCAGTGATAGACGACGTTAGAGGCGAGGTGCCCTTTTGAAAACCAACCTGTGTTGTTTTGTTTATTTATAGATTATAGTGAGTCCGTGAATTATGCAACTCCTCCAATTGTTACACACATCCCAGCAGCCAGAAATCCAGCCAGTACCCGCCAAGTGCCCAAGCCGCGAACCGATAAAAGAATCCCCAAACACACAAATTCCCACCCATCCAACTACTGCAGCGCACGCACAGTAGCCCGAGGCGAACTACACACCACACATACATATCAAGCCAAGCTTAAAGTTAAAGCGAGAGCAAACCAAATGGAAACGTAAACATATCGTGAATTGTTGTAACTAATGTAGTTTTACAGTGTTAACTCTATTTATGTCGTCGCTGTTGTGAGATACGAGTACAATCATTATATTTTCGTTCCCCCCAAACAAAACCCCAATTAATCCTCTGCTTATAAGCTAGTCGAAATTGTACACATGAGAAATATTTTGCATCAATCACCAAGAACTGATTATGGAATAAGTAGTTTGTACTCTTTAATGGGGGCAACAAACACACACACACACACACACAAAAGTCTATACATACATATCGTCGTTATAACGTGCAATTTTATAGAATCTATTGTGAAGTTTGATATTGTTACCAATTTTTTGGAAATTGTTTTCTTTTTTATATCTATGTATGTATTACCTATGTACCTATTGAATTCTGTATATTTAAACTATAAGTTTTATGTATACCTAATAATTTTCGATTTTAGTAACAAGTTTTGGATGCCATCTAGCCGATGGCTTAGGTCAGTTAGCCGCCGGCGAGTGGCATCCAAAGTAAAACAAATATTTTCAAAAGAATAAGCTAGATACAAAATACAACTTTTGGTCAGTTTTATATTATTGTATGACAACAGCTGTTCTTTTCGAAATATTAGTAAAGAATGGTGAAACCCTTTTTGGTAAGGTTTAACACAAATCCCTGGAAAACCGTTTGAAATAATAAAGAATCATATTGGTTACTAACACAAGATTACTTTTCGATTTATTTGTGACATAAGATATACACATAAAATAACGACGAACGGATCTAAAATGTTTAGGGTATTCACCAGTCCTCGTAAAATGGTAATTCGAAAATGGTAAATTCCTAAAGTTTACAACACAACAACAAAATACATAGGAAAAAATTTACCAACCTGGGGTATGTTTACAAAATCGCTCGTAAAAATGTAAAAGTGTAAAAACTTGAAGTGTTCAATGTATCGTCCAAAAATACTTAGAATCGTACTTATCTGATATAGAAATTTAGATACATGTCTTTCTGTATAGGCGTTGGCTGAGTGGCCTTGCATTTTTTTTGCCGGTAAAGGATGGTGGATCTATATTCTTTATTTTTTATACCCTTGCAAAGGGTATTATAATTTTGCCCAGAAGTTTGCAACGCATAGAAATATTCATTTCCGACCCCATAAACTATATATATTCTTGATCAGGCGGACGAGCTGAGTCGATTGAGCTTTGTGCGTCCGTCTGTCTGTCTGTCTGTCTGTCCGTCTGTTTCTACGCAAACTAGTCTCTCAGTTTTAAAGCTATCGAGCTGAAATTTTGCACAGAGTCTTCTTTTTACTGCACGCTGCTAATATGTCGGAACCGACCGGATCGGATCACTATATCTTATAGCTGCCATAGGAACCATCGGTCGAAAAATGGGTTTTAGTGAGAAAAACTTTTTTGTTTGCAATGTTAACGTGATTAAACTCGGTCATTAATAATATTATATATTTTCAAACAGATTTGCAAATTTTGGTAAAAATCGGATGACTATATCTTATAGCTGCCATAGGAACCATAGGTCGAAAAATGGGTTTTAGTGAGAAAAACTTTTTTGTTTTCAATGTTAACGTGATTAAACTCGGTCATTAATAATATTATATGCTTTCAAACAGATTTGCAAATTTTGGTCAAAATCGGATGACTATATCTTATAGCTGCCATAGGACCGATCGGTCGGAAAATGGGTCTTAGTGAAAAAAAACTTTTTTGTTTTTAAGTAAATCGTTCTAAACGTCGGTGATTATTAATATTAAACGCTTTCAAACTAATTTGAAAAAGTTGATCGACATCGAGTGACTATATCTTATGGTTGCCATAGGACCGATCGGTCGAACATGAGTCTTGGTAAAAAAATTTTTTTGTTTAGTTTTGTTAGCGTCCTTTAACTCGCTGATGACTTATTTTATATGCTTTCAAATAGATTCGCAAAATTGGGCCGAAATCGGATGACTATATCTTAAGGCTGCCATAGGGCCGATCGGTCGGAAATTGAGTCTTAGTGAGAAAAACTTTTTTCAGACGTTTATCTGTCGGAAAATAGGTTTTAGTTACAAAATTTTTTGATTTTTATGTAAGCGTTCTTAAACTGTGACATTTGCATTTGCAAGGGTATAAAAACTTCGGCACAGACGAAGTTAACTTGGCCTTCTCGTTTTATATTAAAAAATCACAGAGCTATAGACGAGGTCAGAAAAGATGTTCAATCATAAACGATAATAAAAGAACACGACTTCCCGTTTATGAGTTATGCAAACAGTGCTCTAAGCCACTGAGGCGTCTGAAATTCATTGTAATTGTTAAGTAACAGCACAATTCACAGGCTGTCAAAAACAGCTGGTTTACGACAACAATTACTGGGGTAAATCGCAAGAAGTCGCTCACTAGCTCATGTGTGGTAAATTTACCAATTACGTTTTTACGAGAGCTGGTGAATACCCTAGTTATTTCAGAAGTATTTTTATCATAGGTTTCAATATAATCTATCGCTTCCAGAGCTATTACCTGTACAAAAACGTTTAAAAGGATAGGGGATGGCCACTACTTTTTGCCATCTCTAAGAAACGATGCGATCCACGAAACGATCCAATTTTGAAGTTCTTTAAAACAGCGAAAGTGCTGATCCTCAAGAGCTTATCGTCGAAAAATAATATTAGTCGGAAGGGGCAATGTCTGGGCTATACGGCGGGTGGGGAAGGATTTCCCGCTTCAGCGTTTCAAGGTATGTTTTGACCGTGTGCTCAACATGTGGCCGAGCGTTGTCATGTTGCAAAATTATCTTTTGCTTCAATGCTCGGCTCAAACGCATCAATTATCTGGCCATCCTTCGCTCTCTATTTCATCGCTATTAAAATCACCACTTCTAAAACATCTATACCAAAAATTCACATGTGACATATACAGCATTCGATGACCTTCAGCTGAATTTTTCGTTAAATAAAAGCAGAAAAGTAAACTTTCCGGCAAGTTGTGTTTTGTTGACACAAAAGTTGAAAAACTATGTTGATTCCACTTCAGAGAAACGACACATACTGAAAAAGAAAGGCTGATGTTGAGGCTTCCAATTGAAGTTGCTTGATGCCTAATAGTGTGTTAACCTAACCTAAAGTCTGAGGTTATGGGCGGCAGACTGTCAGCAGCAGAACACATGTAAGCCTCAGAGCTAAATGAAAATTGTTGTATGCATATCAGTTCAGACTTATGCCGCACAGGTATGGGGATATAGCTATTTTGAGGTGGTGGATAGTCTGTAGAGATACTGCTTGAAGAAAATCCTAAGGTTACCTCCGAATGGCCATGGATTTGCCCTAGCCTTTGAGACTTGCGTGAATGATGCGCACTACTATACCTAAGACTTACATATTGCATTCGTAGGAAAAATCCAATTTTTCTAAGGAGAATGTCGACTGCCGCACTTTATTACATCCGAAATATTAAGAAAACTCGTTGAGCTGGATCTACTCACCTTCAACTAGAAAAATGGTCTAAACTCCGTGGAAGATTGGAATACAATGAGAATCAGGATAATGCCCGCTCTTGGTCAAAAGACGCATGTGGCACAGATGACGCGAAAAAGGTCTAGACAAACAAGAATCTACAGATACCTCGACCATACGGCTGCCCTATAACTGCAGCACCTGGCAAGCAGCAAATCTCTAAATCTCAGCAAAAGCTGAATGACATCCTAAACGATATAAGTAACGAGAATTGGGAGGGATTGTTATCCTAAAAATCTATGCTTTACAGAAAAGAGATTTTGGAGACATTATAGTACACAACAGAAAAAAATATATGATTTATGAAATATTTTTTTAAAAAGGATTCAACTGTACCGTCGTTTCCGGATCAGATTAACTGTTTAACATTACGAATAATAAGCTCCATAATAAGCTGTTGCTATGTCACTTACCTATATGCACGTTGCTTCTTATGACAGCTACTTGGTTAACAAAAACACACACTTAAAATTCGTTCTTTAATTTTATAACAACATATTAGTCATATGGCCTGAAAATACATTATTCGGGGCAATTCAAAACCATTGAATGGACTCGCTATGGGCACTGTATAGGCTCCCATATTGGTAAAGCCAATAAAATCGCCTCTATTCAAGTTGGGTAAGAGCAAACCTTCCGAAATCTGACAGAAAAATTGTTTTAAAATTTGTACAAAACAAAAATCTTTGTTTGCCTTTACCTTATCCAAAGCATCACAACTGGGTCCCCATATAAGCGACTTAAACTCGGGCAAAGCTTCAGCGGCATCCTATTAAAATCGACTGTGAGTCTTTGTCCAAATTATACCCACTTTTCAAACTCACCAAATAGTGTTCTGCCGTAACCACCTGATGATCATAGAGAATACAATTGAAGGAACCATAGACACCATCATTCAGGTAGTACATCACAGTGTCCAGTTTCCCAGTGTTGACATTGCGCACCTCACGCTTGGCATGAATCTTACAGATCAAAGTGTAAGCGGCAGCCACAAAGAAACGTCCTGGCTCGGCTATAATCTGTAAGCGTTCTTCAGGGAAATGGTGTTCTAGTGACTGGTTCACCACAGTGGCTATCTAGAAAGACAATTTCTTAACTAGAAATAGTCCAACATAAGCTACCTTTGTCCAAATACCATTTCAAATTTCTCATCATTATCGCCTGGAAAGCCACCGCCAATGTCCAATAGATTCATGTCATAGCCCAGCAGCTCACCAAATTTGAATACATTTTTTGCCTTCTTAATGGCCCTTTCGTAGGCCTCCAGCTCTTTGCAGTCCGAACCCACATGGAAACTAACACCGCCTACCTTTAAGTCCAGAGCCTGGGCCAGCAGCATCAGCGCTGTGGCATCGGCATCCGCATCGCAACCAAATTTATCACCAAGCGGACACCGGGCAGCCTTGGCCTCACTCTTGAAGCGTACTATCAAGCTGTAAATGGCAAGCAATTTGATAACGCCATTGGAAGAAAGAGGGAAAGAGGCAGCAGCTTACTTGGAAGTGGGATAGTGCTTGTATAGCTTATAGATTTCAAACTCATTGTCCACGGTGCCATTAGTGACTTCATGTTGTTGGGCATACTCCAAATGACTCACTGGACGACAGGGATTGGCGAATATTATGCGATCCGGCGACACTGCTGAGCCTAGAACCTGTAAGGTCAAAGTTAGGTTCAGTTTCACTCAGATTAAGACGGGATTTACACGATGAAGTTTTCTCAGTAGGCGAGACATACAAGTGTGATTGTATACATTTTGTTCAACAAATCTAGTAGAATTCCCTTGATTTTTAAGCCTACTCTGAAAACTCCATGAAGTTTGCTTCATCGTGTAAATTCCGACTAGTTCCTTATTGAACTGTTTCCAAATGAGTAAACTACCAAAACTTAGCACGAACCGGGACATCACTTAAGAGTGGAAGGAAAGAAATTTATCATGTTGAAAACATTTCTAGTTAAAACTTCTTGGAAGAAGGTTTGATTAAAACAAGTAACTCAAATTGGTTTTTATTGTCTTCCGTGCCGGTTTCTCAATGTCTGGTTTGTCCAACTAAGTCAAACACAGCGTTTGGCGAGCAACGAAATTAACAATATTTAAAATTCAGTTAAGTCCCAATAGAATTGTCGATTATATCCTCGATAGGCAAGCAGCTGATTCAAACAAATCCCTTGACAATGCAGTAAGAATAACAAAAACAGCTGATTTAGTGGATAGGTTCGACAGTCTCTGGTCACACCATTGCAGCGTAGCAACTTATCGATATTGGATGAACCTGACATTGAGACATTGACATTGAACCAAAATACTTAGACTCCAGTAAACTTAAGCAATCCACTTGTCTGGGGGTCAACTTACCTTCAGTTTTACCGGCTACAGGTAGTTCTACCTAGCATGTTCTCTAGTCAAACTAATACACAGTGGAACACTCAAAATTCCCTGGAAACGGGACCAATAAATTATTAAACTAGAGGCAACAGGGAGCAACACCTCATACCCAGTTTTTCTTGATCCAATGTTGCTCTGAGGCAGTTGCTAGTACAAAAATGCCTATAAACCGCGACCCAAGGCTTCGTTGGTAAAACTGAAAACGCAGTTCGGTCTATATTTATATCTAGTTTATGGCCTATATGGACTCGATAATGGGTGCTGTCAAATGTGGTACCCACTATCGCGGTTTTTCGATGCATGTTACCATCTCTTAAGGACACATTTTATTGGTCAGCATCTCAATATACTTAAAATCTTACAAAATTCTATCGAGTGGTTTTCGATTGATTTCATTTTCTAAGTAAGACCTCTAAGGGCGGGGTACTAACCGCTTGTCCATTGAAGGCGGGAATTTAGTATAACAATTGTGGTGACTCCCTACATCTTTGGTGAATTTTCCAAAATTTTAGCTCTCACCTTTTTTTATCCCGCAACATATGTTGTAGCTGTGTGTTGCTAGTATAAATGTGCCCATTAATCGCGAACTTGGCGTGATCAAGAAAAACTGGGTATGAGGTGTTGCTCCCTGATGCCTCTAGTTTCATAATTTATTGGTCCCGCTCCCAGGCATTAAAAAAAGTTGAATTTTGTGGCACTGTAATATGGATACTTATGCTATTAAGCGCGCGGTCATAGCCATCTTTGCCACTTCCTTACAGTACAGAAAAATGGACAGAGTACCAAAACCAAGTCTAATATGCCGTCCAACCAATCAGTACCAACCAATCAGGCAGCAAACCTCTCGATTTTCTTGTAGAATGTTCTTTTCAAAGCCATTGTAAGCATGACAATTTCTGAACGCACCTGTTACTCTAAGAAAAAAGTAAAACGAATAATTTGATTCCGAACGGTCTTGAAAAATATCTATTCGTTCTTGAAATTTCAAAAATTTCGTTCTAAAAATCGAGCTAACTTCGTTCTCAATTTGATTTTTATAGGCAAGGAGAGGGAGGAGAAGTATCGGAGCCGGAGAGGGGAAGCAAACTTTGAGAGGATAGCGTTGAACACGCTCTCACAGTTTCGATGTTCATGGAAGAGGGGTATGTGCAGAAACTACTGAGAGGAGAGCGCAATCGATTATTAAGAGCAGAACACTGTCGTTGTCAGATGTGAGAGGTCGGTCGTTAATTCATTTAATGTTGAACATTTCGGGTGTGAAGAATTAATCGATTAAAGGATTATATAAAATAAAGACAATGTTAAAAAACACCTCGTGTCTTTCCCTCTCAATCTCCCCTTCCTTTCAAATATTTTTTTGAGTCTTTTATTTTAAGAGTATTAGTACTAGGATCAAGTACTTAAACTCTCGAATCAAGAATGTTGCGATCAAAAATTCATTCTTGGATCAAGAATTACGCTCTTGGATCAAGAATTTTGATTCTTACCGTACTTCTGAGATCGAATATTCTTTTTTTCTGAGTGTACTTCTATCTCAGACGTCGATGACGTCCGTATAATAAATCTAATTTTTTTCGTAAAAATATTGAGTAAAATATATACCCATGAGTTTTACAATTCGCTTTTAACCCAAAAACGACCCTTATGGGAATTGGGGTCGTTTTTGGGGTCTAGAAAACATGGGATAAACGTAATTTTCTGTACAAAACTTTTTTTGCAAATGGCTTGATTAAAGTTCGTTCCGCAGGTCAACCGTTAGTACCAGATACGCAAACCGGTCCGAAATAAGGATTGGTTCGGTTCAGTTGTTCACAGTTTTTAAGCCGCCGGTTCGGTTTATAGAATGGAGCTAACTAAACCGCGGTTTCGGTTCGGATCAGTGGTTCACCCTTAAGTAAACAGTTAAGAATTCGCTAACACATACTACTTTTCTACACACCAAATTCATCATGATTAATGCCCTTCAAAGTATGCGAACTTTATTTCCTTTTATAATTATCTATTAGAACGCAGACATTGATAGCCAGTTATGACAGCATCATACATAATCCTAACTGTATACTCTTCCAGATTACCGTACCAGTTATGGGTATACAGTATAATTTGTGTTAAGCCAAACATAAATAAATATAATTCTGAATCATTCCTTTTCGAAAGCATTGCATACTTTAAAAAGCACTAAGCACAATTAATTTTGTGTGTATAAACGTAGTAACAGTCAATTAACTATTTTCAAGGAAGAAATGTAGTCTGATGAAAAGTATATTAAGAGGACTGTGAACAAAGGGAGCAGGAGATGTACGGGATCACTTGTACAAGTTGACAAGTCATCATTTAAAAGCTACATCAATCCGGCATCGCTATGGATCAATTCGGTCTATAAGTAGTCTCCCTTCTAAATGGTCCATTAGCGAAACTTAATTTACCTTAAATTTTGATAAAAATAATCTTAAGGAATCGATTTAAATACCCCAATTTACAAGTTTAATTGTCTAAAGGTAAGCGATTTGCGTCTTAAATCTCGTCAGGGAATTGAACCTAACCGTTTTTCTTCGGTTCTCGCTTCGGTATTTTCGAAACGACGCTGGTTCGATATGCCGTTTGGTTTCTCGGCTGAAATTGCTGTTCGGTTCGGTTCAGAACCGGTTTGCATCTCCGTTTGAATCAGTTTTTCATGCTTCGGCTAGATATACCACAAAAACTTTACCATCCTAGCTAATTACACACAATTATCGGTCTCTCAAGGGCCTGATGTAGCATGTGAATAAGGTACGCCGATTTAATCCTACAAACTGAACTTTCTGGACAATTAGGGTGATTGGTTGCTCGTTCTAAGTGTTGTTGTTGCACCCTTTTCATAGATTTTGCTTTTCCACCGCTATGCAAACGATATCTTAAGCGTAAGACCTTTCAAATACCCACCAATTTGAGTTCATTTTTGGAGGCACAATCAAAGCCAGCTCCCAGATTCGCCAAAACCTTAACAATCACTGGATCATCATTGCACTTAACCGCATAATAGGGCTTAATGCGCGGCAATAGCCGCTGCCAGAGATGGAATTTTTGCTCCACACTGGACAAATCGCAGACATTGAGTGCCTCATCCAACTGCTTTAAATTGGCCTCCTCTATAACCTGCCGTATGTTGAGCGGGTGCTGATAGTAATTGATTTTTGTCTCGCACATCTTTCACTCTCAATGGGGAACAAAACTGGACTGATTGAGGCTGTTTAGCTGTGGCGGCTTGGACTCGTACTAGTCTGGGGTAAATGGAAAGGTTATCAGACGAAAGCGAAATTACAACAGCCTGCCAGAACATTTAAGTGAGGCGTACTCGGCGGCGGTTTACGTTCGAAAACAATGAAGGTCTAATTAGAGGCAAAAGGTCAAGCGGCGGCTGCGACGGTGATAACCGTTACATGTGGACTGCGCGCGTGCGTGATATTTGCCAGTATAGATTATTTACAACCTACAATATTTGGCATCGTAAATAATTTTAATGTGTTCCAAAGCATGTAAAACTAATAAAATGTAAATTTTAGAGGCTCTCAGAACGTGCATAATTGACACTTGGCAGGACACTCCACAACACACTCACCACAAGCACTCACACCCCTCTGATCTGCTTTGTCCTTGCCTTTCCGGCAAATAATCATCAAATGTAGCATTGAGGGTTAGGGTTGGGGTTGGCCAATCGAGCGCAACCCCCATCGGGGTATTGGGCAATTAAAAATTAAAATCACACTTTTTTTCTCTTCTTTTGAAATCGATATATTGGCTGTGCAGTTGTTAGAGTGCGTTATCAATCAATCTGTAATTGGCCAACTCATCCTCACCCTTTATTCCTTTTTTGACCAGGAGATGATTTTTAAATAACAAAACTGGAAAGATGACAACTGTCAAAAAATTATTGAGCGATGGCCAAAAATGTATCTTGTCACGCTAAAGATTTGATGGCCATCAATTCCAACCGCATGCCCCTTCCCCACCCCACTGCCCTATGCGGTCCAGGGCGCTCTTCACTTTGAGTGATGTGACAAATCGACGACAAGCAGCAAAGTGCTTCAAAAAAGCATTAAAAAAAAACTTGTAAACCATTTCCAAATGTTGAATTGAAATGGGAAAACTTGTTTTGTAATGCATTTAAATCATTTTCATAATTAGCTGAAAATTTTTAGGGTAATTTAAATGTAAATGTCATTAATTAAAAGCGACAGACAGTCAATGAATGAAACCTTATCATTTTGGGTCAGGTGAAAGGTTTGGACAGCTTTTTTTTTTATTTTGCAGTTGTCGTGTTGATTAATTCGTTTCCCATAGTCCAATTTTTCAACTGGCTGCCTTATCTTAGAATTCTAGACTAACTGTATGTTGATAGTAATATTTCCTATTACAGGCAGGGAAGCTGTAAATGTGTGAGAACAACTTTTTATACTCTGTACCAAAGGTACACAGAGTATATTAAGTTAGTGCAAAAGTATGTAACAGGGAGAAGGAATCATTTCCGACCCTATAAAGTATATATATTCTTGATCAGCATCAACAGCCGAGTCGATATAGCCATGCCTGTTCGACCGTCCGTCTGTCCGTCCGTATGAACGAAGAGATCTCAGAGATGGTAAGATGGTAAGTATCGATTTGCTGAAGGAATGATAAAGATCGGATGAACGATACACAAGTTATAAAAAGATAACCGGCATCCCCACCCCCCTACTTCCTGCCACCCGCCGCTGTATTCAAACAAACACAATCTTTGGGAGAGAGAGAGAAAGTTAGAAATGAGCGTATAACAGCGTATAACGCATAGAACGCGTAAAACAGCATATTACACGTATAACGAGCGAGCAAATGCGAGGGACGGCATTAACTGGTACAGAGTATCTTATAGTCGGGCTTGACCGACTTTCTCACTTGTTTAAACAAAGCTTTCATATGACGTATGATAGAGTGAGAAAGATGTTTACAAATTATAAGTGAGCTACAACAAAAACAGGGGAAAAACCAGAGGAAAAGTTGTCGTTACTAAGTGCTCTATACTCAGTACATGATACTTAGATGCAGATGTATACAAAATATGAGTGAGCTACAACAAAAACAGGAGAACAACCAGAGGAAAAGTGGTCGTTACTAAGTACTCGATACTCAGATGCAGATGTATACAATGAGTTAGATACAACAACATAGGAAAAACCAAAGGAAAAGTTGTCGATACTTAGTACTCGATACTCAGTACTTCATACTAAGTACTCAAAACTAAGTGCTCGTTACTCATTACTCAATACTCAGTACTTGATACTTAGTACTCGGCACTCAGTCCCCGTTTTTCAGTGTACAGTACTGCGGTAAAAGCGGCTGACTTTACAAAGACAAAAACGTACCACACACAAGCAAGCATTGAGCATGTGTGTCTCGTGAGAGAACACAAAGCCGAACACGAGCATCATAATAGAGCAAGCCGCCGAGCGTGCTATTTATAGAACACACGTATTCTCTCTCTCTATGCGTGTGTCGGCTGCGACGCCGGCAGAATTATGACTTTCTATGATAGGATTTTGGCATATTGGACACCACTGCCTTAAAGTAACGACTGTAACCAGGAGGTTGTAGATTGCTGTTGTCATTGCTTTTATCATTATTGAGGAAACACAACTTCCTGACTTCGACTTTTAGCAAAAGTTTCCAAATTTTTCTTATACCAGAAAGAATTTAGAAAATTTTTTTTAAAATCCAGAATTTCAGCTACTCTGATAGAAAAAACCTGTTTAGAAAACAAGTTTCCTTCAACTTTCTCAAAAAAATTCATGTTAAGCCTATTCCCTCAGTACAAATACATACCTAAGATTCCAAAACTTATTTCGCTATCAATGAAATAAAATACATATATTTTGTAAAACTTTTAAAAATATGATCAGACGAGTAAGTATTGGAGATTGTTGTACACTGCGAAAAAGTGAAGATATTGAATGGAACACCAGGCTGACTCAAAGAACTTGTAGGAGGACTGCCGGTAGAGAAGCGGAAAGGACCGGAAAAATTGGGGAAGCTCAAAGAAGATAATAGTATACATATTTGATCTATTATTTTAAGAGTTTTGGAGCTCTGATTTCTTGATTTTGAAGGCAGTCAAAATAAGTAATTTATCGTTATCGTCGAATAACACTTTTATTTTCGCAATAGACCTGCTTATTGTAGAAATGTGTCTAATATCGATCATATCGAGGTTTTTTACAACAAAATATAAATATCGAAATCATAATTTTTCAACATTTATAAATATAACGTTCGTATACAATTTAAGTACCGATTTTTATACTCTATACCGAAGGTATATTAGATTTGTGCAAAAGTTTGTAACAGGAAGAAGGAATCATTTCCGACCCTTTAAAGTATATGTATTCTTGATCAGCATCAACAGCCGAGTCGATATAGGCGTGTCCGTCTGCCTGTCAGTCTGTATGAACAGACAGATCTCAGAGATGGTAAGAGATAGAGGTTTGACATGTATGGGACATATGTATACTTCTTATACTTGCCGACAGATCAAAATTATTTTCAATTTTTGCCACGCCTCCTACCGCCCCCGCAAATTGGAAAAAACGTCATATCTCCCACAGTTTTGTAGATAGACAGTTCGTATCTTTTAAAGATATTTAGTTATCCAGATTATTTATCGATTTGCCAAAGGAATGATAAAGATCAGATGAACGATAGTCGAGTTATAAGAAAAACAAACAAAACAAACGATGGGCAGCACGTCACCCACTTTATGGCTGTTTTGCCACTTTGTGTGGCTTCTAACTTAAATTGTTAAGAACTTTGGGGGGTACAGAGTATGTTATAGTCTGGCTTGACCGACTTTCCTTCTTGATTCCCTCTGTGTATCAGCATTTTGCAAATTTTTCCTGAAATTAAACTTAAAAGTTTCAGATTTGAAGAAAATTAAGTGGAAAAAACAAGATTGGATAGACCGATAAGTAGACAGAATTAGGGTTCGAATCCTTTGAAATATTACTGGTGTATCATCATCAAAACCCTGGAAATTTGTTCAACTCTTTACTCATATCAATCAAGTAGGAGGAGAAACACACTTCTTGAGATCCCAAAAAACGCCTAGTTCAATCTTTCTGCTAACTTTGCTGTCACCCCTCTTGTTGAACAAATTGTTTCCTAACAATAAACCTGCCTTTTGGGTTACAACAGTGCCAAATTGGCGCTTATACAAGCCAACCATAAAACCGACTCCCACTGCCACCCATATTACCCTAAGTATTTACCTTTGCCCCACAAAAGTAGCAGCTGGCCGCATTAACACATTATCCAATGACCGCCACTCGAGTTGGCAAATTATACATTCAAAATCTGCGCTCAGTCACAATGGAGGCGACCCATTTGGGGATTATACTGCGCCTGTGCCGGCAGCGGCATCAGAGGAAATGGCTCTCAGCTGTGCACTTACCGTATGAGTCATGCGGCAAAAATGATGTCCTTGCTCCACCTGCCAAAACATATACAAAGAAACTCAGTTTGGTTTTGTTCATTCAACGAGCTGCAGCAGCAGCAGCAGCCGCCTCTGCCAGCAGCAGACGCCATGCCGCACCCGGAACAGAATCTCAAATTGAAACGGAATTAAAATTTGATTTGGGGGCCACGAAACCATGTCGCATTTGTTAAGGCGCACCAAGAAGTCCTGTCTCAAGGTGAGTGAGTTTGGAAATGTGTTTTATTGGCAAGAGGCTTTGTCAATCAATAAAAAATCGATGGGACGGAAATAAACTTCAGTGTTGTTAATCATACGCCGCGTGGTGCTGTCGAAGGAGGAACTGCAAAGTGGATTTCCGCAAAATGAAGAAAAGTTACCTGGGCAAATAAGGCGGAAATTAACCTAACCTAACCTAACACTTGTCCTCCCTTACTTTGCTATCTAGTCCATTTTCCTTTCCCAATTCTCTTCCCTTGGACACTTTTCTACCCATCTTAATACTCATCCAATGCTTCCACTTACAGTTGCTGCGCAAAATATCCACATCAAGGCAATTGTTTGTGCAGCGACTGGACGAGGAGGAGGAGGAGTGCGACAATGAAGAATATGGAAAGCCAGACTCTACTCCTGAACTGGTCTACGAGGAGGAACTCCAATTGAATCACAAGCAATATGAGTGCTACAATAACAACAACAACAACAACCTGAACCTGAATCAACCACAAACCGTCCAACCATTTGAATTTGCCAGCGAAGCAATGACATTATCCGATTCCAGCATTGAGTTCGAGCTGGTGCCTTATAAACACAACATACGCTATCTGCGTCACACACCCTCCAATTCCAGTCTCAATCTGCAAGAACAGGTGGCCGACTCAATGACTCCAATGCGCTCCAATGTGCTCATAAAGGAGCCACAAGATGATGATAATTTTGCCATTGTCAAGTGGGATATCAATGGCAATTCGCTGGATGAGGAGCGTTTCGATTTGCGCTCGCATTGGGATGACTTCGATAGTCGCTGGCGACAGGCCGGCAACTCGTATTCCCAAAAGTCTAGCTATCAGTCCAGCTCCTGCACCTTGGAAACCTGGATCGATGATGTCGAGCCCATGCGCTGATAATGCCTTTCTGCCTTAAGAGCTTCATTAGTTTTGACGAGCGTTGTGAACAAATCCAAAAATTTTATGGAGTATTATACGAGTATATAGAAATCGATATGGATGACAACTACAATTTCTTTGGTGGTTGGGTGGTGCGGGGGGCTAATGGCTGGCAATTTTCATTATGGAAAATTGGTAACAATTTCACAAAATCCATTATAAAAAGTTGTACACAACGGCACTCCTTTGGCCACTACATGCACTTCAAGCGTTCTTTTTTCCATTTCTGCAAACCGACGCACGACCTGCACGTGGCCCGAACATGCGTGAGAATCCGAGCTGCTTTGGCTTTCCCACGCGCCGGGCCAAACGATTTGGATTTCGATTTATGTTTATGGTGGTGTATATGCAAGTTCAACTTGTCTGAGAGCTAAGGGTGGGTTTGGTTGGCTGGGTTGTTCGCCCACTCCACTTGGCAATTTATATTGGTTACTTTTTTTTGTTTTGTTTGAGAAACCTGAGCGACAGCATGCCGAATGAAATTAAAAGCACTTTTCATAATTTATATAAAGAAAAGAACATTAAGATCGGCATGAGACAAATTTTAGGAGATATGGATAACATTGTACTAGGTAGGAAGATAACCTTACGATTAACAGGTAAGGCTCGCGCCTTTGGGCAGTTAAAATCAAACGTTATAAATAACTTACCTCTTTTTAAAATCACATAATTTTTAGGACTTGCAAAGGTTTCAAAGCAGATACAGAACGAAAGTTGTAAAACAGATTTACCAACATTTTAGATTTTCTTAGGGGTCCTTACCTTGCACTTTCAACATCCTTTATAACTAACATTCACCTAAAATGAGAAAGGAAAGGTAACTTCGTCTGTGCCGAAGTTTAAATACACTTAAAAAAGCTCGCTCTAAAGGGTAGCGATTTCAACCAAAGTTCGCAGATCAGTTTGAAAACATTCAATTTTAATAATGGCCGAGTTTAAGAACGCTAACATTGAAAACAAAAAAGTTTTTCTCACAAAAACCCATTTTCGAACGATCGTTTCTATGGCAGCTACAAGAAGTAGTCATCCGATCCAGGCGGATCCGACATATTAGCAGCGTGAAGCTTAAAGAAGACTCTGTGCAAATTTTCAGCTCGATGGCTTCAAAACTAAGGGACTAGTTCGCGTAGAAACAGACAGGCGGACAGACGGACGGACGAAGCTATATCGACTCAGCTCGTCATGCTGATCAAGAATATATATTTATATGGTCGGAGATCATTCCTTCTATGCGTTGCAAACTCCTGGGCAAATTACACTTTTCAAGTGTATAAACAAGTGAGAAAGTCGGTCAAGCCCGACTATAACATACTCTGTACCAGTTCATTTGCCCCCGACAATAATATTTTAATACATCCAAGTAGTCACGCGTTTATCGTGCAATATTTTTATTATACGCTCATCTCTAAGGTTCTCTCTCTCTCTCCCAAAGAGTGTGTTTGTTTGAATACAGTGGTGGTAGGCTGGGTGGGTGGAGTTGGGTCTGGTCTGATATCTTTTTTAGCTCATAACTTGTGTATCGCTCATCCGATCTTTATCATTCCTTCAGCAAATCGATAAATAATTTTGATTACTTCATATCTTCAGAAGGAACGAACAATCTATCATCAAAACTGTGGGAGATATGACTTTTTTTCCAAATTGCGGGGGCGTGGGGGGGCGTGGGGGGGCGTGGGGGGGCGTGGCAAAAATTGAAAATAAACTTGATCTGCCTGCAAGTATAAGAAATATATGTCCCATACATGTCAAACCTCTATCTCTTACAATCTCTAAGATCTGTGCTTTGATACAGACGGACAGACAGACGGACGGACGGATGGACGGACGGACGGACAGACGGACATGGCTATATCGACTCGGCTGTTGATGTTGATGAAGAATATATATACCTTATGGGGTCGGAAACGATTCCTTCTCGTAACAGGGAGACTACTTTTGCACAAACTTAATATACTCTATGTACCTTCGGTACAGAGTATAAAAAACGCCAAAAATAAAAGAAAGCTAACTTCGGCTCGACCGAAGCTTATATACCCTTGTAGCTTGTATAATTTATTTAAATTAAGGTTTTAAATGATTTTCGTCGAACATTCTTAGCAGAGTTATTTCCCAAACTCAGCAATAGAGGGTGCCATTACTTTGATCATTTGCTTGCCAGTTTGTTATATGGCAGCTATATGATATATTCATCAGATTTTGACCAAACTCCCCAAAATTGTGTGGAAACTGATAACATTCATAACTTACTTCCCAGTAAAGATGCTACTACTGAAAACAAAAACTTTTTCTCACTAGAACTACTTTTTCGACCGATCGTTCCTATGGCAGCTATATGCCATAGTCATCCGATTTGGATCAAAATTTGCAAAATTAGCCAATTATTAGATAATAGCCAAATTAGATCAAAAGTGTAATAGCATATAATATTGACCGACAACAAGTTTCAGAGCGATAATATTAAAAACCAAAAAGTTTTTCCTACTAAGACTTTTTTTCAGACCTAACTTTTGTATGGCAGCTATACTATATAGTTGTCCGATTTTCATTAAACTTGGTGGAATTATGTAAAAGCATAGAAAACTGGTCAATACAAAGTTTGGGGGTGTTTGCATTGAAAACAAAAAAGTTTTTCTCACTAGAACTGATTTTTGGAACGATCGTTCCTATGGCAGCTATATGCTTCCGATCCGGCTGGTTCCGACAAATGTGCACCGTTTTTGTACCAAAAGACTTCGTGCAAAGTTTGGTTAAGATAGCTTTAAAACAGACGGACGGACAGACGGACATGGCTATATCAACTCAGCTCATTATGCTGATCAAGAATATATATACCTTATGTGGTCGGAGATGCTTCCATGCGCTACAAAAAAGCTAAGTTGGCAACGCTGGTTCAAAACGATCGATGATTAAAAGTACATGACTGTTGGCTGTACATTCAAGGACGAAGTCTAGAGAATATGCTGAATGGTGTAGGATTATTGGCTCATTTTGGCTTCAAATCAATGTCAAATCTGTCGAACAGCTCTAGATTCTATTTCTCATTGTTTGTTTTCCCTTTTCAAGGTAATCCATGTGAATGACATCGCGTGCATGCCTAAAAACTGTAGCCATGACATTTTTTTGGCCGGCGTTCGGTTTCCTTGGTGTACTTTTAACCAGAGAAGTCTACTCAATGTTCCTTGGTGTCTGGTAGGTGTGTTGTGAAGGAGCAATGTTTCGACCAAGGTTAAGAAGTCATAAACTAGTTTGGATTGGAGTGGAATACTGTCATACACTTCTTTAAAGTGTTCAAACGGCTGCGCTTATGATTGAGTGTCAGACATTGCGGCACCCAACTGGCGTATAGCTTTTTCATGTACAAATAAACCTGTTCACTATGGGGTCATGGCTGGGTAACTCTGCTTTAAAAGTTGGCCAGAAAATCACTCTATGAGTGCATAAGACAACAGTGGCTGCGCTGGATAAGAAATGTTGCCCATATGATGATGCTCCAGTAAAAAAGAGTGTACAATTAGGCGTCCTTGGTTCCACAGATGTTGATGCTTGAGTACTCGTCTCCTCATAACGTTCAACTATTCATCCTGGCTGACCAAGAAAATGTCTACACCTCTACTTTTGTATTCCCTTTTAAAATTAAGAGTAGCACATCATTACCCAGCTTTTCAGATACTTCGCAAACTCAACCAGATCTCCTGGTTTTCAAATTCAAATCGATTTCTTAAACGAGATTTAATTTTCATCTAAAGTTAAAGTTAAATTTGCATGAAAATCGATTTCCTCTCATTGCTTAACTGGGTCAACAAACTCTAAACGACGGCACCTGTCACCGCCACCGCCTCCTGCTCCTGCTCCGCCTGTGAATGCGGCTCCATAACCTTGAACACTGACCTAGAAATGTGAGTTTTGCAAACAAAAGATAAAGGTCAACGGCGTCTATGGCACTTGTTTGGAGCAGTGCGTACGGACGCCACACGACTGGCGGTCGTTCGGGTCGCGTGCTCCAGTTCCAGTTTGTGCCTACATGCAACAACAGGCGGTCGCCGAGGGCTTGAATGGAAGCTGCTGGTGATGGTGATGCAATCGCCATTGATGACAGGAGCGGTAAGTAACAGCAAGAAGCAGCAGGCGGAAGCACTAACACTCATTGAGGTTTTTGTCTTAAAGGATAGGTGAGGCATGTGTGTGTGTGTGTGCGTGCGAGTGAGTGCGAGAGTCTGTTTTGCTCCCCCTCTCACTCATACGCTCTCTAAGAGCAAGCTGCTCATTTGTTGATCAGCATAGCGTTTACTACCCCCGGCGGCACGCGCTGAGGGTGGTTGCTGCTGCATCTTATTGGGCCGTTGCCGGCGGCACACAAAAGGGGTTGAGCGACCGCGGGCAGGTCGTCCGTTAGTCGTGTGCTACAAAATCAGTCGAACGGCGTTCGCGCACACGATAAGTCACGTGCTCAAAAACTAGCTCCGCTCTCCGCACTGTTCCAAAAGTGATAAACAGATAAAATTGTTTGCTGTCAAGTGTTTGGATCAATAGAAACAAACAAATACAACATACAACATCGAAATGGAGCACAATATGCACGTGAATGCGCCACTACATCATTGGGGCTATGGTGGTCCGGCGGCTGTCTCTGCAGCTTTACCCCCGTCTGCAACCCAAAGTCATTGGGTGCCACCGCCACAGAGCCATCATCATGGTCATGGTCATAATAGTCTAAAACGTGCACTCTCCGAGAGCGACTGTGATGAGCTCTACTCTGAGGAGTCCTCCAAAGAACAGTAAGTCGTTAAGTGAGAGTTAAAGTGAGAGCCGTTTAACTTAAAATCTTATCTTACAGAATTTCGCCCAGTGAACCAGGTAGCTGCCAGCTAATGAGCCGTAAGAAACGTCGCGGTGTTATTGAAAAGAAACGTAGAGATCGCATCAACTCTTCGTTAACGGAGCTCAAACGTCTGGTACCTTCAGCCTATGAGAAGCAGGGTTCGGCCAAATTGGAAAAAGCTGAAATTTTGCAGCTAACTGTGGAACATCTGAAGAGTCTACAAACGAAAAGTGAGTATGAAAATAATATGTGAGGGGAAATGTGGGGGAGAACAGTTTCGTTCAAGTGATTTTTGAAAATTTGAAACAAGTTTTCCAAACTTAAAAAAATTCTAGCTTAAGTGGGATATGCTGTAAAGAAAGCTGTTCCAAAAATGTATGAGGAAACAAGTTTCTAGCAAACACTTGAACGAGAACTTCCAATTGGTTTTTTAGAGCTTGCCATTGCAATTCGCAATTGGTTTAAGCTTTGATATTGCTAAACTGAACACGATAGCGAACTCTGCTGAACGTGCCCACGTTTGGAATATAGTTATTTTCACAGAAAGTTTCACCTTTTTTTGTCACGTTAGAATGCCATTATCTTGAAAACGAAAAATTACACAAAATCAGCCTTAGCACCAATTATAGGGCTTATCTTAATAAGTTATAAGCAAAGTCTGTTTTCAAAATAAAACTTCCGTTTTATTTTGACTTTTTTTTACCTTAATTGTGTCTGTCGAAAGTGACCGAAATCATGGAAATGCCCATATTTTTTCCTTTTCTTTCTTTTACTCAATGGTTTTCATTACATTTTTTCAAAGTTGTTTCAAATATAAAACAGGTTATCTCTTTTGTGACAAATAACAAGCAAATCGTTTTAAAATCTTGAGCTTATCAGTTTATTTATTTACAATCAGTTCCCATACCAAACTAAAAACATCGATTCTCGTCCGATAACCGAAATTAGGCAGCGTCGGCCGCGGTTAGTACTTATCAGATTCAAATCTATGATTGACAGTGATTAGTTCAAAGTTCATTCCCTACACAGAGAACAAAAAGATCCATTAGGATTCAATTGGAATGCCTTTTAACTTTGTTTTGACACACACTAAATGATCGCAAGCACATTGAGTCAGAACGGGCAAGCTCTTTTTTAACACTAGTAATAATAGAACAAGCTGTCGGCTATAAGGGCGCGCGCACACATGCGGCTGAGAAGATGAACTTACGGCAGAACTTAAGGCTGATCTTGACAAAAAACCACGCTCCTTGCATGCTAGTGTGCTCAACAAGCTCTGATTTGATCGTTAAAATTCAGTTGTAAGTTCAGCTGTGCGGAGTCAATCAAGCATGTTTGTTTATTTCGGCTTGCTGACGTACTAAAATATCATAGTTAGCCGTCAGTTCATCTTTCAGCCGCAAGTGTGCGTGCGCCCTAAGTGTTCCAGCGAGCTTACCGGCAGCCAGGGGCGAGTATCAAGCGAGTTACACATTTGAATACTCGCCTTGTTGTTGTGTACTAAGAACTCAAAAGCAAAAACAAACCAGCTGCAGGCTTTATGCTCACAAGTTGTTGTTGTTTTGCGTGCTTGTAACAGTTGTTTTACTCGTTTACGAGCTGAGATCGTAACAGCCCGCAGCAGATCTTTGACTCGCGGTGACTAGTGGCCGAAGCTATGAGCCAATGCAGGTTTTTGTACTTACAAATACACGAGCTCGCATATACAATGATCTGCAAATACACGAGTGCTTTTGCGTTTTTTCTTTTGTATATACTAGCGTTGTGTTTACTTGTATCTCTCGCACTGGTGAACGAGCTTACTCGTGACAGCTCGTTGCAGTTCTCTGGTACAGAGTATAAAAAGTAATTGAACAAAGAGAGCAATCAAAGTTTTAGGGTAAGTGTTTAAGAGCAAGTAGATTACGAAATTAGGAAGCAAAAATATGAAATTCTTTATTCTTTCTCTGAACTTGATAGTAATTGTATTGTTTGAAGAAAAAGTAGGGCATCCTTTGTTGACGGACAGATGTGCTTGTCTTAGCACTGAAGGCGTCTGACAAGTTAGGCAAGCATTGGGCTAGTGTCTGTAAGAACAGCCCCCTAAAGGCTCTATGGCTTGGGAAGTGTGATCAAGGTACTGAGAAAATGAAATTCAACCTGTAACTTTCTTAGCTCTTCCTCATGCAGAAAAATTTAACTTTGCAACTTAAACAGAACAAAGACCGTGTACTGTGTAAGGAGAATTTACTAAGCATTCTTTTTCGTCTCCTCAAAGGTTGCAGAACTTATAATAGACTCATAGGAAGTTTGCTCCATTAGACTTAAATGGTCTGGTAAAAGTATACAAATTCGCTCAGCCTTTCCATATAATATCCAAGTCAGCTCCCTAGGATTTCAAACATTATCTTTCTGTTAACTTTCTCAATGTATAAATTCACAAAATTCTTATAAAGCAGTGTAACATAACGACTGTGAAGCCAACTTCCAGGCTCTACACATCTTTCTATAAAATATCGATTAAAACTCCAGCCCCCCAACCTTTTCTTCCCACACAAACAATATGCCTCAAATGATCCTAAATCAGTGTAAACAATGTTAACCTGTTACTTGAGCTCTGAGGGAAATAAATATGAATTGCTTTAATGCCCAAGTGAATGTGGATTTTCGGTGCTTCCCACGCTGCTTGCGGTGCAATCGAATTACCACCCTAACAGCGCCCGCTTTTTACACTACCCCCGGCCATCCCATCAGCAGATAGGGGTGGTTAGTTTTTTTGGCGTGGGAATTACTACTTTTTCTAATTGTTGGCCAGCTTATTGACTTTTCTCTCCCTCTTTGCCTTTTTTCCAGCTTTGGACTCGCTCAGCTATGATCCTCAGCGTGTGGCCATGGACTATCATCAAATTGGCTTTCGTGAATGCGCCGCCGAGGTGGCCCGCTATCTGGTCACGATTGAGGGCATGGATATACAGGATCCTTTACGATTGCGTCTCATGTCGCATCTACAATATTTTGCACAACAGCGTGAACTGTCGGCCAAGTCAGCTTGCGCCAGTCCAGGTCCAGTTGGCTGGGCGACGGCCACCACGGCTGCACCCAGCAGTGCTGGCTATCAGCCAAATTGTGCGGCCACTCCGTACCAAAGCTATGCCACGCCGAGTAATGCAGGCAGCTATGTGCCCAGTGCATCCTTGCATAGCTATCCCACTTTGACTTCGGCCTCGCCGCAACATGTAACCCGTTCCAGTGTGTCGCGTACAAGTGGAGCACCTGCCACTGAGTTGCATGAGACAAGGGCTGAGCCCACACAAACCGCCACTCAAACGCAGCAACAACCTCAGCAGCAGCAGCAACAGCAACAGCAGCAGCAGCCTACACAGCAACAGCAACACTACCCACAGGACCACAGTCAGGCCGACCAACAGGTGCCCACCTACATAGAGCTCACAAATAGCAATCATCGCCATGAGGCGCCCTCTTTGACCGCTGATAGTCTCAGTTATAGTGCTGCACCTCAATATCCCTCCAATATCAGCAGCAGTCAGGATTATCAGTATGCCACACCCAATGGAGCCAAACCCTATCGTCCCTGGGGCGCCGAAATGGCCTACTAATTTTAAGTGAAAGTTTACACTTTTCTAGTCAGCATATCAAGTGTGATAGTCTTGAGTGTGCGCATCCTTATTTGGGAAGCTAGTTTATTGTATTTTTTAAGAAAACACTTTTGTGAAAATATTGTAAATAAAGACATATTTTTGATATAACTTATACAACAAATTTGGATTTTTCAAAAGAAAAATGGATTACAGACTTGATGATGATGATACAGAAAAGATGCTGAAAAGCTTAAATAGGGGAGTTAAGCTTCATCATAAGTTTAAATAAACATTCGACGCATCTCAAGCAAAGATATTAGAACTCACAACGAAATGCCACAAGGTAGAGCATTTTTTGTCGCCTCCGTTCAAATGCATTTGTATTTGTGTGGGTCCGCCAGATGTTTCTTAATGAACACGAACGCGAATGGTGGGCGCGCTAGGATAGACATTGAGAGGGCTGGCTCATAGAACTCTACCTGTTTCTAAGCTAACACACACAACTTTCATTCATAGATAGATATTTGCCCATTTATTCTTTTTCATGACAAACTAATATACTACCAAATACTCAAAAATTATGAAAAGACGAATCTTTTTGATGGCCGAATGATCATGCTGGTCCCACTAATGGTCAAAGATGCCTTTATCGTACGGTATAAGCCAGCGGTGGGCACAATATATGAGTTTGGGAGTAGTCCAACAACAACAATTCAAAAATAACCCTTATCAGCGAGTCTCGTTCGCGCACACTGCATCTGTTGCGGCCCTGCTAGCGCCGTGTGCCGATTCGAAATTTGTTGTTGCTACACACTTCGAAGCGAGGCAATTGCGTTGCAATTTCTTATGAGCCTTATGCGCAAGGGCGTGCCCACCGCTGGTATACTCTATTGTATCAGTTTTTCACAGTAGCCAAGCATAGTTTCTATGCTAAGAGATTTATTTTTCGGCAACTGGCGTCACTCAGGCGCATAAGAAATTGCATTCGTCTTGATCGATACACTTCGAAAATCTTAATAAATTATTGCAGGAAAATTTTTACATATTTCAATTTTTCTGTCAAGATGATTTTTTTAAGACAATGTCAACCAAAGACAAAATATCCGTACAACAAAATGTTTGGAGTAAGAAAAGTGAAGAAAAAACTATTTAATGAAAGTGGTCCAAATATAGAATCTATATTATAGATCAGCGGTGGGCATGAAATTTGAGTTTGGGAGCATTCCAACAACAACAACAATACAAAAACAACCCTTATCAGCGAGCCTCGATCGCCCAAAATGCAGCTGCTGCGCCGTCTGTGTGAGCGTCTTGTTGGCGCCGTTCTCCGATTCACATTGACTTTGTTGTTGTTCAGAATTTGAAGCGAGTTAGTGAAGCGAGACTGACTGGCGCCAATTGCCGAAAAAAAATCTCGAAGTAATGGGAGCAAGGGCTTGCCCACCGTTGTGATAGATGGAAAAAACATAAGGGCTAGAAATATAAAAGGTGACCCTTGAATGATTTGATATTTCACGGGTTTAGCCCAACTTCATTCGGAATTAGTCATGAGACTTTGAAGGACCAAGCCAGGGGATTCATTCTGTCTTAAGGTTCAAGTACAACCAGCAAACTTGAAACGAATTTGCTCCACTATTCTACTGGAGCTAAGGAACATATAGAGAGTATCGCGTATTAGAGTAAAATATAAATAGATGTAAGTCTTTTAAAACCACCCACTTATGCAAAAGATCGTGTTGATCCTGGTACTGTTTTTGAAGCATCTTTTCAGACTTTTCCTTCTAATGATTGAATCTTTCTGATTCTGACATCTATCTTATCTATTTATCCTTTTAGAAAGATCAATTGGTATGGCTATTAGCAGTTGTATTCAAAATTCGGAACAAACGAAGCTAGCTTTGCTTTCTCGTTTATTGTTCCAATTTCGTTAATTATTACTTTTAATCATTCCTTAGTGCTTCGCAACACCATTTTTCTAGTTTCATTATATTTTCTTTTTGAACCCGAAATTTCCAGTTCAAATTTTACTTAAGTGATGGGTGATATAAGCACGAAGCGTTTACCTCACTGGTGGTCGGGCGGTATTTGCTCGGCCATAGCGGTGACTACAACGCATCCATTGGACCTAATAAAAGTCCAACTGCAGACGCAAACGGAAAAAATTCCAGTGACGCAAATTATAGCCAACATATACCGACGGGTTGGTATATTGGGTTTCTATAGTGGCATCTCGGCCGCCTGGTTTCGTCAGCTGACCTATACAACAGCGCGGTTTGGCCTGTACGAGTATGGTAAGAAGTTCGTGGATGCCAACAATGCAAGTTCGAAAGTGCAATTGGCCACATTTGCTGGAATATTTGGTGGAATAGTGGGCGTGCCGGGTGATGTGGTTACTGTACGTTTGCAGAATGATTCCAAGCAGCCGCCCGAGCTGCAGCGCAAGTGAGTAGGTGCAAAAGTGGCCTAGAGAAGTGGTACAGTTCCGCATTCCATAGCTACAAGAATATATTCGACGGTTTGTATCGCATCCAGAAAGAGGAGGGCTTCCGTAGTCTATTCCGTGGCTCTATGCCGGCCGTTACACGATCTGTTCTGCTGACCATTGGCACCAACGCTACCTATGATCAGGTAAAGCAGATGGTTAAGGCCAGCTTTGAAATGCGAGACGGACTACCTCTGCATTTTCTCACTTCCACCATAGCTGGTTGCATTGGCACCATTATGACGCAGCCAATTGATGTGATCAAGACCACGTACATGAATGCTCCACCGGGTGAATTTTCGGGTATAGGGGCAGCTACACTAAGTGTGGCCAAGCAGGGACCGTTGGCCTTTTACAAAGGGTTTGTGCCGGCTCTAATGCGTATTAGCCCCAATACCATCATTACCTTCATGCTGTATGAACAGGCGCGCTTACGATTTGGCTACCAGCCTCCCGAGGATCGCGAGAAAAAGAAACCAAAAGAGTAGTTTACTTGAAATATACAATAATCCTGCTACGTATTATGGGTGTGCCCATTGAACTGGAAAACATAAACGCGACTAATAAGCTACCGCTGACCTGACCACTGGTCAAGCCAGAGCTCGCGATATGTGGGGGGTCACGCGTGTTGCCTATATGGTTAAGGACAATTTGCATACTCACTAGCTTACACGAACACCCAAAACCCAATGAGTTAGTTAAGCCGCATTTTCTGCTCATAATTAAAAACCCGAGGCCACCAGGTGCGGCGGAGGGTAGTAAATAGTAGCTAACCCTTAACCAAAAGGTGAACTAGATTTTCGAAAACTGGAAACTGTTTTTGCAGTGCAATGCAAGAGGATTAGAGGAAGGAAAAATAAGCAATATGTGGGGGAAAATAAAACAAAATATAGAAAAACTTAGGGAAACAGATTGAAAGGTAAGATAATAGGGAGAAAACAAGAGATCAAAAGTTACAAATGAAAAACTAAAGATAAATTGAATGAATAGAAAGTTTTGAGTTCTGGTTCAACAACCTTCCACTGGTATCATCAGTATGACTTGCAAGTCCACTTTGTGTTGATTTTCGAATAGGAAGTTCGGGAGGGCAATTAAATAGCTATACAGACCACATAACCTCCTTGTTATTTTATGTTGATTTCACAGATTTACAAATAAATGGCAACTTTTGAGCCAGAAGATAGCAAACTTGTGTTAATTGTTTTTGGGCGCTGATTTTTAATCTATTTTCCTGTTTTCCCCAGGTTCTCTTGTTCAAAACAGTGTTTACAAAACTTCTGCCTTTGAGAAAAACAGAAGCTACAGTGGAAGACAGCAGCACATAACGATTATTGAGAAAAAGCGAAGAGCAGCAGTCGTGACTTTATCATTTTTGATTTTGATTTTGACTCTGCTTTTGTTCAGTGGCGTAAGTCGAAGCAGCAGCACTTGTTCGCTTTCAAAAGTCGACGCTGCGCAATCGCGACAGAACTCTCTCACATCTGTTTTCTGCTTTTGCTTTTTGTCCGGCACGTTATTGCTCTCAACCAGAGTTCCCCAGCGAAAGCCCCTGGGGCACGAACATGCTTGCCATTTCATACCGAATGCTTGCCGAAGTCATGCATCACTGTGTGTTAGAGAGAGACACAGTCACATTTTCGCGCTGTATGCTTGGGGAACCCTGCTCTCAACACACACAAAAAAACATTTACCGTCACTCGTTTCGGCTGATGATGTAGTTGCGTTACGTTAAATTTTGGTGGTCTTGATAAATCCAAGAAAGCTTGTCACTACTTTGACCATTTGCTTGCCAGATTGTTATATGGCAATATATATATGAATATATCATCAGATTTTGACCAAACTCCCTAAAATTATGTGGAAACTGATAATATTTATAGCTGGGAAGTATGAAGACGCTACCATTGAAAACAAAAGCGTTTTTCTCACTAGAACTACTTTTTCGAACGATCGTTCCTATGGCAGCTATATGCTATAGACATCCGATTTGGATCAAAGTTAGCAGAATTGTGTGGTAGCATATAGTATTGATCGGTAACCAGTTTGGGAGCGATAGCGTTGAAAACAAAAAAGTTTTTTCTACTAAGACTTTTTGTCAGACCTAGCTTTTGTATGACAGCTATGCTATATAGTTGTCCGATTTTTATTAAACTTGGTGGAATTATTTAAAAGCATAGAACTGATAAATACGAGGTTTGGGAACGTTTGCATTGAAAACAAAAAAGTTTTTCTGACTAAAACTTGTTTTTCGACCGATGGTTCCTATGGCAGCTATATGCTATAATCATACGATCCGGACGGTTCCGACAAAGGTGCAGCGTATTTGTACCAAAAGACTTCGTGCAAAGTTTGGTTAAAACTGACGGAGGAGATGGCATAGAAACAGACGAACGGACGGACAGACGGACGGAACAATAATTTTGTTTCAAACTTCATACTTCGTGTTAGACTTCTCTGTATCGTTATCCAATGCAGTTTACATAAAAACTAATTTGATTTGGTTCACTGGACCTAAATATGTAAACATATCTCGTTAAACGCACGATTATACAAATATCTCTTGAGCCAAAGCTTCTTTGGAAAAACGGACATCTGATTGGAGTTTAGAGTCCAAAAATGCAAAGGCCTGTAAACTTGTGCTATTAAATAAAAACCAACCTCGACTCTGAGACGGCTAGACTGAGAACTTTTTGTAAGGGTTGGAGCTTGCGAATACCAAAATCAACTTAACCCAATATACTGCATTGTAATGCCAGTGCACTATGGTTGATGATGACGACCAAATTTGAAATGTAGACTCCTATTGTCTGCCCGCAGATCATGTTTGTTCCCACAATAAATAAATGTTGAATATCTCCGACAATTTTCAGGATATTTTAAGATATCTCAAATATAAAACTAAAATTAATGTTCGCTAAATCTATAATCCCTCAATTTTTCATAAAGATCGGATAACAAATAGCCGAGATAAAAAGATTTTCGGCTCTCCCACCTCAAGAACACTTCCCCTGAGTAACGGGTAGATCAAAGTCGGGCAGGGCCGACTTTTACTTACGCTCTCGTTCTATCAGGCCTGTTCCCGTTTCTGAATTCGAACGATAAGGAACGATTAAATAACTCGGGCGAATCTTTTTATCATAAAGAGGGTCGTGTGTAGGTAAATAGGATTTTGAAGTTAAAAGCCGAAGAAGACAGTCGTTACAACAATTCCGATTCCGTATTCGGAATCGATTTGATCGAAATCGAAAACGGGAACAGGCCTGTATATGTTATTCTGGTAATTCACCTGTTATAAGATTGTTTCTACCTTATCTTAATCTTATTTTAAAGTAAGGCTGCAAGCCGGTCCAGAACCGAACCACTTAGAACCAAATTAATTGAGGGTTTTGAGTCTCTTAAACCTGAGCACGAACCGTATAACTTAATGACCTGCTGAACCTGAAGTCGAACCGGACCTCCTCTATTTGGAAAAAGTTTATTTTCGAAGAATTACCCTGAAGAACATAAATCTTTTTAACAGATCTTTCGATCTTCCCAGAAGATATATCAATAATATTGTGGGAGACAAATGACTCTTGGGGTAAAACTTAAAACACACGCTTGTAATCTCTTTCGATGCTCGTTCAGGACTGAATCGGCTTGAACTTATCGATAACAATGTGTGCTTAAATACTTATCGGCTAGATTGTAAATCGATAAAGCAAGAACTAATAACGGATAAAATATGACAATATAATCATAGAATGTACTAGATTAAACTAACTCGCTGCCAGAGTGGTCGTGTAAAGATGGACCTTAATCTACCTTTTCCTATTACAATATATCATCTAAGAGACCAGAATTTGATCTCGCTCAACACAATCTTTGTGTGCAGTCTTAAGATCAATTACATACCCACTAAATATAGAGAAACTAAAGTGGAATTGATACCGAAATTTGCCAAGCTTCTCAAGTTCGCAATAGGCTAATATGCCTACCCTCTTTCCCACTTAAAACTCTTGAGAATTTAATAAACGCACAGCTGAGGTAGACTACTACTAGAGCATAGACAACACGCGTACAACAAGGTAGAGTTAACTAATACTGCCCTTCACTCTTTGGACTCTTTTATAACGTTCAATCAAGTGCCATTACCATTAAATTCATCATAAATCGCAATGGAAATGTTTTGACGTTCCAAGAAGTTCGAACAAAAACCTCAACTTGCTTTCAAAAGCAGGTCAGCGAACCGACTTCTCAGCTTTATGACGGATGCTAACCTCCGGACCATGCTATTTTCAAACTTTCAGGCAGCATTAATTAAAAGTTTTGCAAAATATGTAAAATTAGTTTTATAAATATTTCTAAAAATTGTTTTCCCAAAATATTTAGAAAAAACAATTAAAATGTTAGAAAAATAGTTCTTAAACCGAATCAATTGTTCCAAAAATAATTTTATAAAGGGACTTTATATTTCCCTTCAATTATAACAACCAAGTGAAGATTCTATTACATAACTATATCAAAATGATTCATAAAGAAATGTCATTTTATTCAGGAAAGTGTTTTCAAGTTCGTTAGTCAGCGATTGTAGAAAGCTAGGTACGTATTCTTCTAGTTTTTAACTCACACACGCACAAAGTCCACAGACAGCGCGGCTCTGGCTCGTTGGGTCTGTTTTTGCTGTTGAGTCGCATTGGAGTTCCCAAGCGATTAAGGCATAGCAGGCAAGAGGAGGGAGTTGTTTTCTGACTGTGGGCCAACAGCTGTTCGGTCAACTAACCTCCTTTGTGGTGTGGTGTGTTGTTGTTTTAAAGTTATGTACAAAAATAACGAGACCTGGAGCCGGCAAAAACTTGAGGGTTTGATTATCATAAAGGTCGCTAAAATATACATACAGGCATCAATTGCAAGAACAATCCAAAAGCCTCCATATCCGATTTTATATACTTGTACGATTTATGTTTGGAATGTTTCTGGGACTTCCTTTTCAAAATAAAGTTCATATTAAGCCCCATTGACTAAGTAATCAGGAGAAACTACTGAAGCCAACTTTGCTGTAGACTAAAAATATTAATTGCACCATGTTCCCAAGGAGGCCAATTCAATTCTATGGAATTATAATTATTATTGTTCAATTAAATTCTCTTTAGCAAATAATCCCCATACTGATTGATTTCAAACATCTTTACTTCTTCTTGTGCAGCCAAGCAACCAAAATGGTTCTCTAATACTAATATATACACAAATCTGGTAATAACCAGCCAAGCAACCCCCAGAAAATCGTCCACTTGAAACTGTTCTTCTCTGCATGTTCCAAAGAGAAACAATCTTTTGCGCATTAATTTAACTTTTGCCGGTTAAACATAAATGTTTTCAACATTTAACGGGGACGTCTCATCATATTGTGAGAGACCTCTGAGCTTTGACTTCCCACGCAGGGCGAAACCACCCCCTCAGTACGGTGTGCAGCTGCACTAGGGGTGCGACCAAAAACACCAAGATCAACACCGAGTCATAGTCAGTCACCATTGCGCATAATAGACACGTCACAACTTCCAATTAGAGACAATCATTCCGGCTATGGGACATTTTTTGGGGGTTGAAAAGCATTGAACATTGTCTCTACAAAAACCCAGGCACAGTCTGAACTTGATTTCATTCCTTGGATTACGTTCGCGCCACCAACACCAATACCAGCAGCAGCAGGGTGGATTCCATATGGAAAAAGGCTTTGAAATGTCAACGGGAATAGTTAAATGGTTTGTTTTTATTGCGGTTCGATTCAATTAAGTGGAATATTGTGAAAATATTTGAATGGATTTTCGTGTTAAAACCTGGCCAAAAAAAATGACAGACACACACACACTTGTTGTTGTGGTTGGGTGCTTAATTTATGCACAGCTGGGCACTTAAGTGTCATATTCATATGTGAATAAATAGAATTCAAATTTTGTGTCATTTTATATCGAGCATGAAGTCTGAACGCTTCATTGAACGAGAGTTTAATCGATATTAATGTACATATGCAGATGATATGATCGCACGTACTCGAGGTGTATGGGGTTGATTTGCTCAATGAACAACAACACAGACACAAAAAAAAACGGATTAAGAAATTAATCATAACATAATCGATGCACTCCGCTCCCCTGAGAATCAGTTCCGGGACCAACTTGCATACATATTAAGTTAAAGATCAGCCAAACTTAACCCGAAACAAATCCCCTTTCTTTGAAAGAAGTTGAGCTCAAAAACGATTTTAGTAACTGAGATTTTTGTCGCCGTTTTCGGAATTTTTTGGAAAGATTCAATGAACTCGAAATTTATAAACTATATGATAGTCCGCCGTAATAAAAGAGAAAGCTGCAATTTCTTAATTATCGTTTATAAATGGAAACATTTGCCAAATCCGATTCCACATTATGTGGATACCGGAACAAGCCCGTTAATCATAAACTATGGGTGTCGGTGCATTATAGGTGCATAATATTTATAGCAATGTTCAGCATATCATACTCCGCCTCATCGTGAAATGTTGAAATGGCATGTAACATTAAACGGAAGTAAAGTTAAAAGAAGGGATTTCAATATTCTCAAGCAGCGGTGGCGCCTCTCAGACGCACAAGCAACTATATCGCTTCAAAGTGAGTTACAACCAAATCCACCGCCAGCGCGCACCAGCTGACGGCGCAACAAGTGCAATTGCCTAGCTTTGAAGTGAGTTAAAACCAGGGCTGCATACCGGTTCGGCGTGGAACCGCTCCGGAGTCGGATATTACGGGTTTTTTAGGAAAACGGAACCAAACCTGAACCGGAACAGACAAATTTTTTCCGCCCGAGACCGGAGCAAAAAAAAAGTTAGGCGTTCGGTTAAAAAATAACTTTTTCATTTAGCTTCTGTAAACCCTGCTGGGAGAGTGTCTAGTTTACATCCAGAAATGTAGTAGTCGCTAAGAACTTGCAACTGGTTGCACTTCCTATCCAAATCAATGTACTGAAGTCGTCCATTTTACACAGGCATGTCATAGGCAGGTGACAATTGCCCCGGCAGCAGCCATTTGCAACCAGTTTATTGCCAGACTGAAGTGGAAGGGAATTGTCCCTGCAGCAGCCATTTTCAACCAGTTAAATACCAGTTGACCTGACCAGTTGTGCGTTCCTTATGACAGTATAACAGTACATCGAAATCCGTCGGTCAACTCACTCATCACCAATTCGTTTGCAACTAGTTAAAGTTCAATTGGCTTACAACTAGCTAAAATTAGTATTTCAAACCAACATTTCTTCGAAAGCTAATATTTGTTGTTGCCCAACTCACCCGAATCTAGCTATTTTGCTACCAGTTAAATTCTACTAGCATTCGAACTAGGTATAGGACAGTTTTTTTTGTTACTAGTTGACAATTTCTCTGCAGGGAATGTTAATTTTGACAATTTCCACTATACGTAAATGTGGGTGTTTTTACGTTTGAATGTTCGTACATATTTGTAACGTTGAAAACGTTGTCACAAAATAAAACAAAAAACATATTGAATAATCTTCAAAAGGATCTAATAACTGAAAGCATTCATGATTCCTTTCCATGTTCAACTATTGATCAAAATTAAATGGAAAATTTAGGCAAGGAGCTAGAAAACAAATGTAAAAGTGACACATTAAAACGGTCAACGGCTTCATTGCTTCATTGGACGGAATTCGAATTTCAGACTTTGACTTGATGTATGCGGAACGCTTTGTCGCCTAAATGGCCTATGATTTGAATATTTATTATTCTTTTGTTATCCCCCGCCGAAAATTGGATTCTAAAATTAAATCATTTGCCTAATGTACATATTTTAGTGTTTCGTTTGACGCTACTTAATAACTATGTACGGAAATATCAGGGATGCAAACCACGAACCGAACCAAACCGCTAATTTGTTGAGAAACCGAACCAAAAACCACAGAGCTAAACGGTTCGGTTAGGTTCAGTTTACTGAAGAGTATTAAGACATAAAATGTTCACCTTCAGGCAATTTAAACTTGTAAAATTTTGAAATTTTAATCGATTTCCTAAATAAGTTTTGAACTACTTTCGGTTACATAAAGGTTCGTCGATGGACCCTCTAAAAGGGAGACCGAATTGATCCCTTGTAATATTATGTTAATTGTTCACTTTGTAGATTGCAGGTTACACATGAGATTGAGTTGAAATTAATATTTAGTGGATCAATAAAATGCGACATGGCATAGTAAAAACTAAAACACTCATATTTTAGCTCATATTTTATTTTACTATGCAATTTTTGTTTTAAAATCAATTAATATGCACTTTGATTTAACTAGAAACATATTTAATCACCAAATTTTCTTTGTGCCATTTATATGAACTATCCAGGGAATTCAAACTTGAGAATTACAAGTGGTCTCATGTTTTTAGGCAGATGGTAGATTAGATTCAATATAAGTAGTATTTTAGAAGCTTTGCCGGCAGCGCGCGCAATGGTGCAACCGGTAGAAAGGACGTTTCAATTGTGTTTCAGACCAAGGACCCCGAGTTCGAATCCCCGCAGAGTAAGTAAACATTTACAATTTAATATAATTCGATGTTTTTCAGAGTCCAACTGGTGGTT
Source organism: Lordiphosa magnipectinata (assembly GCA_037044535.1). Taxonomy (NCBI): domain Eukaryota; kingdom Metazoa; phylum Arthropoda; class Insecta; order Diptera; family Drosophilidae; genus Lordiphosa; species Lordiphosa magnipectinata. The sequence goes on from JBAMBO010000555.1 coordinate 526,892, forward strand.
GCCCGACCACAATATGTTGGAGAGAGTATGCCAAAATTGGACCCAACGTATGAACCATTTGAGGCCGCGGTCAACATTTACATGAAATCATCATTAAACATTTAATTATATAGATCGTTCTATCGACCTTAAATAAAGATTTCATACATTTTTCTGAATTTTATGTATATTTTTTTTAATCAAATCGGAAAGCTGCAGAAAAATCACCCTTTAGTGGTTAAACTTTAATCGAAATGGTCATTTCCCGCAATTAACTAAAATAGTGATGGTAAATTATACAAAACTTTACAACTTAGTGATGGCAATCGCAAAGGTTGCAGCTCACGCCGTTAAGTATCGATACTTGACGAGTAGACTTTTACAAATGCTGAAACATCCGACATAATTTCTATATATAGCCAGAATTCCACTGCCTGCTGTTTTGAGAATTTTTCATGCAATTGCACCTCGCTTGCTGCAACTGATCTTACCGATATGTAGGTAATATATATAATATAGTGTATTAAAATGCACTTAGGATGTGTATAAAAAGCCAAATCTAACGGGGAAACAAGTGTAAATGGCAATACTGATGGATTCCAGCGAATATTCTTGAGTTAGCCGCCTGCTTACTAAGCCAATAAATTCCATTCATTCACACCATACATTCCATTCCTTTCTCATACATATTCCATCCACACAATTCAAAGGACCCTGACGTCGCCGTGCAATATTATTACAATTTTCGTAGCCTACTTTTTGTAAAGGGCTATTCTTGATTAGCAAAAATAAATGAAAATTTAAAACTAAATGTAAAAAAATATTTGTTTTCTTCTCTGGCTGTGGATTCTACTCAGTGGGCCCTCTTCTGTTGCCTCTTCTGTTTATATATTTAGTTCACTGTCTCTCTCCGTCTCTCTGAATGTCAACTTATCAGATCTCGCTCTCTCCCTCTGGCACACACAAATATTTTGTGTAATTGTAATTTGTTTGTCTCCAAACTCACATGTTTGGTGCCGGTAAATAGATCAAAGTGAATCTCTGTTCGCCTCGAGTTTGTGTGTTTGGTGATGTAACCTTAGCATGTGAAATCAAATGTGGCCTAGACAGACAACTCAGAGGCTGTTGCTGCTGCTCATGGGCAGCCAGCCGGGAGCATACATCCAGATGTTAAGGAGTAAGTTATATCTTTCAGCTTACATTTATTTGCGGGAAACTTTGAACATTTACAAAAATATTATTAATGCCAGGGCACCTGATTGCCAATGGTGCCCTTCTTATAAAACTTGGCCGTGGCCGAGGCTGTATGGGCCAGTGTGGGTGTCGGCGGAGCTGGCTCATATGTAGGTCCTCCACCCTCAGCCTTTAACACTGCACCGCATCTCCACTGTCGGGTATCTAGAATTATACAAATTGATTAACAAAATTGTTTAACAATCACCCAGTTTAGACACTTACGGTTCATACGCCAGAGACGCACACAGCCATCATCACCAGTAGAGATTAACATGGTGGCCAGCATATTCCAGCAGACGCGCCAAACGGGGCAATTGTGTTCGCTGAATTTAAGCGTTTGTATGTCCAACTTGGAGTTACCAGTGGAGTCACTACAGAAAAAAAAAGGAGTATACGATTAAGGCGACCAACTCTTTCAGCTCCCACTTACGTCACTCCGCGTATGTTGACAATATAGAGATCCTTGCTGGCCACTGCCAGCATATGAAAAGTGCGTCCTGCATTGGGTGCAAAGGCCACATCTGTGACGGGATCTGTTATATCGTTGACAGTCTCAATTTTAACGCATTTCCGGGCATTCTCGCTGTAGGCAAATAGGAAGACCTTCCCCGTGGGAGTGGCTGACTCATCGCTGCCCGCCTGCAACATAAACCACACATTAAGTTTGCTTCCCTTCATTATTAGCTGATTTCATCACTTACGGCAAGTAATTGGGTGACCATATAGGTGGACGTATTCCAGGACAAACAACTTAAAGACAATTTGTTCGCAATTTCATGTTGCACCGGCCACTGTGATAGATTCATAATATCCGGGGCCTCATATATACGTATGATGCCATCTGCCGAGGCTGTGGCCAACAGCAGACCCAAGTATTTCGGCGCGAATTCCACATCCGTGACACTGGTGCGTGAATCCACCAGCGTGGTGCGCCTCACCCAACGTCTTGTAGGCGCATTCGTGGTTGACACCTTCTCGCCAATGACCTCTTCCCAAACGGAAGCAGTGCGATCGAATGAACAAGTGGCCACTACCTGACCAAATTCAGGATGCGCCCAAGATACGCGCCAAATTGAACCGGAGTGTGCCTTCCAACTGCTGGTCACGTTCCACTTGCCCTGCCCGTCCTCGTCCCAGATTTTGACCGTCTGGTCACTGGAGCAGGTGGCCATGCGTCGGCCATAGTAATCAAAGACCACATCGTGAATGACATCCTTATGTGCTGTATCTGCAATTATGGGTTCCACCTCAAACATTCTTGTGGATAAGCAAGCGCGGCGGCGTCAGTGTGACCAAAATTTAACAAATCTACTTTTAAAATAGAGATGCACCCGTGACGTGTCACGATGAGTGACGTGATTGATGTATCGATACCTAAGTAACCGTCGTTACCGTAAGTAACGAGCTTATCGATATGTCGCTTTCAACAATAACAAAAAATAACAAAAGTATAACGCGAAGCCAGTGCGGCTCATTTTAAGCACAGCTGGGACTTGAATCAAATGCTTCCGAGCTGACTTGAATTCGATAGACCTGTGAACGAGTGTCGCCCTTCAGTGCTATCCACCCACTAATAGTGAAGCCGATATTGTGCTCTCTCATTCAGTGTCTCTCCGCGAAAGAACAGTTATTTAACAAAACAAAACAAAATTGCTAACAAAAAGAAGCAACGTGCAAAGCGCAATACGATGGAGAAAAGTAAGTTAAACAAAGTCAATGCCCGGACGGGCTGAAAGTGTTGTTGGTGTACTGTGTACTTACTATTACTAAGTGTTGTTGAAGTGAAACAAATGTGATACATATATGCGCATATGGAAATGAACGACAGGGGAGAACGGGTGAATAACCTGGCAGGTGAACCTGGATCTTTGGAGCATAAATCAAGTTTACGATTAGTTAACATTTTGTTTATAAAATCAAATTCATTAAAGGGCAGGCAGGGCCGCCAGCATAATTTAACTCAGAGAGAGAGGGAGAGCACCCTGCTCTCTCGCGTGTTGTGCTCTTTTACGCTCTCGGCTTGTTACTGACCTTGATTCCTATTGGACCGTTTATATGGCGCGATTTCTGAGCATATTTACCAGATGACTAGAGGGTGGGTGGGGAGGTGCGTCCAAATGGCCGGCTTCAATTACTTAATATGTTAGCTAATTTATGCAATTGAATCATCCTGACTCCTGATAAGCCCACATCACATTCGCTGCATGGTTCTGGCCACGCGCCAAACATGAATAATGCCAGCCAAACAGTTGATAAGCCCAAAGCGCCTTAAAGTGGATTTACCAAAACATTGAGTATTAATCATAATCATCATCTGTTTCCATGGCCAAGGCACAAAAAAAAGAAATCTTCCGATTTGCTGTTATCAGATGTGTCGGAATTTCTTTTATGACTTTTAAAAAACCTCTGCTGATTTCTATTAAACAACAACAAGAACAACAACTTAAAATAATCAACAAATCCGCGTGTTGGGCTCGTGGACTGAGCAATTCAATTTTGTTTTTAATTTAATATCAAGTGCATCACACACACACACACATACAGAATTTCAGGTAATCAATTTATAACTCAATTTTGTAGTCAGCATCTACGTAAATGCATTTACTTAGGAGGCATAAGTGCATCATTGTCTGAGGCAGGTCGTTAAGATACTGATTAACCCTCTGATGACTGAAATTAAATTACAGTATTTAATAAAATAATTAGTTCGTTTACTTAGTTTTCAACTCACTTAGCACCTCGACTGACCTTGAAATTCCCAAGTATTTATTCTAATTATTGCCTTTGTAAACAAGGCTGAAAGGCTTTTTGAGAATCCATCAATGCAGACTATCGTTTAAAACTACTCAAATGGCCAATTAAAGGATATTGGATCATAATAAAAAATAGAGGAAAGCTAACTTCGGCTCGACCGTAGATTATATACCCTTGCAGCTTGTATAATTTATATAAATTAAGGAATTAAATGATTTTCTTCGAATATTCTTAGCAGAGTTATTTCCCAAACTCAGCAATTGAGGGTGCCATTACTTTGATCATTTGCTTGCCAGTTTGTTATATGGCAGCTATATGATATATTCATCAGATTTTGACCAAACTTCCCAAAATTGTGTGGAAACCGATAATATTCATAACTGAAAAGTAAAAAAGACGATACCATTGAAAATAAAAAAGTTTTTCTCACTAGAACTAATTGTTCGACCGATCGTTCATATGGCAGCTATATGGTATAGTCATCCGATCTGGATCAAAATTGTTAGCATTATGTGGTAGCATAAAATAGTGATAAGTGAAATGTTTGGGAGCAATAGCATTGAAAACAAAAAAGTTTTTCCTACTAAAACTTCTTTTCAGATTTATATTTTGTATGGCAGCTATACTATATAATTGAACGATTTTCATCGAACTTGGTGGAATTATGTAAAAGCATAGAAAACTCATAAATACCAAGTTTGGGCTCGTTTGCGCTGAAGTTTCTCACTAAAACTACTTTTTCGGCAGATAGTTCCCATGGCAGCTATATGCTATAGTCATCCGATTTGAATAAAAATTTGCTGCATTATGTGGTAGCATATAATATTGATCAGTGACAAGTTGGGGAGTAATAGCATTGAAAACAATAAAGTTTTTCCTACTAAAACTTTTTTTCAGACCTAACTTTTGTATGGCAGCTATGTTATATCGTTGTCCGATTTTCATCCAACTCGGTGGAATTATGTGAAGGCTTAGAAAATTTATAGATACGAGGTTTGGGGACGTTTACGTTTAAGACAAAAAAGTTTTTCTCACTGAAACTACTTTTTCGACCGATGGTCCCTATGTCCGCTTTAACTATGTAGCGACAAATGTTTAGCGTATTTATACTAAAAGACTTCGTGAAAAGTTTGATTAAAATAGCCTTACAACTGACGGAGGAGAAAGCATAGAAACAGACGGACTGACAGACGGACATGGCTATATCAACTCAGCTCGTCATGCTGATCAAGAATATATGTATTTTATGTGGTCGGAGATGCTTCCTTCTATGCGTTACAAACATCTGGACAATTTTAATATACCCTCTATAAGGGTATAAAAAGGAAAAATGTCGAGTTAAGTAAATATAATATCAGCCATGTTCCGGTTTCCACTAAATTGAAATCGAATTTTTTACATTTTCTCTTTTCTATTAAAAAATCACGGAAATATAATCAAACCTTTAGCTTCTACTTACTCTTTACTCTCCGAATTCAAATTAAAGCGTTTTAATCTGATTAATCCAATCAATTTTATACAACACCACAAATTCAAATTCGAATTCTAAAATTTTTGTGAAAGTGAAAACCGGAACAGGCCTGTATATTTTGTTTTTGACTTCTAGAAAAAAACGGAGCATACTAGAAATCCCATTGCTGGGCAAATTGTGAACTAGAGTTGTCCTGCAAAATAAATAACTTATCTTTTACTGTGGTCGGTTTTCGGTGATTGACTGACAAGGCTCAATCGCACCAATTGGAGGAGCTCGCATGCAATGGTTTTGTTAGGAGCAAGCAGCACATATTGGACAACGACAAGGGTCCCATCAGATAGTTGTCTTGGACGTACATATTCTTCCTCGTCAAACTCCCCCCTTTTCGCCGACTGGCTTCTTTTAAAGGTGGAAATTGGAAATTTGAATCGTTGTTGCAAACCCTTCTCAGATATTTTTTCAGCGGTGTCGACTGCGAAATCGTTCAGTATTTATATCCTAGTCAGTGCCCAAATTTGAGTGATTTTTCGATGTACACTACGACAAGTTTTCATATATGCTTTATGTCCCTTATAAACATCAAAGAAAACGCATTCTGAGATATGCTAAATGAATTATAAAATGGCCAAGAAAGTCGTAAAGACCGACTATAATATATTCTGTACCCTGCAATAGCAGCGCTGCCAATAGATGGCGCCACTTCTTGATATTTAAAACGGACAATTTCTTGCGAAATTCCGCACATTTCTTCGACAATATATTATGGATTGACGAAGCAATAACAAAATGAATTCAATTTCTTTTGAGTGGAATAATGAACACAAAGGGCCACTAGGTGCCTATAGCCCATTTTTTTCGCATTTCTAATCAATTGTTGTATGGATGTTTCTTATATAAACCATTGGTCCCAGAGGCCGGACTCTGCTGTAGCCATTTTTTAGCCGTGTTTGGGGCGAAGTCTTGTTGAAAGTTCCATGGCTTGATTGGCTTCACAACCTTTTCCATAGGCGACTCCCCACCAAACCATCACATAAGCCGGATGGTGACCTCTCTGAACTCTCAGAATGAGTTCGGATGCTTGTTTTGATGAAGCGTGAGAACTGTGGCAAGAAATTGTGTCAAAAAATAATGAAAATCTTGGTAGAGGCATTAACTTTTCACTTATTTAGAGGGTTAACTCTTAAAAGCAACAACCTTGACATTGAAATTCTGTTACAGACAGCGACGCGTCGTTGCGTTGCTAACGGGCAAAGCGGTTCATCTACGATTTATCGCCGTGTTATCGGGCCATTAAGTATACGCCATGTTAAAAATAAACACACACAAAAATTAACTTAACAACAGTCGCAAAATGGTAAATAAATAAAACGCAGCCCGATTTTGCTTAATATTTTTGTTGTTGTTGTTGTTGTTTTTTTTTTCTGTTCAGTCAGCAGCGTGTAGTCGACCTATGAAGCCCTCTGAGACACGATTAACATACGAGCGCAACAACCTAAACATGCACACACTCACACACACACACACACACACCACACACCTAAGCAGTCGTTTAGGTAGAAGCATAAGTATAGTTGATAGTGACAGCGACGTCCAAGTCGAAATCGCGCTGGTCAGTCATCGATAGTGTTTGCTTGGAGGAAGCATTGGCCAGTCGCATTCCAAACGTCGGTCCCTGCGGTGCGCGAATTCGTGGCGCGATCTACAAAGAGTCTAAAATCTTTAAACCAAAATAAAAACACAAGTGGTAAAAAAAAAACCTACAACAATAAATCCAATAAAAGTGATCAGATCATTCTTTTCTTGAGAACATGTGTCTAGTATGTTTATTTATGGGAGAACAGATCCAATTTCTAATCAGGAAACATGCTGCTCTTGTAATTTGAATCCTTTCCTTAAGTTACACAATTCCAGGGCCTGCAAATGTTTCACCTTTTGATGCCTTTCAATGCCTCTCTCTCTTTGGCACACTTACATATATTGTAATGGCAAAATCATTGACCTCTTCAATAGCCAAAGCCAATTTGCATTTATTTCCACACATAAAGCAGAAGCAGCTGAGGTTAGTTTTTTGTTTCGTCTTCTTCGCCGCATTTTTTAGTATTTTTTGCTCGTACATTGTACCCTAAATAGTGAATTTTTGGTTAAATACTCTAAAGGTTAAAGTGGGTATGAGGGAGGGTTGTTGGAGCAAGAAACACTTAAAAATATTCTACAATATTAACTCGTTTCTGCACTTAAAACAATACTTGATGGCAGGTTTTTAAGAGATTCTTGTTTCTTTAATAGTTTTGCCACTTTGCAAGACCAAAACTCGCAAGCGGCCCTGTTTTGATAAGATTATGAGCGTTATCACTGGCACTTAGAGGCAATCACTCTGCATTTTATGCTCACCTGATTATTCAGCCCACTGATGTCCTGAACTTCCTTCATTAAGATTACAATCGGCCATAATCAAAAACTTAATAGTTCATAGCTCTCGGTGAAATAATCTTTCAATTAAAAACGAATCCTAAAAATAGATATTTGTGCTCGCGATCGAGTCCAATAACATACGTTCCAAAAACGTCCCAAATCCCATACGACTAGCGGTTTCTGTTTTTGGGTGCAAATTATTATACAACCGGTCACCTTCGTCAGCTATTGACGCCAGCTGTCAATTAACTAGGCATTAAAGCTTCTCAAACTTTGCACTTCGGACTCGGCTGTAAACTGTGCGAAAATTAGAAGAAGCACATACGCCAAGAGATTAAGAGAAGCTCGGCTTTTGGCCCTTAGGGCTGTGTAAAGCCAAATCGGTATTTATAACCGATTTCTACAGCTATTTGCGACAATTTTCTATCAAACCTTCCCTTTTTTGTTTGAAACAATATTGCAAACTTTTCAATAAATTTTTAAAAAACATGTAAAAAAGTTGGTCCAGACCAACTGCAAGCTTTGTATATAAAAGTTATTTTTAAAATGTGGCGCCACACGAACTGTGTAAAGCTATTCCCATCGCCCATCCCATGAGAGGCAGTAGACGTGGCATAAATTGAAATCAATCTTGATTCTACAAGTCCAAGTTCGGGGTCTCCAATTCACCATACATTCAGATCAGAGTCCGGCGCGTCCCTATCTTCTGTGCATACACAACGAAATATACTGCGCTCTTTCACAACAACAAACCAAGTGCTAAATGAGCGTGGCTAAACACACGCAACGCCAAAATGAGCATGTGTGTTTTGCCGGCCCCTGATTCAGATTAACGGACACGGCTGTATTGGCTCGGTTGTTGATGCTGTTCAAATACAGGGTCCATTTAAAAATTGGAATTTAATTTTGCTATAAAAAAAAATCGGGTCGATATTTTTCAAAGGTTGAACATTTATTGGAAAGCTTGGTTCATGTCAGTTATTTTTGAAAAACAATTTCGGTCAAATGACCACCACGGCTGACTTGGCAGTAGCCCATTTGATCCACCCAATTTTTGATCATTTTGAACATTTTCAATTGTTTCGGCACCGTATGTCAGCAACAGAGAACGGCTTCGTTCGATTGCAAAACGCTCACACATTATTCAACACCCGAATAAACAGGCTTCGCGCTCTATTCATCAAACTTGCATACTCAACATGTTCGCAGCAGAGTTTTATTCGAACCAATTGTTGGCACTCTGATTATAATCATGTTCGACTTCATTGTTCGTTTGACTCAACGACGATTGTTTAGAGTGAGCGAAAATCACCTCGTATGAATAAACTCTTGCAAAGACGCATTGGCGCTGCTGACAGATGGAAAGAGAGAGAGAGAAAGAGCAATGCTCTGGACAGTCTATTCTGAGTCTTGTTCGATCGAACACACAATGCGTTTGCCGGTATGCATCTGATTATATTCAATACTGAGTTTTGTTCGATGAATAAATATGAACATACACGTTGGATCACATAACTCTAGCTCAGCCGCTAGATGCGATTGCGTTGTGTGTTGAATATATTCAGCTCTGAGTGAGTGTGAGTAAGCATTTTTTTGTATGAGCCAATCAAGAAAAAAGTGATTTTTACAGTTCTCTGGTCAGCAATAGCAACTCGAATCTCGTTCTTCAACTCATCAATTGTTTCAGGATTGTTTGCATAACATTTGTCATTGACCGCTCCCCAAAGATAATAGTCTAACGGTGTCAGATCACTTCTTAATGGCGGACAATTCACATCTTCATATTTGCTGATTATTCGATTTCGAACGATTTCACCCACATTTTCAGCAACCGCAGCAATGTTTTCGGTCGAGCGCACCGGACGAGTACGTACACGTGTTGGTTTATCCACCAACATTCCAGTTTCACGAACTCGCTTCACGAATTGATCCACAAATTGAGTTTAAATTATTTTTTCCGATTTCGCACAGATTGAGTCGAGGACTCACCACTTTGGAAATATGTTTTTAATATTTCCCAACTTTCTTCAAGCTAATAGCGACCCATTTCGTAAATGTCAAAGTTTTTACTAAATATTAGTCGCTTTCCGAATGATATTTGACGTTTTTAAAGTCAAATTATGAATAGTTCAAATTCCAAACACTAGATGGTCCACCCTGTATTAAGCTTAGACCTCAGATGTCTAACATGGGTATTTATGTATCCACGCTTCAATTTTTATGAAATCGCACCTTATCTAAAAGAAAATGGGTTTCGATTCTGTGATCATTGGTACGTCGTCCCCTCCTCTTCTAAAGAGTATAAAAACTTCGTTTTTTAACTTTTATGAAATTGATTTAAAGACTTGGCAGCGATACATATATGTTTATTGGAATTTTCGTTTTTCTTGACCGTCTTTAGCCAAGTTTATGCATAATTTAGCATTTTTAATTATGTTTTGCTTCATCGTTGCTTTTAACCCACAAATTCGGTTGCACCAATTTTGTTAAGCTGGAAACCCCCCTAAAAAAAAGTTCATTTGCAAATCTTTATAATTAAATTTTGAGCCAATAAATTGGCAACTAGGAAAGAAATTTGCAATTAAAATTCATGGGTTTTTGTAGATGCCAATTTGGATATAGCTGATGTTGAACGAACTGTTAGGCATTGTGGCTGCTTTTCTTGCATTCGTCTTGACCCTGGTTTTTGGCCGCGTCCATAAAAAAGCAACCACCGCAACTGCAGCTGCAGCAGCAGATACGGAAGCAACAACAACTAAGACTGTCCATAGTAAGAACCGTCTTCTAAAACAATAAAACAATGTGTGAAACGTGTGAGATGACAAACTAAGCTTAGAAAGTATTATTTATCTCTCTCTCTCTCTCTCTATGTTTAATTTGCAGACAGCTCCAGCGTCATTGCAGCTACAGCAACAACATCCCAGGCAGCAGCAGCAACCGTAGCAACACCAACTGGTACCATTTCCAAAGCAAATGATAAACGTTTTACCAAAACTTGCATTAAGAAAGTCAAATTCTCCAACGAAAATCTAATTAAATCCGAGGTGGATGATCTCTGTGAAAAAGTGAAGGATACGGCTTTAACCGATTTGAGTAACGATAATTTAAGACTTAATTATCCTCATCATAATAATAACAACAATAATAGCATTGACATTAATAAGTACAAGATGAGCAACACCAACACCACAGAGGCAGCCAATGAGGCAACCACGGCCACCGATGCAGAGAGACCAAGCTTTTTGGTAAGTCGCATTCAACAATGTAAAGTTTTGAGAGGGCAACCATTTCAGTAGGAAAAAATCGAGATTTTTAAGATGCATCTTTTAGCTAACTACAATAACAAAGAGTTATATTCAAAGAACAAATTTTGTTTTGGAACACAAGTCCGTCTCTTGATGGACCAATACTTGCGTAAGCGAATAGAAATTTAGCGAACATTTTAGCATACAGTTTAACTGGAGAAGCTGCAAGCTGGAACATTCGATCATGAACTAAATCCCCAAAAATCAATTGGATTCGGGTTCCTGACAGGCGGCCGCTTCCAGTATTTTAAGAATTTTTTCCAGTGATTTCAACTAGACTCTTGTGGAAATCGAGGAATTTGCATACTTAACAAAGTAGAAGAATTGTTCATGAGTGAGTGAACAATAATGAGTAGCTCACTTAACTAAACAAGTGAACCAGTTTTGCTTTAATTGTTCTTTTTTGCTCAGTAACGTTTGTTAAGTGATTCGTATTCAGTGACACTTGCTCAGTGACTCGTTGTTCAGTGATTGTTTATCCAGTTGCTTACTTAACTAAAAAAGTGAACCAGTTCTTCTTTAACTGTGCTTTTTTGTTCAGTGTCTCTTGATTAGTGATTCATATTAAGTGATACTTACTCATTAACTCGTTTTTCAGTGATTGTTTACTAAGTTGTTCCTTGACTTAGATCAGTTACAGACTACTCAATGAACGAAAAGTGATTTTTAGCCGCCAACAAAGGATATCATTTGGTTCTTATGATGGCCTTGAAGATTGTTGATGAACAACTAATCAACTGAAAGCTTGGAGTTTACTCATTATGTGATAGAAAGTGCTATGTCAAAGATAGGCAATCCCCAATTCGTGTAAATGAATTGACATTTTTGATATTAGAACGATCTAGTCTTAATATGTCCACCTATTATCTCACCCAAACTTACCTTTCATGGAAATACACTTACCTGTCCTCGAATACGCATCAACATGCCTGCAACAACTTACCAGTTTGAAACTCAGAATTGCTTAACTGCTATGAATCATCACCAACCGCCTGTAAATATAGATGTAAATACTCATCTATTTATTGGGAAAACACTTAAAACTTAATTAATACACAAATTATACAATATAATTAAATTAAAAATAAATGATAAGTCAAGAAGTTAACACCCCTTCTAATAGATCTATACAATAACAAACTCAAAGTACAACAAATGTGTCCATCCAACAAATCAAATCTGAATATGCACAACATTATGGGGTGTGCCACAGAAATCACTAGAGATTTTGGTATAAACGTTTGCATTTCCAATTTCAATTGTACAACTTCATATGTAAAGTGAAAAGTATATCTTCGGTTGCTAGATCAGATGGTGAATTTAAGCGATTTGGAACCAACTGCTCAAATCTACTTGGCTTTGAACAGTCGGTTTCAATTCGCTTTACTTTCGACATCTGATCTAGTTACCGAGCTGTTTTGTGCCACTTCACATATAAATTCAAGCAGTTTCAATTTGAAATACAAGCGTTTATACGAAAATCTCTAGTGATTTCTGTGGCACCCCCCTATAAGTTATTTTAAGGAATAACAGAAATACTGTGGTTCCACTGATGCCATATTTGAATATATTCCAATTTTGTGATTTCACTGCAAATGTATATGCTAAGCCGAAAACCACAGATGACGCTTTTTAAACTCTTGATTTTGAGCACACAAGTCAAAATTGATTAATCTCTAAGATTTTCGTATAAACGATTGCACTTTGAACTTAACTTGGTTTACTTTATTTATGAAGTGTCAAGAATAAGACCTGCTACTAAGAGCGGATCATGTGGATGGAAAACCGTACGCATTAAATCTACTGGCTTTAAAAAGGCGATTTCAAATCGCTCAACTTTTGTCATCTAATCTAGTAGCCGGGTATATTTGTGTCGATCCACATATAAAGTCAAACAGCATCAATTTATAATGCTAACTTTTATACGAAAACCTCTAGTTTTCTGGGACACAACCGTACATAAGTGTTGGGTAAAGATTGTTCTTTTCACTGAACATGTTCACTTGTTCTTTTTTTTTTTAAGTGAGTCAACTTACTCAAATTGCTTTCTTGTTTAGTTGTTCTTGTTCACCTGTTCTAGGTCTATGGCGAAAGGTTGTGTGAGCGCACGAATTTTGTTTTTTTTTTCTGTAGGGATTTCAAAGTGTTGGATTTCTGTAGCACTGATCGCTTTATTGTTTTTGTTGTTTCTGCGTGGCTTTTTTGTTCTACACACATACCTAATTTGTGTGAATGTGCGTCGTTTACTCTCGCGCTCACTCTCTGTCGCACTCTTAGCAAAGCGCTTAGTTCAAAATGTTGGCTAAGCGCCATACCTGTTATAGTTGTATCATGGTACAGCCCACAGAACAACACACAGAGCAAGACAGACAGAACAGCTCACAGAGCAAGAGATACAGAACAGCTCACAGAGCAAGACAGACAGAACAACTCACAGAGCAAGACAGACAGAATACAGAACAGCTCTTAGAACAGCTCTTAGAACAACTCAAGAACAACTCAGAGCAAGATAGACTAAACAAGATAGATTGAACAAGACTCGCTGAACAAAAATGAACAATTGAAGAAGAACAGGTTCACTTGTTCAGTTTAAAGATCAACTCAATTATGTTCTGTGATATCAAAGAAGCGTTTCGAGCGTTTTGCAAACCAACCGAGGCCAATATCTCTAAAGATTTCCAGGACACCCACCATTAAGTGGAATTGACTCGTGTTCTCGCAACACCAAAACGAAAAAGTTTTTCGGTGGAATGAAATGTAATTGCCAGATTACGCACTCGTACAGTTGCTAGATTTGCATAAAGTGAATTTTTCTTAATTCTGTGATCAATAAAAAAATTGTTAGTGAAATTTGAGTTGGATTTTTAAAGAATTTGTTTGCTTAATGTGTACAGAATTTGGCAGTGCCAGAAAAACCCAAGAGTAAAACGTAAAAGTCAGGCTCTCTCAGCTTCGACTGTTCCATTTTCGAACGTTTCGCTTGGACTTGTGGTTTCTCCCTAGTGCAGAGGTCTCTATGGGCCAAACATACTCGGCAAATCACACCAAATGCTTGCCGAAGTCATGCATCACTGTGTGTTAGAGAAAGAGAGACAGTCACAATTTCGCGCTCTCTTCTTGGGAAACCCCTATCTAGTGCAAAGTTCCCCAGCCACAGCTTCTGAGGGTCGAACGCATTCGGTAATTCACACGTGTAAGAGACGCATTCTTGCCGAAGTCATTTCTCACTGGACCGGTGCTTTGCAAAAAGTAATAAGAGAGCAATTTCATTTGAATTGAGAACACGAAAACGAAACTGAAGCGGAATTGCCTTCGATTTGAAGGAATTGAGGAATTCAGAATGTAGAACCATAGAACAAAATCGTTTGGGATGTATAATGTAAAAATTTGAACATGCGGACGAATTTACATATATGTATCAGTGGAACTGGACTATAAGAGGTACAAAACCTTGGGTTCGATGCTTTTAAAACCGGTATCCGCAAATTCAAAACGCTGGACCGAACCTGTTTCACAGTGTTAGTGGTCTTAGGCCTTGTTAAGAACTTTATAGCTCCTAAAGCTTTATAACAAACCTCATGTTCAGAGAAGCTTTAAGAAGCTTTAACCGATTTGTTTTAGGTACAATTAAAATAAAATTAATTTTCATGATTTTTTCCTGAACTTTCCCCAAGCCCCCATCCAAACACTTATTGATTACATTTGTTTATCGCTTAACAGGTGGGCGATGAAATCGATGAGAAGGCGGCCGAGGCAGGCGAAGCTGTGGATGAGTTCCCTCAGAAAATGCAGAGCGATATACGCCAGAATGGTGACATCTCGGAGCGACGCAAGCGGCTGAGGTAAGAGAGAGAGCTAAACAAAAAACAGCAGGTGGCTACGTCACAGCAAGCAGATGAGAGATGCGGCGCCACCAAACAAATCGCGCGAGTTTCACAGACAGAGACGGCAAACAGAGAGAGGGAGAGAGCGAGAGCGGTGCCGCCAGTGCGGCCATGTGGGAACGCTACACTTGTGTAGTTTCATTCATAACTCGAATTGAAAGCGCCAGTTTAGAAACTCTCTTCTGTCTCTCCCTCTCTCTCTCGGTCTCTGGGCCAGTCGGCGTATGAGTAATGGCTAATGAGGAGGCAACTTGTGGGTTTGGGCCGTCAGTTTCGAAGTGAATCTCGTTGGCTGCGGTCAGAAATACTCACTATTCGGGCGTGTGGTATTTAGTTTTTGTTGTTTTTTTTTGACTCGTCATCGTCGTCTTCGCGGTGTAGTGAAAGTGGTGCAGCAAAAAAATTTGATTATTTTTATCATTCATACAGACTTGCATAAGTCGGGGAGGGGCAACCTTTAACCTCATTGTAAATTGAATGCTTTTGGTCCTAATTGCCTTGGCCAGAATGTTAAAGCGTCGTGCCAGCAAACGTTTTGTCCTGGTTGAGTCAGCCGAAGAGCCCCAGGCGGTTGTTAGTAACAACACGAATAATAACAAAAGCCATGAAAGCATTCCTCATTTCGTACCCATCGAACTAGCCGAACAAGCAGCAAATATGTTGGCCAACAACAACAGCGATAGCAGCAACAACAACAACAACAATAATCCGTCTACATCGCCCGCATTGCTCAGCGTTCCGGGCGCTGGAACCTTAAAGTAAAATAATTATTATAATTAATTTGAAGCCCAAAACCGGTTTCTCAAGCCATTCTCAACCATCCTTCATCGATTTTGTTTTACAGGCCCAGCATGTCACGCGGCACTGGACTCGGCCAGGATCGTCATCAGGATCGGGATTTTACTATTGCCACCACCGAGGAGTTTGTGAAGCGTTTTGGCGGCACACGTGTCATCAATCGCGTGCTTATAGCCAACAATGGCATTGCCGCCGTGAAATGTATGCGTTCCATACGACGCTGGTCCTATGAAATGTTCAAGAATGAGCGAGCCGTGCGATTTGTGGTAATGGTCACCCCGGAGGATTTGAAGGCCAATGCGGAATATATCAAAATGGCGGATCATTATGTACCCGTGCCGGGTGGCTCGAACAATAATAACTATGCCAATGTTGAGCTCATTGTGGATATTGCACTTCGCACTCAAGTCCAGGTAAGTTTGATTTGGAATTGGCGAAGGTCGGTGTAGCCGCAATTATAGTATGTAGGTCCCATAGAAGTGGTAACCAGCGACACCGCATCGTACGATTTGTGTTTACACGCGCCGTACCGCCCGTCGAACTGGCAAGTACAAAGCGATCGTTCGATTATTTGGATACCCCAATGTGCAAATATATGTGTGTATATGTGTGAGCTTGTACTTGAGACGACTGGTGTGTTGGGATCTAACGAATGTATGATAAACTTACACTGGACTACAAAATCCGAGAATCGAGCAGTAAGCTTATTCTTTTACATTATTCTTTGCAGAAAACGAAAAACTCCCATGTGATCTACAAATCGCTTTCGACCCAAAAACGACCCAATTCCCATACGATTTGGGTCGTTGTTGGTTTGAAAGCGATTTGTAGAACACATGGGAACGACTTAGGAATAGAGAGTATGGAAAGAAATACTTATAACCATGTGTTCTACACAACCAAAAACCACCCAAATCGTATGGAAGTTGCATTGTTTTTGTCTCTTTTTGAAAAAGAAGAAGCAAACACTCACTTATACCATCAAAATGTTGTTAATCAGATTTCTTTTCCCTTTTAAGATATACAAACCAGAAAAGACACACCAGAGTTACCCAAAGAAAAAACTAATATTTAAGCATATCTTATGCAGCATTTAATTCGTTGCGCAATCACGACACTCCACAGCAGCAATTGTCACCAGATACCCCCAGGGGCCGAAGATATTTCGCTATTTACACATACACGGGCCGAACGCAAGCCAAAGCTGAGGCCAAGAGAGTAAACAGGCCTTCAGTCGTTGGCTAGACTAGAACAGAGTCCGGCGCCGCACTATCTGAAGTGTATACGACTTCGCTCTAAGGCAGCGACGTCGACACAATGAGCGCGCTCTCGCGTTGCTAAACACATACACGCAACGCCAAAATGAGCATGTGCGTTTTGCCGGCCCCTGGACTAGAATATCTAGACAGCAAAACTGCTCAGTAGAGACCGCTTCAGTCAAAAATAAGTCAGCTGTTCGCTCTCTGGATACATTTGGTCAGCTGTGTATGTCCGTCTCGCTCTAACCACTGTGATTTCTGCTGGCACTATAAAGTATTTGTTTGGGCACTATCGTTTAGGCAGCGTAAATTTGCTCTCTAATACTCATTTTACATGACCTTCGAAGAGGACAGATCGAAGCTAGTTCACCACTCACCAATACACCCTCCCTTTTTGGCCTGGCTCTCCCCCGCAAGCTAAGTTCGGAACGCTCCAAATAATGTGTCTGAAAAGAGCCGAGCTTAAGAGCGTTTTTGGAGTAAATTTGATAATTTTCGGAGCATATTCAGTGCTCTCAAAGCACTTATGTCTGAGCATTTTCGGATCTGCACTCCAATATGCATCTGGAAAGATCCTTTCAGTACCACTTCAAGTGCCTAGAAAAGTAACTTTTATGTGTATTTTATGAGGTTTTTCTATGCTTCATTGGGAGGGTGAAAGCACTTATATCTGTGTCAGAAAAGAGTCAGATTGGACTCAGAAATCTTCCACATTCGTTTTCATAGAAAAAAAAACGCTCATTCCGGACTCTTTTTTGTGCACATTATGACGGTGAATGCTCACAGAAAAGTGTTAGAAAACGCACATACTGCTTGCTGGGTCGTTGACAATCGCTGCTTCACAGACAGCCACATTCTTCGTCTCAGAGCAAATGCTCTCTTTCTGTGCAATACAGTCATAAAGCTTTCTCAATTACTACGTGAATGTTACTCTTTTTTTCAAAATTATTTCATGAAAATTGGTGCGAAAGTGCGTGCATAAACACCATTTCATTAATTCAACTTACACACGAAAGTTGACTATGTATTAATTCGTTTTCAATTCATGAAATGCTGAGGCGCAGACTACTTAACGTGCAGATAGAGCTGCCAAAACGCTGGTCAATTTGGGAATGTGCACAAGCAACAGCAAGAAACACATTAGATTTTGCGAATTGAGAAATCATACATTTTATAGCATAAACGTAGTAATTAACGGTCAATAAAAGATCAGGAGTCCTCATACCACTGAGCTACTAGAGCTAAAATTTGCGCTGCATCTCAATTGTGAGTGGTGTTAAGCGATAGTGCCCTTATATACATTGTTTAGATACTTTATAAGTGTCAGCAGCACACTGAAGTTCTGTGAAACGAGTTGAGGGCGCACTGTGAGTGCTCCATACCTTGATTGTTGCATCATGGCCGCGTGTATAGGCCAGAGCCGGCCAGCCATAGCTACCACGAGCCAAAGTCAGTTGTGTTTTTACGCAAATCCGAGCCGAACTCATGATTGTGTGAATCGGTGAACACCGAATTGCATATAAAACGGCTGTAGTCTGGAGAGAACTCTCTTGCTCACCAACACAAGCCCACTTTTTTGCCCTCTCCATTTGGCCGGCACTGGTATATGCGCTCACGCATATTGCAACAGCAACTTTGTATGTTTTCTCTCTTCTCTTTCTCTCCTATGCCTCTTGCAAAATCGAAGATAACAACAAATATGCTTGCGTCGTCTTCAGCGTAAATTTTGTTGTTGGCGACGCATGATTTCGTGCGCATCAGACAGCCAAGAGCACAACACACACACACATACTATAATCGGGGTTCTCTTTCTATTTCTTGTGGTTGTTGTTTTGTCAGAAATATTTTCTGTTATATATAAGAAATGTAAGATCAATTGGTTCAAATACCTAATAAGATGTATTATTATTTGAAGCCAGTTTTTGGGTTCATTACTTCGCCTATCTAATCTATTCTTTGTTTCATTTTATATAATATTTATGTAGCGTAGTGTGTACACTTCATCATAAAACAACAATCTTTACCAATATAGATAAATCGCAAAATTGTTGTGATTAAAAAAACAGATAGATGGAATTATCTTTAGACTTCACCACATATCACCAGCAGCAGATGACTTCATATTAGCTAATTAGGTAATGAATTAAAACAGGCACTTTTAAGTCAAAAAAACAAACCTTTGTAATTCAAATCGCTAAAAAATATGCACTTACTAAGAGTTTTCATTTCTGGAAATCAGATTTCACTCTTTAAACTGCAAATGTACTGTAAGCAAATGAGGCGACGGCTTTACTTTTGATAGCAGCAGTCCTGTAACACAATTAAAATACTTTGTATTTTTTAAATTTAGGTCATGTTTGGCTGTGTTAGCTTTTGTTATTGTTATTTCCACTTCTCGCCCGCCCCCCTTAATAGAAAATCAATTTTTGCCTTGACGTCATAATACTTTTAACTCGTTTCTTATCTCCAATGAATCATGCTTATTGTTTCAATTTCAGGCCGTCTGGGCTGGTTGGGGACATGCCTCGGAAAATCCCAAATTACCGGAACTGTTGCACAAGGAGGGTCTTGTATTTTTGGGACCACCCGAACGTGCCATGTGGGCATTGGGTGACAAAGTGGCCTCTTCGATTGTGGCCCAAACTGCAGATATACCTACTTTACCCTGGTCTGGTTCGGATTTGAAGGCTCAGTATAGTGGCAAGAAAATTAAAATATCCAGCGAACTATTTGCACGCGGTTGTGTGACAAATGTGGAACAGGGTCTGGCAGCAGTCGCTAAAATAGGTAAGTTTCAGAACGGTATTTGATAATACTTAAGAACTACTTGTATTGAATTGTTTCTATCCACTTGAAGATAACATGTGAACACAAAAGAGATAAGTCTGATTATTATTATCATTCAGAGTTGAGAGAACTCTGACCAAAATAGTTTTATCATTAGGAGGAACGTTAGTGACTTTGCTCAGTTTTAGAGATAAGTGGAGATCAAGCTTTATACTCCCACTAAGAGCTACATTCTTTTAAAACGATGATTTATTTATGTCCAATTTGTCAATATCCAACTCAAGGTACTTGTGCTTAACCGGCTCAATCTTAAAATTAAGTTTTCTTCCACACAAAACGAGAGCGGGTTGTCTGTATAGCTATTTCAAAGTCCCAATTAAGTGACCTTAAACAGCCAGATTGCGCATAACTAAAAAGCAGCTGTTCCAATTACCTCCAGCTTCTATCTTCAGTAGACTTGGCCCATATACTGCAGGCCCACAGCTGACTTCTTATGTCAGAATTGCTACAGCTGCTTGGAAACACTATGGCGAGCGCTCTAACTTTCCAAACAAACACTTTGAAATCTCCAATGAGAGGCTCGAACCCATTGTACATCTTAAGGTTCAGCTTCTTCTCCAAACTTTATTTAGAGCAAAGCTCTTTTACGGACTTTTGACTCTGGGGGACTAATACGAGAAAAATTTTGTCTATGCTACAAATTTCTTTGGCTACGCTTTTGTATTTGCAAAGTCAGTAGCTTTGGTTTTTGGAAAGTCAGCCGCTTTTGCTAAGCGTTTGATCAGTCCAGCTTATGTCTACTCCTGAAGCCAATTTCAAATTCTATTTGTTCCCTCGTAAAGAGCTTCACTCGTACCGGGTGTTCTTTTTGAACCGAACCAGTTAAGGTTCAAAGGACTCGCTCCTCTAACGGTTAGTCTGTCTTAAAAATTCCAAATTTCAAAGGTTTCTGAAAACCTAGAAGTAGCTATTCACACAACGTTTGCTCTCCGTGTGCCAAGCTTTATAACCTTGAGTCCTTTTCTTACTTCATCTTCAGTTTACTTACTTATTGTCTCTTCTCTCTTCGTAGGTTTCCCTGTAATGATTAAAGCCTCCGAGGGTGGTGGTGGTAAGGGAATACGACGTGCGGACACAACCGAAGAGTTTCCTGCTTTATTCCGACAAGTACAGGCCGAAGTGCCCGGTTCACCTATTTTTGTAATGAAACTAGCTCGCGGTGCCCGGCATTTGGAGGTACAATTGCTGGCGGATCAGTATGGCAATGCCATCAGTTTGTTTGGACGTGATTGTTCCATACAGCGGCGACATCAGAAAATCATTGAGGAGGCTCCAGCCATAGTCGCTCAGCCAGAGGTGTTTGAGGATATGGAAAAGGCTGCCGTACGCTTGGCCAAAATGGTGGGCTATGTCAGTGCCGGCACAGTGGAGTATCTGTATGATCCTGAGGGAAAGTATTTCTTCCTCGAGCTCAATCCACGTCTGCAGGTGGAACATCCTTGCACAGAAATGGTGGCCGATGTAAATTTGCCCGCTTGTCAACTGCAAATCGGTATGGGTGTTCCCTTGTATCGCTTAAAGGACATTCGTCTGCTGTATGGTGAATCGCCTTGGGGCTCGTCTGTCATTGATTTCGAGAATCCACCGAATAAACCCAGACCCTCTGGTCATGTCATTGCGGCGCGTATTACCTCCGAGAATCCTGATGAAGGTTTTAAACCCAGTTCGGGTACGGTGCAAGAATTGAATTTCCGCTCGAGCAAGAATGTGTGGGGCTACTTCAGTGTGGCTGCCTCGGGAGGATTGCACGAGTTCGCAGACTCTCAATTTGGTCACTGCTTCTCCTGGGGTGAGAATCGTCAACAGGCACGCGAGAATCTGGTCATAGCTCTCAAAGAGTTGTCCATTCGCGGTGATTTTCGCACTACGGTGGAGTATTTGATAACGCTGCTGGAGACGAATCGGTTTCTGGATAATACCATAGACACCGCCTGGCTAGATGCTTTGATAGCCGAACGCATGCAGTCCGAGAAACCGAACATCCTGCTGGGAGTTATGTGTGGAGCTTTGCATATCGCGGATCGTCAGATTACAGAAACGTTTTCCAGTTTCCAAACATCCCTTGAAAAAGGTCAGATACAGGCGGCAAATACTTTGACCAATGTGGTGGATGTGGAGCTAATCAATGAGGGTCTGAGGTACAAGGTACAGGCGGCCAAAAGTGGAGCCAACTCGTACTTTTTGCTGATGAACAATTCCTTCAAGGAGATTGAAGTGCATCGTTTGTCCGATGGTGGTTTACTGATCTCCCTGGAGGGAGCCTCCTATACCACATATATGAAGGAGGAGGTGGATCGCTATCGCATAGTGATTGGCAATCAGACTTGTGTCTTTGAGAAGGAGAATGATCCCTCGCTATTGCGTAGTCCCTCGGCGGGTAAATTGATTAATTTGCTCGTGGAAGATGGAGCCCATGTGGGCAAGGGGCAGGCCTTTGCCGAAATGGAGGTAATGAAAATGGTAATGACTTTGACCTCTCAAGAAGCGGGAACTGTGACATTTGTGCGTCGTCCCGGAGCGGTATTGGATGCCGGTTGCATGCTGGGACATTTGGAATTAGATGATCCATCGCTGGTGACCAAAGCACAACCCTGCAAGGGACAGTTCCAGCAAGCTGAGAACGCTCCGCTACCCGAGAAGCTTAACCGTGTGCATAACACGTATAAAAGTATACTGGAGAATACGCTGGCGGGTTACTGTCTACCCGAACCGTTCAATGCCCAACGACTCAGGGATATCATTGAGAAATTTATGCAGAGCTTGAGAGATCCCTCTTTGCCCTTGCTGGAACTGCAGGAGGTCATTGCTTCCATTTCCGGACGCATACCCATTTCGGTGGAGAAGAAGATACGCAAACTGATGACTTTGTATGAGCGAAATATCACTAGTGTGCTGGCCCAGTTCCCCTCCCAACAGATAGCCAGTGTGATTGATAGTCATGCGGCCACCTTGCAAAAGCGTGCGGATCGTGATGTTTTCTTCCTGACCACCCAGAGCATAGTGCAGCTGGTGCAACGCTATCGCAACGGCATACGCGGGCGCATGAAGGCAGCCGTGCATGAGTTGCTGCGCCAATACTATGATGTGGAGTCGCAGTTTCAGCATGGTCACTACGACAAGTGTGTGGGTTTGGTGCGTGAGCGTCACAAGGATGATATGCTGACGGTGGTGAATACCATTTTCTCGCACTCGCAAGTGGCTAAGAAGAATCTGCTGGTCACTCTGCTAATAGATCATCTGTGGGCCAATGAACCGGGTCTAACCGATGAGCTGGCCAATACCCTAAGTGAATTGACCTCCCTCAATCGTGCGGAACACTCCCGGGTGGCTTTGCGTTCGCGTCAGGTGTTAATAGCGGCCCATCAGCCCGCCTATGAACTGCGCCACAATCAAATGGAGTCCATTTTCCTGTCAGCGGTGGACATGTACGGTCATGACTTTCATCCCGAGAATCTGCAGCGTTTGATTCTGTCCGAGACTTCCATTTTTGACATACTGCATGACTTCTTCTATCACTCCAATCGTGCGGTCTGCAACGCCGCTCTGGAGGTGTACGTGAGACGTGCCTATACCTCCTATGAGTTGACCTGTCTGCAGCATTTGGAGTTATCCGGAGGTTTGCCTTTGGTGCACTTTCAATTCCTGCTACCCACCGCCCATCCGAATCGACTATTCTCCCGCCTATCCTCACCCGAGGGTCTAGACCAGGCCGCAGCCGCCGCCGAAAGTTTGGGCAGCTCCTTTGTACGCACCGGAGCCATAGCTGCATTTGACTCCTTTGAACACTTTGAGATGTATTCCGATGAAATACTGGATCTACTCGAAGACTTTGCCTCTCCGGCCTTGGTTAGTGCCAAAATACTGGAGGCTGTGGACTCCATTTCGGACAGCCGTCACAGCACTTCTATTAATGTCTCGCTCTCGGATCCGGTGACCAGAGCGCATGCAGCCGAGGAGGCCAAGTCCACCGAACCCATACACATTGTCAGTGTGGCTGTACGTGAGACGGGAGAAATGGATGACTTGCAAATGGCACAGATCTTTGGCTCCTACTGTCAGGAGCATCAGGAGGAACTGTTTCAACGTCGCATACGTAGAATTACCTTTGCCGCTCTCAAGAAGCGTCAATTTCCCAAATTCTTTACGTATCGCGCACGCGATAAGTTCGAAGAGGATCGCATCTATCGTCATCTGGAGCCCGCCTCGGCCTTCCACTTGGAGCTGAATCGCATGAAGACGTATGATTTGGAGGCTTTGCCTACGGCCAACCAGAAAATGCATTTATATCTGGGCAGAGCTAAGGTATCCAAGGGTCAGGAAGTTACCGATTTCCGTTTCTTTATACGTTCCATCATAAGACACTCGGATTTGATCACCAAGGAGGCCTCATTCGAGTATCTGCAGAACGAAGGCGAACGTGTACTGCTAGAGGCCATGGATGAGCTGGAGGTGGCCTTCTCTCATCCCCAGGCCAAGCGCACGGATTGTAATCACATATTCTTGAATTTTGTGCCCACAGTTATAATGGATCCGGCCAAAATTGAGGAGTCGGTGACCAAGATGATAATGCGTTATGGTCCCAGGTTATGGAAATTGCGTGTGCTGCAGGCGGAACTTAAAATGGTCATACGCCAGTCACCACAGTCGCCCACTCAGGCGGTTAGGCTGTGCATAGCCAACGACTCGGGCTATTTTCTGGACATTTCCATGTACACGGAGCAAACGGATGTCGAAACGGGCATTGTAAGTAAAAAAAAAATGGACTGGATAGTTAAAATATTGTAAAAAGGATATTAATAATATCCATTAAATGTCAAATTGATCTTAGATTTTCATCCAATGGAACTGAAAATGGTCCAAAGGATATGAAAAATGGATCTTTTCATTCTGTGCACTCAATAGAATCAAACTAATCTCATCTCACGCCCTTTCAGATCAAGTTCCAGGCCTATGGCGAGAAACAGGGCTCACTGCATGGCCATCCCATTTCATCGCCCTACATGACCAAGGATTTCCTGCAGCAGAAACGTTTTCAGGCTCAGTCGAATGGCACCACCTATGTGTACGATGTACCCGATATGTTCCGTCAGATGTCTGAACGGCATTGGAAGGAGTTTTCCAAGGCTCGTCCCACTGTGGACATACGCATACCCGATAAGATACTGTTGGAGTGCCAAGAACTGGTTCTGGAGGGAGATAATCTGGTGGAGATGCAACGTCTGCCGGGAGAGAACAATGTGAGTGTTAAAGTTATACGGACACGATCTTTTTGAATTTCATTCTGCTTTTGCTTGGCAGTGTGGCATGGTGGCCTGGCGCATTGTGTTGGCCACACCAGAGTATCCTCTGGGACGTGAGATAATTGTGATAGCTAATGACTTGACCTATCTGATTGGTTCGTTTGGCATCAAGGAGGATGTGTTGTTTGCCAAGGCCTCACAGCTGGCACGAGAACGCAAAGTACCAAGGGTAAGCAAGGGACATACCATTCGACCAGCTTACCAGATTAACCCCAGCGTGTTCTTTTTTTTAGATCTACATCTCGGTAAATAGTGGCGCACGCATTGGCCTAGCCGAGGAGGTGAAAGCCATGTTCCGCATTGCCTGGGAAGATCCTGAAGAGCCCGATAAGGGTTTCAAGTATCTGTACCTATCCACCGAGGATTATGCCCAGGTGGCCAATCTCAATTCAGTGCGTGCCATTCTCATTGAGGATGAGGGCGAGCAACGTTACAAAATAACGGACATTATAGGCAAGGACGATGGTCTGGGTGTGGAGAATCTGCGCTATGCCGGCTTAATAGCCGGTGAAACATCGCAGGCCTATGAGGAGATTGTCACCATAGCCATGGTCACCTGCCGCACCATAGGCATAGGCTCCTATGTGGTGCGTTTGGGTCAGCGTGTCATACAGATTGACAACTCACACATTATACTCACCGGCTATGCGGCGCTGAACAAGGTAAGTTCTTCATTCAACCGTCAGGTGGTCAGTCATCCTTATCTTTCTTCCATAGCTACTCGGTCGCAAGGTGTACGCCTCAAACAACCAGTTGGGTGGTGTCCAGATTATGTACAACAATGGCGTCACGCACAAAACAGAGGCCATCGATTTGGATGGTGTGTACACCATTTTGGACTGGCTCTCCTACATGCCCGCCTACATTGGCTGCGATCTGCCCATCATTTTGCCCAGCGATCGTGTTGATCGTCCTGTTGACTTTATGCCCACCAAATCACCGTATGATCCTCGCTGGATGCTGGCCGGTCGTGTCAATCCTGCGAATGCCAACGAATGGGAGAATGGTTTCTTTGATCGGGACTCCTGGAGTGAGATCATGGCCCCCTGGGCTAAAACTGTGGTCACCGGACGTGCCCGTCTGGGTGGTGTACCGGTGGGTGTTATAGCCGTCGAAACACGCACTGTGGAGGTGGAGATGCCCGCTGATCCGGCCAATCTGGACTCTGAGGCCAAAACGTTACAGCAGGCGGGTCAGGTGTGGTACCCCGATTCTTCATATAAGACGGCTCAGGCCATTAAGGATTTCGGACGCGAGGAACTGCCCCTGATAGTGTTTGCCAACTGGCGTGGTTTCTCGGGTGGCATGAAGGACATGTACGAGCAGATAGTCAAGTTTGGAGCCTACATTGTAGACGGCCTGAGGGAATACAAGAAGCCGGTGCTGATCTACCTGCCACCCAATGCAGAGCTGCGTGGCGGAGCCTGGGCAGTGCTGGATTCGCTCATTAACCCGCGTTACATGGAAACCTATGCAGATCCGGAGGCACGTGGTGGTGTACTGGAGCCGGAGGGCATAGTGGAGATTAAGTACAAAGAAAAGGACCTAATCAAGACGATACATCGGCTAGATGCCACCACCATAGGGGTGAGTCATGAATGAAATACTTATAAGACAAGCTTGATTAATCCTTTTCTCATCCTGCAGTTGAAAAAGGAACTCGATGAAGCCATGACCGCGGGCGACAAGGTGAAATCCGCTGAGCTGGATGAGAAGATCAAGACCCGCATTGCAGTGCTCATGCATGTCTATCACACGGTGGCCGTACACTTTGCCGATCTGCATGATACCCCCGAACGCATGTTGGAGAAGGAGTGCATAAGTGAAATTGTACCCTGGCGGGATTCCCGTCGCTGGCTATATTGGCGTCTGCGACGTCTGCTACTGGAGGATGCCTACATTAAGAAGATATTAAAGGCTCAAGATAATTTATCCGTGGGTCAGGCCAAACAAATGCTACTTCGCTGGCTGGTCGAAGACAAAGGAGCCACCGAGGTGAGAGACGAATGAAAAATTAATGTTTGGAACAAAACTCACTGAACTTTGTTTATAACTCTCTTCTCAGGCGTATGTATGGGATAAGAATAAGGAAATGGTGGATTGGTATCAAGAGCAAACCCAAGAAGAGTCGATTGTTTCCCGAAATGTGAATTCCGTGCGAAGAGATGCCATTATTAACACCATATCCAAAATGCTTGAGGTAAGTTGTCCAAGTTTAATAATGTTTACAAGATGATTGAACATGCTCTTTATTTCAGGACTGTCCCGATGTGGCGCTGGACGCTGTGGTGGGTCTCTGCCAGAGCCTGACGCCTGTAAATCGTGGCGTTGTCGTACGCACACTGGCCCAAATGCAACTCAACGAGGAGAATTCCTCGAATACCCAGGGATGATTCTACCCTAGATACTAAGTTAAGCCCATTCTCCCGCCCGCTGATCCCCTCGAGATTGTGTAATATATCGCGCAACCTTTTGTTTTCTTTTCTAGTTAAATTTTGTTTAAATATTTAGCCTAAAGTTTAGAGTTATTGTAAATTTGAGGAGTTGGACTAGAAGTTGTATCAGCTGTCTCCGGATTACAACAAAAATTTCCATTAGTTATCTAAGAACTAAAGTCGTTTTGTGAATTATACGAATATTTGAAAATATATGGTACAATATATATATATATATATATATAAATATAAAGAATATTTTTTAAACAAAATGATGTCGCTTCTTCATTGGATGGGCGGCGCTTTGGGGCTGTACACGAAGAAGATGGAGAAGTGGGATTATAAAAAAGGTAGCTTTGTCTTCTGCCAAAACCCTTTTTGATCTCTGATAACCCAACCTAGGTCAATGAAAATAGCCTAATCGGATTACTTACAAGCCCAAGTTGAAGATTACATACCAGCCTTTCCCTTAATCTGGCCGGAAGGCACGAAAAACCTAAGAAATGCAAAAAAAAAACAATTTCTATACTCGGATTCTCAATAACTCTGCCGCATTATAAGCTTGGTTGATTAAAGTAGCCTTGCTGGATTCCTTAAAGCGCGTACTGAAAGATTACATCCCACACTTATCCCATTTATATACTGAAAGCGGTTTTGCTTTATCCGTTTTGTACACGCCACCCGCAATGTGTATTAAATTTTACATAATTTCATTTATTTTCTTAAAATCAAAATGAAATCTCGGATCAAACTGCTTGGCTTTGATGAGGGTGAGAGAGTGGATTACAATTAATATGAGAATTGAAAAAGTTGCGCAACTTTAATTCATATTATCCAGCCAATCTGGCTCGGCCACACTGATCTTCTCAATAATGGAATTCACTTGATAGCACAACGATTGTATTTGTTTATCCCACTGGGGCAACAATTCCCGATTCTCAAAGTGTACGATTCCCGAAATTTGATCAATATGCCCGTTCATCCGTCCCTCGGTGATCATCTGGGAGGCAATCTTTTCGGCTTTAACAGCCGGTATATCCAGCAGAGCGCCCAGCTCCTCGAATGTAATATTATTATACAATTTGCTTGCAGACAATAGATTATGCTCGAAAACGGCACGATCCAATATGGACGAACCGTCCGGTGTGGCAGCCTTCTGATGATCCTGCAACAGTGCCTCAAACTCCTGCAACTCAGAGCGTCGTATGATGCGCTCCAAGTACATTTTCTCCAGAATGCCATAGGCAGGCAGATGCTGACAGCGTTCATCCTTAAACAGAGTGGCCAGCATGCGAGAGCGCTGCTGACCCGCTGAGGCCAAAACTGTGCAAATCAAAGCCTTTTTCAGGGCGGTCATGCGTTCGCCCTGATCCACAATTTTGCGATAGGAGAGTTCATTGTAACGCTGGGCCGCTTCTATGAACTTGCGTCGATAGTCCAGAACGCGGGCATAGCACACCTTGTACAGCACCTAAACACCCGTGGGAGTAGACATTTCAGGACTTTCAAACGTTTGAGTATTTTGGCACCTACCTGAAGTTCCTCGGAGTTGGTCTCAGCCTGCAGCAACGAGGCCCGATTGATAAATAACTCCGCCTGCACCGAGTCATTGTCCTCCAAATAAAGACGTGCAATTTTCAAGTATGTGCCCAATTTACACTCCACAGAGTATTGCTTCTGGCCCGTCTCCAGGGGGATGCCCACAAGCACGTTGGCCGCCTCGCGCCACTGTTGATTCCTCTCGTAGATATTGGCTAAATGGAAACGTATGCCGGCTACCTGCTCTTCGAAAGAAATCACTCGGGGATGGACCTTCTCCAAGGTGAAATGCGACAACTGTTTAGACATATCGTCGGGTAGCTTACTCAGCTCCACGCCCACATCGTTGAGGATCTGACGCGAAATGACCAGGCTGACATGCTCATTGACAATGGCCTCCACAAAGAGCCGCAAGGTATCGATCAATTCTTGTCCCGTATTGGAGAGCACCGTCTTGAGCAGTTGGCGATATTTGTCCGCCTGGTCCTTGTGTGTGCCGGTGAAATTAATCAGGCCCATTAGCTGGGTGCGCAACACGGCCGTGGAGATGCCCATGATTAAGGATTGCAGGAGTCAACTACTAAATGCCAAACAGCCTGCGCAAAACCAACTATCGAGTACTAGTATCGATAGCAATTGTCTATACATATCGAGAGCGGTCACCCTAGATTTGATATAAATCGAGTGCATTCGCCATAATATATTCTGGGTAAACTTATCCTAAAGAGTTATCCCAAAAATTTAACCCAGTGATTAAAAAGAATTAGAATTTAGAATTTTAAACATTTGTGGTCTTCTTCTGTGCTTCACATTTAGTCTTAGGCCTGGCACAACCAAATTTAACCAGAAAGTAGCAAGCGTAAGCTCTCCGGCGGGGGCTGTAAATAATGCATTTTAGTCGCAAATGGCCATTTTTGCCAGCCGATATGAACGAAAATT
The DNA here is from genome assembly GCA_037044535.1 of Lordiphosa magnipectinata. Taxonomy (NCBI): domain Eukaryota; kingdom Metazoa; phylum Arthropoda; class Insecta; order Diptera; family Drosophilidae; genus Lordiphosa; species Lordiphosa magnipectinata. The sequence goes on from JBAMBO010000555.1 coordinate 557,053, forward strand.
GCAAATAGATGACACCCAGGAGTTAAGCTGTGAAATTTCCACAGTAGAGGAAGTCAACGGACATACGGTAAATGACTGAAAAAAAAAAAACGAAAAGCCTCTTCCAAGAAAAATCAATAATTTGCCTTTGTTGATGATTTCATATGACTCTGTTCATGCGTGTGGGTGTGTGTGTGTGTGTGTGCGTGCATGTACATAGGAATACCTGCTGCGGGTGCAAAGAGGGCCGAACAAGTCAAACTCCTGGAATGTTCTGCGCCGTTACAATGACTTCGACCAACTGCACAAATGTCTACGAATCTCGGGCATTGAATTGCCGCTGCCTGGCAAACGCATCTTTGGAAATATGCGTCCAGATTTCATAGCTGAACGGAAAGAAGCTCTGCAACGTTATATACAAGCCGTACTAATGAATCCCATATTGGCATCATCCCTGCCAGCCAAGCGCTTTGTGGATCCCGAAAGCTATTCACAGTCATTCCATGGTAAGATGTGCCCACTGTTCTGACCTGTTCCCTAAAACTCTATGTTGTGCCACAGATCATGCCGTGCAAAATGCCCTGCTCTGCCTACGATCCGACTCGGTATGGGGTTTGGGGGCCACCATGGGCGCCATAGGCTGGCGTCTACGCAAGCATTACTTTAAGGTCACCCCCAAGCCGCCAGACAAGAGCAGCAGCAGCAAATTGCTAGTGAAGAGTGGCTCGCAAACGCATCAAAGCAAACACTTTGCCTCGTGCAGCAGCAATGGCAATTCCATGGATGCGGGTCATCTGGATCCCCAGGCAGAGATGGTGGCCGAGTGGCTGGAATACGGGCCGGACAAGTTCGTTGATGAAAAAGAAATTGGTGGTGTGTTGAAGAGTCTGATGGGTCTGCAGCATCCGCACATTGAGCCCGTAATGTTCGCGGCGCACACAGAGAACGGCTGCCTGTTCATACGAAAGTAAGCTCTTTCCAATTGATCCCCAAAGAGAATGAGCTTAAATTTTTTATTTTGTTTCGACAGATTCCATAAGCATGGCACTCTGAAGGATGTTCTTTGCATGGTGGCCACACCCAAGAATCCCTTTCTGAGTAAATATGGCAGTCCCAAGGGTCGGACTGCACTCTCCTTGAAGCAAGTGGCCTCGTATGGCAAGCAAATACTTGAGGCTCTTATCTTTTTGCATGCCAAAGGCTATGCCTATGGTAAGTTCCACCTAATCACCCGGAAACTGGCCTAATTCTTGTGTCCTAACAGGCCACTTACACTCGGGAAATGTAGTCATAGTGGATGACTGCGTTAAGCTGCTGGATGTTGAGAATCATCTGTTGGGTGTACCGGCCTTTTACAGACCCTTCTTCATGCAACACAGTAAGATTCATGCCATTGAGACCATTGATGTGTATTGCTTTGGTCATGTGTTGTTTGAGATGGCCATGGGGTATCCGTTACAGGAGTCGGTAGTACGCCAGATTACCGAGTGTCCCGAGGCGCTGAGTAAGTCTACGGAGGGCAGGAATTATGTTTGGCATTCAATTTTATTTGCCTCTTTCGGGTAGAGCACCTTTTGGAGAGCATACTGTCAAAGGAGGCCTGCAAGACTGGCTTGCCCACACTGGAGCAAGTTATTAGTCACCGTTTCTTTGTACAGTACGCTACCGCTTCAGCTGCAGCTGTCCCTGAGGGCGAGAAACCACACTTCAAGTTGTCCCTCAATGCCAAGGAACTGCTAAAGCAGGCAGCCATCAAGAGTGAACAGCGACTGCGTGACGAACAAAAGTCAGTGAAGAACCAAAAGCGCATTGTGCGCGTACAGGAGCTAATGAGCTCCGAGGAGGAGAAGCGCAAAACCAAACAGAAGGCAGTTAGTAGTTGACCTAAGAACCGCCGCCCGGCCTCACCAAGCTTATTAATGAACACATTTTTGATTTTCGCTTACCAATTTAGAGATTAGAGCACAAACAGTCCAAGCTCAAGCAGCAAGGTTCACTCCAAACGAATAATGGACGCTTGTCGCTGGCTACGACCACTAGTGCAACAGCTGCTGCTGCTGGTGTCATTGGGCTAAACACGGCAGACTCGTTTAATCGCTCCGACAGCACACCCGAAGAGCCCACACTGGCCGCCGGCCTCAAATGTAGTTAGCCATTTGTATTTAGTTGTCCTTTTGTTTATTTCGTTTAACTGCTCAACTTTTTAGCATTAAACTATAATGCACTTCTCCACCCACAGCTCCGCCGCTTACGCCAGCTGGTTATCAGGAGGCACCAGCCAGCAGCAGCAGCATCAGCTCTGTGGAAAGGCAATCATCCACACCAAATATGCTGTCTGAGGAGGCGGAGCCCACGCGTTCTGCTCTATTGGAGTCCATATGCAAATTCAATCGCGGCTCCTTGCGCAAGGTGCGCTCCAATGACTAGAGACAGCAGCGGCTACCACAGAGAAACTCAAATTTCAAATTTTTGGACCAAATGTGACGCTATGAAATAGCGCACCCAAATCCAGCAGAATACTATCTAAAACTAAACGAAACCCACTGAATATTATTATTATGCTAATCATCAAACGTATTGTATGTACTCGTATGTGTCCACAACAACTTTATCAAACAAAAACGGAACCTAAACAAGTTACATGTCGCATCTAAAGCTTTACCTATGTGTCCACTTACTACACGACTGAGCAACTTAACTTTGGTACGAATTGAAGCAACAAACAAACCACAGAGAAATCATTGAGAACTTTCCAAAAAAAAACCAAAAGACAAAGAAAAACCTAATTCTTAAGTCTGCACCAAACTATGGCAAATGATTTACATATATTGTATACACACAAAAAACGATAATGATAACTATATATATATATACATATGTATTGAATGTTAGATGTTGTACCCGTGTGTGCTCTCTCCACCACCAATAATTCTACTCTGAGATGAATATCATTTTTGGAACTGAGTTTTTTTGTAAACACTTCCAGCTGGAGTCCTGGACCCGGCCAGAGAGTGTTGACTCTGTTATATGTTTTCTTTGTTTTACGTTTTTTATAGGCAATTTTATTATGTGTATCGAAATGTTTGTATTTGAATATATGTATATGTGTATTTGATGTTTTGTAGTATGTTTTATAACATATATAACATATATATGTGTATATGAGTGTGTATAACAATTCCAATGAATAATAAATTCAAGAGCTACAACTCAACATTTGTTCACCATTTGGGAGATGTGATATACGGCAGCCTTGGGAGCCTTTGAGCCATGATTTATGGGACAATTAAGGCTTTACTTATTCTGCAACTGATGGTGTAAAATCTTATTGTAACCCCAATATCTGAAAACTTCATTTTCGCGTATCAATTAAGAGTTGTGTCCCAAGTTCTACAAAATAGGAAGCATCAGAATTAAATAAAAGGTAGGACATTCCTTCGCTTGACATGTTAGGGGTTTGATACATTATAATCGTAGAGTAGTCTATTGCCTTCTTCGTATCACAATTTGCATCAACTACACTAATAAAGTCTAACAATTACGCGGCCGTTGTCTTTTTGCTTACAAAAATCGCAGGTGATTTCCTTGCCTTTTCCATACTGCTAAACAATATCGCCGGAGGCTCCATAGTGCAGGCCATTGTGGCGCGTATAATCCAAATGATCCTGATCCATTTGCTTCATCAGCAACTCTAGTTCCCGTATACTAGACACGGTCACCTTGTACTTGTGAGTCACCAGCGAGCGATAAAAGTGAATGGCAAAGGCCACAAAGATAATTATAACGGGTATCAGAACAATACAGGCCGACCAGGCTGCCAGCTGACTGAGATCATGGAATTTGATCCAGCAGAGTATGGCTATTTCCAAAAGGAAGAGTATCAGGCCCAATAGTGTGGAGAAGGCCCACGCCGTTTCAATGTACCAATGGAGGCGCTCGTGCGGCGATTCGTGCACCAAGGCTATTCTGTGCAGATTGCAGACGGTTTCAATATTGGGCAGGATGCAGGTGCTGACCATTAGGGCCAACATATGTAGAGCCACCAGCAAAGTGGTACAGATGGCAAAGGCAATAAGCATGCCACCCGGTGTTTTCTTATCCAGCTGCAGCTCAACCATGGCCACCTGTGATAAGAGAAAGGGGGGATCATAAGTAGGCGACAATGCCTCCTGCTAAAGCATTGTTATAACTTATAAGTCATCTTTCTGAATTTTGGCAACAGTCGCTATCTTTTCCAAAATTGCAAATTTTGGAGTTTCAACCGATTCTCTTAGATTAGTTTTTGAAACTTTATATCTCTATCGAATAGCCAAAGCTGTATCGGAAGATTTGTGTTCAGAAGAAAGAACAGTTTGTCCCGGTTTCATGTTGGCAAGATCTTCTGGGCACAAACCTTTCGAAACAGCTTTGGCTATTCAATAGAAATATAAAACGTCAGTCGAAAAGAATTTTTCATCTTTATTATCAATGGGTGAAGGGCATATTCCCCAATGAAATGGGTTCAGAGTGAGGTATAGCCTACCACAAAATGTTTGATTTAATTTAAAGATGTTGTCTTAGAACTTGTTGCTTATTGGAAGTTGTTCATAGGTCAAGTCAAGTAACTTCGTCAATGTGCTAATTTAATAATAATAGTTTTGCCCAGAAGTTTGCAACGCATAGAAATATTCATTTCCCACCCCATAAACTATATATATTCTTGATCAGGGCGACGAGCTGAGTCGATTAAGCTTTTTCCGTCCGTCCGTCTGTCTGTCCGTCTGTCTGTGTGTCCGTCTGTTTCTACACAAACTAGTCTCTCAGTTTTAAAGCTATCGAGCTGAAACTTTGCACAGAGTCTGCTTTCAACTGCTCGCTGCTAATATGTCGGAACCGACCGCATCGGATGACTATATCTTATAGCTGCCATAGAAACCATCGGTCAAAAAATGGGTCTTAGTGAGAAAACATTTTTGTTTTTAATGTTGACGTCTTCAAACTCAACCATTGTTAATATTATATGCTTTTACACAGATTTGCAAATTTTTGTCTAAATCGGATGACTATATCTTATAGCTGCCATAGGAACCATCCGTCAAAAAATGGGTCTTAGTAAGAAAAACTTTTTTGTTTTGAATGTTAGCGTCCCAAAACTCGGGCATTATTAATATTATAAGCTTTCAGACAGATTTGCAAATTTTGGTCAAAATCGGATAACTATATCTTACAGCTGCCATAGGACCGATCTTTCGGAAAATGGGTCTTAGTGAGAAAAATTTGTTGTTTTAAAGTTTTTCGTTCTTAAGCTCAATGATTGTTAATTTTATATGTTTTCAAAAAGATTCTCGAAATTTGTTGGAAATCAGATGACTATCTGTCGGAAAATGGGTTTTAGTTAGTAAAATTTTTGATTTTAACTCCGATATTTGAAAAACAGCATTTGCAAGGGTATAAAAACTTCGGCACAGACGAAGCTAGCTTGGCCTTCTCGTATTTTTATATTTTTTTCGATTACGTTCTCACAACTTTACAAATAGACTCCAGGTAAACCTTTTTCAGAAATGCCCATATGTGATTTTTCGCCCACTTTTGAAATGGAGTTTCTTTCTTTGAAATCTTTATAGCAAGAGCTAGCGATAATAGAATATACAATCATCTCGAATATACGAAAGGAGCACAAGTGCTCATAAGGCTTGAATGACACTTTAAATTTTGATTGCGGCAACTATTCGTTAATGGACAAAATTCAATGGTTTTTTATAGATACTTAAATAGATACTTCTGCAAAGGATCTAGACTGCACACCGAACTACATTGGAACTAGCATTGGAAACGTGCTTGGAAGATGGCCATTTTTATACCCATTCGCTTCACCTGAAGTATGTCGGCAAAACTTTGTGCGAATATAGAAGCAATAGACTCCCCCATATTCTATAAGATATATGATAGAAACATTGCGTGGAAAAAAGACATACAAAGACATATCGAAACAACGGAACTCGAGAAGACTGGAAAAGAAAATGCGGAAATCTTCTAGAATAAGCAAGAACAAATAACCAACTACACTGAAAAAGCAAGAGCTAGCGATAATAGAATATACAAACATCTCGAATATACGAAAGGAGCACAATAATGTAATGACAGAAACACTCAAAGACACATAACATGGATTCCAAAAGCTAGAGGCGATTTGCTAAACTTAAGAAGCACTCAACAAACAATATCAAGGCTCTGCAACTTGTACAACATGACAGAGAACGAATCAATTCACATCTTTCTAGGACCATGCGCAGTACTAAATGAGTTTCGAGCTAGGTATTTTCACAAATCTACGTTTGCCTACCAGGAAACACTTAATATTTTGAATGGAGACATGAAAGTTGCGTTAGGCTAGTGAACTCTTTATAATATGTCATGAAGTACAAAATGCGGTTAATAAATTAATTTCCTTAGGTATAATAATTATGTTCTTTATCATCTCAGTCTCTTCAAAAACATTGGGCAGCGAATTCAAGCTCTGACTCGATTACACCAACGACTTTTTAGCATAGACGAAAAATTGTGACTAAAATTGTCTCTACAAATTGAAGGTGTCATTCCAGCCTTATAAGCGCTAAATATCGCACAAAATATTGAGAATATTGTCACACAGTGGAAACGGGATACTCACACAAATCAATTAACAACTTTCAAGAAAGGAATGTAGTTTGATGACAGGTATATAAAGGCGTCTGTGAATAATTGCAGGGGATGTACGGAAAGGACTATGGGGTACGGTCTCTGAGTGGCCTCCCTGATAATTTATTCGAAAGTCGGAGCATAAAATGCCCAAATTAACAAATATCATTGACTGGAGCTAAGCGCCTTAACTCTTTAAACTCCTTAGTGAAATAAATCAAACCGAAACTTTTTGTTTGGTTCAGCATTTTCAAAAGTACGTTTAAGATTTGGTTCGGTTTAAGACCGGTTTGCATTACTGATTACCACAGGTATTACCATCTTCCCAGCCAGCATTTTACAAAACTTTTGATCACATTCGGGTCTTTTCGAGTCCTCTGTCTGAATAAAATAGTCATAATTGCGCTCGTTTTCTGATCATAAATGATACTTTGGTCGGGAGAAAATGGTATCCTAGCCGCGATTCTTCTTGAAGAGTCGCTTATAACCCGTTTTTCTGATCAGTTTCGACTCATTTTCGAGTCTTATTTCCAATCATTTGCGAGTCTTTTTCGTCGAATTTGAACAAATCACATTTTGAGCATATGTATAATTCATTTTCGAGTCCCTTTGAAATTGGCTATCCTTGGTATCTGTGTCACAGAAATTCTCAATTCAAATCAGTTTTGTGGTCACTTGCGGCATTTCTATAGAAATAAACTACAATTTGTTGAGAAGATCTGACGTTAAATCGCTTCTTCTTATGGTATATTTCTCTTGGGAAGCTTGGTACAAACTTACCATGGCAAATCCTGATAGCAGGGCGGATGTCTTGCTGGAAGCCTTCAATTTGGCGCGGCTAAGCTGCAACTTGCGCCAGGACAAGTAGTTGGATGAGTGTAGATCCTCGTCGGACAGCGACATGCTGCTGCTGCCGGTACGATCGGTTGAAAATTATATGTTGGATATCCAACACCAGGCGACAATGATGACTGTGCTACGGAAACGAGCGGCAGCGGCGTGACTGTTGTTTAGATAACGTTCAGTATTGAACTGGAGTATAATCAATTTGGCTTTCTAAACGACCGCTTCACCCTATATCGATAAATTGCTGTCGAATGAATCAGCTGTTTGTTTTTGTCTGCTTTACAGTCGTGTTTTTACGCAAACGCTAGCCGAACTCATGGTTGTGTGAATCGGTGAACACTGAATTGCAAGTAAATCGGCTGTAGTCTGGATAGAGCTCTCTTGCTTACCAACCCAAGCACACTTTTTTGTCACCTCTATTTGGCCGGCACTGCTTTACATACATACATCCTTATATTCACCATTGAAAACTTCCTCCACTTCCTTCTTTTGTAGTTAAATATATTGATGGACTTCTTCGTTTGTTTTTTGTTCACGTATATTTTAAGTTTACAATCGATTGTTTAAATTTAATTGCATGTTACCCAGTCTAATTTGGTTAACCACTGGAAACCAAAAATGAAACACAAAAAATTTCTGCTTAAAATAGGGCCCGCCCCTCCAGATGGAGTTTTGGATAAGTTTTGTGCTGTGCTCGATTCTAGTTTTTAACTATACAACTAGTTCTAGGATAAATGTAAAAATAAGCGAAATCTTACAGGGAACACAACACATAACTGACCAGCTCCAGTCCTCCCTGGGCATAATCAACAAAAAAAAACTTTATGCAACACTGGTTAAGGGAGGAGGAGGAGCACATCTTGGATGCCATCTGTCTGATATTACTACACAATTTTGGGTAAATGCTTTTGTGGGTCGGCTTATGATTTTGATAGGGAATATTTATGAAGGGCTCTCTTTTGGTTGTGTTTTGGTGTTTTTAACGTAAAACTTAAACGAAATCCTCCAGAAGCGACGATTATTATTAAATAGGTTTTAGGGGGGGAGGGGGACAACAACTATGACTATGATGGTTGCTTAATTTAGTTCTTGTCTTCCTTCTTGGCCTCACCAGAAGTGTCGCTGGAACTGCTAGTGCTGTCGGATTTTCCGGCACCACCAGCGCTGCTCTCACGCTCGGCAGACATCTGGTGGAAAAATGTAAAGTTAGAGAGGCCACAAAAGAGGCGGGAGCTAAATTTGACTTACCTTTTTGTAAGCCATTTCGAAAAGTTTCAGGGAAGACTGCTGCAACTGGGAGGTGGCTTTACGCACTTCCTCGGGATCGGCGGTCTCTTTGTTGGCCAAGAGAGTGCGCAGATCCGCAATCTCCTTCTTCATCTTCTCACACTGACAAAAAACAAACGAAATTTAAGTAAGATCGGGTTTGGAAAAACCTTCCTTAATATATTCTTACCTCCTCGGCGGGCAACTGGCTCTTGAATTCCTCCATTTTGGTCTCAGTATCGTGGACTATGCTCTCGCCCTGGTTGACAATTTCAATCAGTTCACGCTTCTTCTTGTCCGCACTGGCATATTCCTCGGCCTTCTTTATCATGTTCTCGATTTCATCCTTGCTCAGGCCACCGCTCGACTGAATCACAATCTGTTGCTCCTTGCCCGTGCCCTTGTCCTTGGCGGAAACATGTACAATGCCGTTGGCATCAATATCAAAGACCACCTCAATCTGGGGCACACCGCGTGGTGCAGGTGGAATACCCACCAAAGTGAAGGCGCCCAACAGTTTGTTATCATTGGCCATTTCACGTTCGCCCTGGTGCACCTTAATCTCCACTTGGGTCTGACCATCGCTGGCGGTGGAGAAGACTTGTGATTTCTTGGTGGGAATGGTGGTATTTCTTGAGATTAAGCGGGTAAACACTCCACCCAAAGTCTCAATGCCCAATGACAGGGGAGTAACGTCCAGTAGGAGCACATCGGTGACATCACCAGCCAAAACACCACCCTGGACAGCAGCACCGACAGCCACCGCCTCATCGGGATTCACCGAACGAGAGGGTTGGCGTCCAAACAGCTCTTGAACCGTGGACTGTACTTTGGGCATGCGTGTCATGCCACCCACCAGCAAAACCTCTCCAATTTCAGACTTGGCCACTTCGGCATCGGACAACGCCTTCTGGCAGGGCTGTATGGTGCGCTTAATTAGATCACCCACCAAACTCTCCAGCTTGGCGCGTGTCATCTTCAGGTTCATGTGTTGAGGACCGGCGGCATCCATGGTCAAATAAGGCAGATTAATGTCTGTCTGTTGGGATGAGGATAATTCGCATTTGGCCTTCTCCGCCGCCTCCTTCAGACGCTGCATGGCAATGTTGTCCTTGCGGATGTCTATGCCGGTGTCCTTCTTGAATTCAGTCACCAGGAAGTTGACAATGTGATTGTCGAAATCCTCACCGCCCAACAAAGTGTCTCCATTGGTGGACTTGACCTCAAAGACTCCCTTCTGAATCTCCAGAATGGAAATATCGAAAGTGCCGCCGCCCAGATCATAGACAGCAATGCTAAGGGCAGAATATAGGATCAGCAAATTGCCCCCCAAATGACCAAAAACTACTTTTACTCACATTTTGTCCTCAGTCTTGTCCATGCCATAGGCCAAGGCGGCCGCTGTGGGCTCATTGATCACACGCAACACATTCAAACCAGCAATCTGACCCGCATCCTTGGTGGCCTGCCGTTGTGAATCATTGAAGTAGGCGGGCACCGTAACCACGGCATTCTTTACGGGCGTATTCAGATACGCTTCGGCCGTTTCCTTCATCTTGATCAAAATGAAAGCACCAATCTGAGAGGGGGAATACACTTTGCCATCGGTGGCCGAGACCCAGGCATCACCATTGGAAGCCTTCACCACCTTATAGGATAGATTTGTAATGTCCTTCTTCACCTCGGGATCATCAAAGCGACGACCAATCAAACGTTTTGTGGCATAAAAAGTGTTAGCCGAGTTGGTGACGGCCTGACGCTTGGCGGGCATGCCCACCAGACGCTCACCATCCTTGGTGAAAGCCACATGGGAGGGCGTGGTGCGAGCGCCCTCGGCATTTTCAATCACTTTGGCCTGTTTGCCCTCCATGACAGCCAGGCAAGAGTTGGTGGTGCCCAAATCAATGCCGATAACAGCGCCTTTGACCTCACCGGACCTGCAACAGATGAAAATGATAAGCTACCGGGAAATGATGAACACACGGGGTAAATGACGGTTGACTGGAAATTGGATTACATAAGCCCATCTTTAGTTGGGTGCAAAGTTCACTTACTTGTAGCGCAATCCATGACTGGCCAAAGGCAGGTTCTGCAAAAAAAAGGAAGACGCAATTGAGAATCTTCATAGATATCCGCGCGACATGCCGCATGCGACGGCGCTCGCTGTATTATGTAAAGCGGTCCGGGTGTTCGATTCCATTTTGTGTACTTACGCGGAATATGCTAGAAGCTCCCGACAGATTTGTTGGAGCAATTACGCCAACTTGGCGTGCAAGACGAGGCAATAGCTTGGGAACGCGCAACATTCTGGTTTCACACTGTAATTCAGATAAAAGTTCTATAAAAATTGTCTATTTTACACAATACGTAAGGGCAAGGCGAGGGCGGGTAATGATCTAGCAATTTCTGTCACATACACGTGTATGCCGGCCAAATGTGTTTAAGAAAAATTGCCTTTGTCAGCAGCCTACACCAATTAATTGTGTTCAAGTTTATAATACGCACGTTTTGATTTTTGATGGAAAATAAATTATGAAACAAGCGCTAGTTGAGCGAAAATTTCGTCAGACGGCAACGGCGAGCACGTTTCGGTACGAGGGCTGGCGAGTAAGTGAGTAATCGATTAATATCGCTGACCACAAAATGAGAATGAAACACGTAGCAGGGCTGCAACACGAAATATAAATGTGGGCTGGTTATTCAAATTAATTTTAGTTACAGTTGAACCAAATTCGTGTGTTTGTGTTTTAATTTGAATGTGTTGTGTCACCTGACTTTAAAAACCCGGATAGCTTATTACGGAAAATATATATTCATTATTAGCAGGAACGGTTATGTGTTATGTGCCTCACCTTGTTATTTCTTGATGTTGCAGTTCATCTTGTTTGGTTCTTTAAAAAATGAGCTAGTAAACTTGCTGCACAAATTGAACTAGAATGTCCATCTCTAATCGATAGACTGATTGTTTTTACTTAACTAGCGCGTTTTCCCATCCCTAGTCGACAATATAATCGAGTCCATCATTGCGTAAAAAGTATCTCCAAATAATTTCGAAATTTTCACCCAAATTTACACATACCAAGCCGGTTGGAGCTGCCCATTCCCGCTGCCTGGACTAAGAGAGCAGCATATTTTACCACATCGCGAGCCATGGCTTCGGACAACGAATCGGATGCGGAGCTGGAGGAGAACTACTACACATTTCTCAATTTGCCACGAGATGTAAGTTCCCGGTACCAGTGCCAATTACCTTATCTCTACTCACATTGCTCCTGTGCTCTGTAGGCCACCACCGAACAGATTAACACCGCGTACCGCAAGCAGAGCCGCATTTATCACCCGGACAAACACTTGGATCCGGAGAGCAAAACAAAGGCCGAGGTCATGTTCAATCGCACCAAGCGCGCCTATGAGGTGCTCTCCGATCCCCATCAGCGTGCCATTTACGATTCGGTGGGTGAGAAGGGTCTCAAGACTGAGGGATGGGAAATAGTGCATCGCACCAAGACGCCAGCAGAAATCAGGGAGGAGTACGAGCGTCTGGCAGAGGCGGCAGCCGAGCGTCGCCTGCAACAGCGCACCAATCCACGCGGAAATATCACCATCAATGTGAACGCGACTGAAATCTTTGCTCCCTACGATGAAACGGAAATGCCCCGCGTGGAAATAGGCTCTATGAGCATAGCTCAGTCCATAGAGGCACCTATAACACGCAAAGACATGATCGTGATGAGTGGAAATCTGTATTCCTCTAACGGCACAGGCAGCGGTGGCTTTGTGGTGGCCGGACGACGATTGCTGAACAAAGGCTGGCTGGAGCTGTGCGCGGGGGCAGGCAATGGTTTCCTCTTGGGTCTAAAGGGTAGGTACCAAGCGAGTGCATCTGAATGCGGACATTATGTGTATTGAAGCTGTTTCCTATGTGCAGGTGGACGCACACTGACGCCCAAACTGACTCTAAATGGGGGCACAAACATGAACTTCCGGGAGAATGGCGTGATACCAGCGCTGTTTTCCACCCTGGCTGTGCAGCTGGACAAGCATACAATGGGCAGTTTAACTCTGAATGCTGGTCCACAGTCATCGATGATCACACAGATCGATCACTCCAATGAGGTGTACTCGTTGAGCTCGTCGTTTGTGATAGGGACACCACACATATACTTTGCGCTGGCCTACACTCGCAAGATGATGGAGAACGAGCTGAAAATGAAGCTGGCGGCCAAGTAGGTAGCGCACGGAGCATTGGGGTGTAATTAATAATCCTGGCTATGTTTTTGCTTTTAGAGTGGGAACCTTCGGTTTCATGGGCGAGTATGGTGTGGAGAAAAAGGTTTCCAAATACAGCTCGGTGGTGGCCACCGTGTCCGTAGGTGTGCCTTCAGGAGTTATACTCAAATTTAAGTGAGTCTGAGCCATTTGCAGAGTTTTGTGATGTTTCCCTTTCTCGTTTTCCCCCTAGGATCTTGCGTTCAAATCAGTCGTATATTTTTCCTATCCATCTGAGTGATGAAATTGTGCCTGCCGCCGTGTTCTATGCCTCGGTGACGCCCGTGATAGCCTGGTTCTTTATTAAAAAGGCCATTATGGATCCCATGGATGCGGAACGCAAGAGTATCGAAGTGGAGCGCTCTAAGCGTCAGAACGAACAGCGACTGGCGGCCAAGAAACAGGAGGCCAGTGCCGCTGTACATCTGATGCAGCGTACCTACAACCGGATCATGAACGAGGAGACGCAGCGAAGTGGTCTAATTGTCAAACGAGCCATTTATGGCTGCCTCGATACTGAGGGGGGAGGCAATCAGTTCAAGCCCGATCAGTCATTTGATGTGACAATACCCATACAATGTCAAGTGAAGGATGGTACCTTACAGCTGCACGAGTCATCCAAGGTGGGTAGAACCCTTACACTTAAATGGTTTGCCACTTATTCATTGTGATTCCCCTTTTTTCGACAGAGTGATCTGCCCGGATTCTATGATCCCAGCTTGGGCGATGACAAGATCTTGCGCATAGAATACACTTACAATAATGAGTTCAAGGTGATCAACGTGAAGGACAACGACGCCGTGCGGTTGCCCTTGGATGCTGCCTAAATCTTTAGTTGTGTTTATACGTAAACTTGTTTTTATTAATAGCAAAAACGAATGAAAAAATTTTATTTTAATTACTGCTCGCTATTTCCTCTGAGATCTTTCCCCATAAATAAAGAAAAAAGCATTTTGTACATAATTCAAAAAGCGAGCCAGTCTCACCAAACTATCGATAGTTATCGGTGGGCACACGCTGTGCAACTCTGCAGTAACCGCATCAGCTGTTTTCTTTGCTGTGGCCAAAATATTAACTTAAGAGACTTTCAAGTGAAGGAAGGCAGTAAAAATGCCATTAAGTAGACCCACACGATCTTGGATCTAGGAATGATGACATACCTGGATCATGTGGTTAATCACAAAGGTGAATCTCCTACGCTTGCTGGCCGTTGCTATATCTTTGCTGCTCGTGCTTAATTTTGTGGGCTTCCGCCCGGATGGTACTGGCAACTCGTCGCTGAGCAAGTTAAGGTAAGAGGGGGCTGCCCGCTGAATCTGAGATCATTAATTAACACCGCTTAACCACAGCATTCGGCGCGTCCATAAGTATGCCCATATCTACAACGGGAACTCCAGTGGCAGTGGTGGCCTGCCCCTGGCTCCTCTCGCGGCAGCTCGTCACCACTTGAACTCTAATTCTACAACTGTTACTGTGATTGCCACTTTGGCAAACTTTACTTCCATTCCACAAGACTTATCCACGCACAAGCCCATGCGCACCCAGTCCATGCCCAGTCCAAATGCCGTCATCAACTGCACTGATCCCGATCCGCGTGATGGTGGAGCTGTCACGCCCAATACCACTTTAGAATCGCTGGATATCATTGAGGCCCAGTTGGGTCCGCTGCTGCGGGCCGGTGGCGCCTACCAGCCTGAAGATTGCCTGCCACAGCATCATGTGGCCATTGTGGTGCCCTTTCGCGATCGCTATGCCCATCTGTCGATTTTCCTGCGCAACATACATCCCTTCCTGATGAAACAGCGTATCGCCTATCGCATCTTCATAGTGGAGCAAACGAACGGCAAGCCCTTCAATCGGGCAGCCATGATGAATATCGGTTACTTGGAGGCCTTAAAGCTATATCAGTGGGATTGTTTTATATTCCACGATGTCGATCTACTCCCATTGGATGATCGCAATCTGTACAATTGTCCACGCCAGCCGCGGCACATGTCCGTGGCCATAGACACGCTGAATTTCAAGTATGGAAATCCAAAGAGCGACAAAATAAAATGGTGTAATAACTTGATTTTTGTTTATTGCAGGTTGCCTTATCGATCTATATTTGGTGGAGTCTCGGCCATGACACGACAGCATTTCCAGGCTGTCAATGGCTTCTCCAACTCGTTCTTCGGCTGGGGTGGCGAAGATGATGACATGTCCAATCGGTAAGTAACGAAGGAAGGAAGTTGTAATTTTGAAAAATTTAATAAATTTGGCTTAATTTTGTTAGATTGAAACATGCCAACCTATTCATATCAAGGTATCCCGTTAATATAGCACGCTATATGATGCTGAAACATCAAAAGGAGAAGGCCAATCCCAAGCGGTAAGTTGTTATATTTAGAAACTGAAACGAGGTTGAAAGAGAGAAAAGAGGTTGAACTGAGCTGCCCAACCACTTTAAAGTTGCATCAGCTATCAAAAGTTTAAGAATTTTCCAATTTTCCTGCTTTGTCCGATGGTCTCAGTTCATGTAATTGGATTTAGTTACATGTAAAATGTGGACTGATTCAATAAACCAAGTGAATTACTACAAAGAGGTCAGTAGAGGTCAATTGTCACAACGCTAATTAAGACGAGAAATTTATTGAGGTAGTAACAACACCATTGCGAGGGCTGCCCCAAATGAATTGGCGTTATGCAAAAATAATGGTTTATATTTGATATGATAATTTTTGTAGCTTTCAAATTGGTAAAAATGGAATAAATTCGTCATCGGTGTTTGGTACAAAAGCTTTATTTGAAGTTACTCAGTTCTAATGTATCCAATATCGAGCTTTAGGGAATGCTTCCCCTACCACTTTATTGAAGACTAGCATATTACCCGTCGCACTTCGCTGCGCCGCCATCAGTATAGAACCATGATACAATAACTTCAAGGTAGCGCACAGCGCAGATTCGATATTCTCAGTTGGTCTTGGTTCGATGACTCAAAGTTGTAATCTGGTGTATCGAACCGACATGATCACCTTCAATTTCCTGATGTAGAGCGAAATTTTTGAAAGCTGTCAAAAAATGCCTGTGTGGCTCTGGATTATGTGTGCGTTTCAGTCCTTTGGTTCGATAAATTCTCGCGTATGCGAAAAGGCACTTCGGGTTGCGCTACCTTGTAGTTAGTGTATCATGGTATAGTATCAATATCAGAATCAGTTTGAAGTCAATCGAGAGAGTCAAATATTGTTTGACTTTTCCGACCTGGGGATTTCACGAATTTGAAAATATTATTTCAGTTTGTGTCCCCCGAAGCGAATCTTACTTACATCGGTTTGAAATCAACGTTTTTCTAATTTGAGCATAGAACTATTTTTATATTTATTGGGCCCACAGAGCTTACTAAAAGGATTAAAAATAACGATTGGCATTGAAACCACCCATTTTCCACCGTTCGTCATTAATTTCCTAATATCGGGATATCACATTACAAATAATTTCGCAGACTATTCTTACCAATCGAGTTTTAACTCATTCGTATGAAAAATTGTGATTTGCATACAGAATTTTCTGGGCTATTTTCACCCCTGATGGCTGATTTTCCAACTTGGGAACACTAAATTCACAAATTATTTCGTATTATATTCATGCAAAAAAACAGTTTCAAGTCAATCGGATGAAAAATAGTTATTTACTTGCAGATTTTTCCGTGCATTTCCATACCCAGGTGGCGGATTTTTCAAAACTGGATAATGAAATCACAAATCAGTTCGAATTCTATCACTACAAACCGAGTATCAAGTAAATCGGATGAAAAATAGTTTATTATATGCAGAGTTTTCCGCGCAGTTTCACACCCTGGGGTCGGATATTCCAAAATTGGAAAATTAAATTTCAAATTATTTCTTATTCTAACTTTACAAACCGAGTTTTCCGAAACCCCGTCCAAGTTCTTACTTTAAACACAAATAGAAACTCCTGTCCAAGTTTCAGCATTCTATCTCTTACCGTTCGGGCTGTGCGTAGATTGCCAATCAGTCAGTGAATCAGGACATACACTTTTTATTTGTATAGCAGCGATGGTCACCAGATCCCACCAGGGCGTGAAAACGTTTCGCTATTTACATACACGAGCCGAACGCATGACGAAGCTAAGAAGAGAGCAAAAGGCCTTTCAGTCGCTGGCTAGCCTTTGATGCGGTCAGGTCGAAGCAAATTCTTGGCGCTTTATTTTCGCACACCTATACACTCTCACTTTTTGGCCTCGCTCTCATTGGCCAACGCTGATGTAAAGACATATTTCTAAATTTTGTAATTAATATCAGCAATCTTTTTCCTTTCCTACAATTATTTAAGTTTTATCCAACTTTCGGCAAGTCTAGGTTACGTTAGCAAATGCTAAAGGGCAGCTATAGATCTGTTGTATCAGTGTTGCCGTTTATTCATGTTACCATTTTCGCCAATTTATGTGAAGTTTCTGAATTTCAATATTCCTCTCTTCCTTCTATTTTTCTTTTTTACTTTCAGCTATGAGAACCTGCAGAATGGCATTAGTAAAATCGAATTGGATGGCATCAACTCGATCAAATATTCTATATACAGCATCAAGGAGTTCCCTACCTTTACTTGGTATTTAGCTGAGCTAAAGAACTCGGAGAAAAAGAGTTGAACCAAAACAACAAGAACAACAGATGTACAAAACGGACAACATTACTTTCTCGAATCGTAGAGTCTCTCTCTCTCTTGTCTCCTTTTTTTATATATACACACACACACAAACATACACATACACTTGCATACTATGTATATGTAGAGTAGCCACAAGATATTAGGGCACTTATGTCGCCGTCATACTTTTAGTATGTCCCAGAAGTCAATATACTCATCCAGAATCCGTAGTATTCAATTTTTTTTTAAACATAATTTAGCCAGAATTTTACTCGGTAGTTGTAATACTCGTACTATGCCCGATTCCGATTCCAATTGTTGATTTAGATTGATCTTCTCTTTGTCTCCTTTCTCCTACACCTACAAATTCCTCCAAGGTGAAAATGTAGATATATATATGTATGTATTACTTTTGTGATATGCAAATTGTTATTCGAATCAAGAACAAGATTTATACCAAAATAAAAACTTTTACTAAACCAACCGCAAAAAGAAAGATGGCGATTTTCGTTTTCGTTTGTTAGATTTCGTTTTTTTTTATTGTTTGTGGTTTTTATTAGGGTTAGCTAATCATATTTATGGCTGGTATTCCGGTTAGTGGGAGAAGTAATCAACTTTAGTGTTGGTTTTGGGAATTAGATTCCTTGGCTCATTTATTAGTGTTAATACATCAAATTGTTTGCAGAAAAACTTAAAACTTAGAGAGAGCAAAACATAAAAGTCATCAGTAAAATTTGCTTGGTCTGAGCAAAAGGCAAATCCAACAAATATACAAACATCGACAACAGTTAGAGCAACCCAGAACAGAAAATAAAGGTTAGTTCGATTCGCGTAGAGGGGGCAGGATTTAGCATTAATAGAGACAACCTATATACAAGTTAAACATAAGCGAAAGTGGCCCATCTGTCTACATAATGGAACAGGGCATGGCACAGCAGAGGGGCAGGCAAACAGGCACCACAGCTCCACCAGATTTGGTTTTCGTCTTGGACTTGGAACCGGATTCATACTCGTACATGCCCGAACCCTTGGCCCAGCGACCCTGAAATTATTATTCAAGGAATTAAGTTGAAACGAAAAACTGTTTGGCTTTTGAGAAACTTACGCCTGCAGCGGATCCTGCATGCATTTCCTCGCGCTTCATTACAATGGTATCGTGTCCAGGTGGATAGTAAACCTCTTTGCCGGCCTTGTTCACGGAAGGAACATGTTGTTGATTGGGTGAGGCTACAGCAGTTTCAATTTCACGCTTGCGTACGGGCGTCTCAATATCCACACGATCTACATGATCGGTCGTCTGAGGAAGGGGAACAAGAGTTGGAATTTAATCATTTGGTAAGATGTATATCATAATTTTTATAACTATTAATAAATTTTTGAGCATTTCGAAGTCGAACTGAACGAAGAACCTTGCAACGTTAAAAATTCGGTACTGTTTCCATTAATGTTCGAATAGTGAAAGCACAAAAACATAGAACTCAAACTGAAAACCTCAAAAATTCTGCGGGAAACTAGTTGGCAAAGTTTCAGGTTCGATTTGAATAAATGCGTAGACATTTGCACATAAAGAAAGCGCTTTCAGACAACTTTCATTATATTTCGAAGCTTTTGATAAGGGACCATTACTCTTCAGTACCGCTCAGTACTGAATCAGAGCTGAACCAGTCCTGATTTGGAAGAACTGGTACTGAAATCATGGCTGTTTTTACATGCATTTTAGCCATGAGTTCTCTTCCTTCAGGCATGATTTCAGTACTGAACTCATGGGTTAGTTTCATGGGTAGTACTGAAAATAGTACTGAAATATCATGAATTGGAGCAATGACTACTTCTCTGGTCTGAATCAGCACTGACAAATTCAGTACTGAGGCGTTAAACTAAAGGGTACAGTCCATTTTACGACTGAATAATATACGGATGCCCAGTCAATGCTTATGGTAGGGCACACACCAAAACATATAAAGATCATCTTTTTTCAAACAACAAAAACCACGAAAAATAAGTGATAAAATCAGGTTATTGCCAGGTGCTGAGTGCAGGGTTTAAAGGGCTGACCCTTCTTTTTATAATGGACGTGAAACTAATAAAAAGTATTTCAAAAAAATATTCAAATTTCAAATGTTTATATGTATATATAGGGGCAAGCATGCAAGCCTCGAATAATTCGCAGAAAGTTTGGTCTGGAGGTTCGAAAATGTTGGAAAATCTAAGACTGGGTTCGCAGACCGGTCGGTTACTTAACTTATCGAACCAAAGAATAGAAAGCATTCCCACACGTGATTTGATATGTCGAGTCTTGTATTGTCATTTTAAAACTTGACTTTTGCTTCAATTCCCTTCAGAAAGACGAAATATTACGAATTCGGATACGATTTCCAAATCGCACCTCCTTTTTTTAACAAACATATTAAGAATAAAATATACATAAAAAGATCTGAAAAAGTACCTCAAGTTATTTTTTAAGCAAACTCTATTTTCAAACAGAAGTGGTCCGGTTTCGCGGAATTAGGTTCTGGACCCGTTAGCAGACTTGATTAGAGGACTGTTTGGGAACTATTGATATCTTAAAATCAGTTCAAAATCAATTTGGAAAAACTACTCTATATTACCAATCTAAGATAATATAAGAATGCAGTTTGCCACTAGGTAAAGTGTTTCTTCAGAAAGATATAAGAACGTCTAGCTCAGGGGTTTAAATGTTATATTCTCTTTCAACCTATTTTTTTTTTACAAGATTCGCGATTCCTTGACGTTTGCTCTATATCTCTAAGCTACCCTTTAAAAAAAGAAATAAATATTTGGGTTTACACAGCAGCCCACAAAGAGCCCACAAGCCGAGCTTTTCTCATTCTTTTGTCGTGTGTGCTTATAGTTTTAGCACAAGAGAAAGGGACCTACATTTTAACGCCGAATCCGTTTGTTTGAGAATCTTCACAGCTGACGCTAATAGCTTGTGAAGGCGAAAGGTTGGGTAACAGTTTTGAAGGAAAAAACTTATTAGATGTTCCGATGCTGCAACTCACCCAGTCACTTTCAATTGGAAGAATAAAATGTGATACTTTTCAAACCTCTAATATAATGCAGAAGGTTCGGTTTGTTGGTTCAAAGTCTAAAGGAAAAGTCTAAGGTCGCTTCCTTAATTTATAAAACTAAAGGGTTTGGGACGAATCGTGGTTCACAGATTCTTAGTTAGTTGACAAATTTTTGCCAGTATTTTTGTTCAAAACTAAGACAAATTATTGTTGAGAAGGACGTGTCCAATTAGTCTAATGAAGCAAATTCTCAATTGTGCGTGGACTTAAAAATTTTAAGGTATAAATCTTTCAGATTTGTTCTACAATTTTGGAAACTTGACTTATGCTTAATTTCTGCATCTTTAACTGATAATGGGCATTTCCACAAAAAAGTCCACCGAGACCAAAAAAGGAAAAAAGAGGAAATTTAAGTAACATAACGTCAGGTAACGTCCCGTCAGATACTTATGCAAATAAACAAAAATTGAGCAAATATTTTTGAATAACCTTTTGATAACTTGGAAAATAAACTTGAATTATTTCAAATCAAACTAAAAATATTTTGATACAAAGCTTTGCTCAATTCGAAGAGTCTTGCAATTTGCTAAAAGAAGTCAAAACACACTTCCGTTTTATGTAACGTAACGCCAGCACATATTTTTGCTTATATCTTCAACTTCTTATGATCGATTGATGTTATGGTTTTTGCTGATTATAGTGCTACTTAATTGCTACCAAAATAAAGAACAATCATTTTAAAAATCCAAGATTTTCATATTTTTTAAAAACATTTTTTCTTACAAACGTAACGTCACGTCAGTTTGGAAATGCCCTAATGCAATTACATTACAATTATATATTTTCAGTCATAACATTTAAGCTGCCTTTACACTTGCCATATATCTCTAAAGAGACTCTCTGTAATCAAATATCTCCTAATATGTATATAGAAAATTTATAGGCTATTATAACTTTTATGACTCAGGATGTTGGATGTTAGATGTGCTCAGTGTGATAAGCCTATAAGCCTTTTTTGATGAAATAGAACAGTTTCCATTTGATAATAGATTCTCTTTAGAGAAGTTTGACAGCCGACTATTTAGAGATATATGACAAGTGTAAAGCCAGCTTAAGCATGATTTTGACATAATGACATGCTTTTTTGAACCGAATCTTTGTTCGTAGTAGGGTTTAGTACCTGCCGTTCAGCCTTCATGATTTATATTGCCAAAACTCTTCCCTAAAGCTATAGTCAAACTCTCCTCTCAGATATATGTAAATAGGTTATAGATTTGTCTCTAAGAAAAGCCTATTTCTGTACTGCCTTAGCAAGTTAATGATTCAACCCAAAGCTCACATCAATAAAAATCAATAGTTGTTGTTGTGATAAGCCCAAAAAGTCCCTAAATTACCAAATTTATTGGATTTTCCCTCCTCAGTTTCAGTTTATCAACTCTTTTGTCGATTAACAAAATTCCTTTGGGAATTTTTTGATTCTGGGTTTTTCCCGACTAATTGTACTTACAGTGCCAAAAGATTGCATCAAATCGTCCACACGTTGCGGTGTTTGGCCATTGCCCACCGGAACGGTATATTCCACACCATCTACGGGAAAGGGCCTGGGGCTGCCATAATCGGGTCCGTTGGGACCACGACGATTGGTGGTGCTTGTATTATTGTTCGTGGTGGTGGAGTATTTATATGTGGTATATGTGGTGTTTGGTGAATAACCTGCATTGCCATTCTGCGGCTGTGGTGGCAATTGCTGCAAAGGTGCCGGCTGAGGATGACCACCATGGGGTGGACCATGCAGAGAGTTGACTGTGTTCGAGGTTTCTGTCTCCTTGTAGTAATAACGATTAATGCCACCCGGCGGTGATGAAGGGCTCTGTGGTGAACCATAGTTGGGACTATGGGCGGGACTGCTGTGTGGTGGATAACGCGGCTGCTGTTGAGGTGGTGGATACTCGTTCAAGGTATTCACATGGTCGGTTTTGTGTATGTTGTAGACAACGGTGCGACTGCTATTGTTGGGTGGACTAACCGGGGTGCTTAGAGGCAACTGTCGGGGCTGAGGACTAACACCACGCGTGGTGGTCTCCTTGTGCTCACGAATCTCGTAGGATTGATTGGTCAGCAGTGGGCGTTCCTGGTTCTTGTTGAGAGTGGAATAGCTCTCCGTGTTGTAGATCACCGTCTGGGGCACTTGGGGAGCGGGTGCCAATTGGGTGAAGTTCTGACTGGTATTGACATTATGACTGGTCTCCTGGTGTTGCTTGTAGCTGCTGCTGTTGTTGGTAAGCGTGTTGCGATTGATGGTACTGGTATTGCTGCCCGGACCACCAACTGCTGGTATCTCATAGGTGTAAGTGCGCACGGTGGTAGTCACCTTGGTGCCAGGGGCCGGCAGAATGCCATCACTCAAGGCAATATCCTGTAGCTCCTTGTCGATGTTGACGGTTTGCGTAGTGCTTGAAGCGGGCAACACCTCCACGTTGTTGTTAATGGTGCGATTGCTCTCGTAAAGCTTAGTTTTGCTTTCATAGTGACCACCTCCGCTGGGGGAATGGGCTGAAATCAAGAAGAAATAAGCTGTATTAAATTAGTTCCACACTTTCGGTCGGTAGTCAGCTTACCCAGAGTGTAAGGTGGTTCCTCACGCTTCAAGCTGGAATACTTGGCCGTGGACTGTAGTGTGCTGTAGTCCTTGGGATTAAAGGTCTCCACCTCATCCAGAAAGGGATGTTGTTGACCACCCGTATGCTTAGAGGTCTTGATAACACGCGTAGTTTTGGTCACCGAGCCCGTGGAGGGATCCGTGCGTTCCCTTCAATTGAGAGAGATAAAAGAAAAGTTTAATTAACTTTTATAGGAGCGGGACGGATTAGTTACTCACAGTGTTCTATAGGAAGTACCACTGGTGGGCAGCAGATCGCGTTCCCTGTGTGTAATTTGACGTTCCTGCTTTAAATCTTCTAGCAGAGCATCCAACTGATCAATATTCTGATCCGGTGTTTTGCTTTGATACGACATATTGTTATCCCCAGAGCTGGAGTATTGATACGAGGATTTCTTGTAGCCATAAGTCTTGTCGTTCTACATGAATAAAAGAGATGTTAATTAACTTCAATTCAGCTGGATTATCTTCGATTTGCTTACCCTTCCGCTGCTGCCCCATTTCGAGGGGGTATCTCGCAATGAGGATGAGTAATTTTCCGAACTGCTCGCGTACTGCATTTCCAATTAGTTGATTTTTATTTGTTTGCTGAAAAGATTTAAATATTACGTGTGAGTAAGTGAATTTAAAAAGAAAAATATAAATATAAAACACTGATCACTCATGTGGGTGTCAGTTGCTGCCTCCAGCAGCAGCAGGTTCATAAGAATTTGAAACATTTTGCACCCACGCTTATATCTCTATCGCCAGATGTACATAAATGGTCGCATTTAGGCATTCTCAAGTGTGAATTTTTGGTAGCTTAAGTCATCTCTGAAGTGGGCATCAGTTAAACTGACAGGCGACACACAGACACATACATACGAGGACAACAAGTCAATCCCAGAACAGGTTTTCACTTTTATTCGGTGTCCTTAGCTCCTTTTTTGTCTGGTCTGGAACAACAGGTCGCTTACGCGTAAAAAAGCATTTAGTTGATTTAGCGATAACCTTGAGCGATATTCCATTGAATGAGATTTTTTAGCGCGAGATGATGCAAGCACCAACACAAACACAAGGATGACCCGCTGTGGATGATGCTGATGATGTCATCAGACATGAGATGATAGCTTCAACTGGACGCTGCCGTCAGGCTATTACTACAGTCAGACACAAATATACGCCTGACTATTAAGGCCAGTTGTCAAACCTCAAAAACTTGCGATAAGAACAATAGGAGTAATTTATTTGAGGATTCACCATTATTTAGAGAAATTTTCTATAATTTTTCCCTTAACATTTGCCCAGTCAAGGTATTACATTTGAATTGTCAATAAGTAGCCAGACTTACTAAGTGAATATGGAAGAGATAAGAGTTACTTGCTTGTAGTATAGCTAGCATCTTTGTGATCTAACGCTAAGATCCCAGAGGCAAATAATGTGACCGAAATAGGCAACTTTGAGCAAACTAATTGGGATAGAGAACCATAGTTTGAGTTCTAAGTGCTGCAAAACTACAATCATGCCTAATTTTCATACAAATTGGGGCAAATAATTTGACAGTGGGACCAGTTAGCTTTACTTCAATCATTCTCTAATCATTAAGAAGATAAACAAGCTTGAATCAATTTTCATTACTCTTTAATCAGTTCTAACGTGGGTGATATTACGAAATAATTAGGAGATAATGATGGTTGAACTAACTTTCATGTGTTATCAATAAGTTGATTTTGCGAAAACATATATATGGTTTTAAGAAATGATATATACAAACTTTGGAGTGTTACAGTCGGACTTGACAGACTTTCTTTCTTCTTTGTTATGCTTTATGTAGAAAATGTTAAATAGGCCCTTAATATTTATAGTCAGGTCTGTTCCCGTTTTTCGATTTCGATCAAATCATGCGAAGCGCTTTCAAAAACCGACCGTGTTAAGTCCAATTTATCTTCATTCGACGCTCTTAATGGCAAACATATAAGGCGCGAATTCCTTATTCGTTTCTTAGAATTCACAACTCTTACCAATTCCGTTAAGTCGAATTCGTAAACGGGAACAGACGTGAATATTTTCAATTTCAGTTATATGAGTTTTCACATGAACATGTCTTACAAAAAAATTGCAATATTGAGTTAAAAACGTAACTATTTAGACACGGAAACAGAAAATGAGTTACATAAATAAACAACAATTTCGATCAAATTCTGAAAGGACGGAGTTGGCTTATGCTTACTAGTTATTCGGTCTTAGGGCTGATATCTCATATCCTATATAGCTGTTATGTATCAGATGAACTTAGATTTTGCTCTGTTATTTGTTAGTTTATGTGACAGATCGATCTATGTAGATGATGAGAAGTCAGCCCTTGATGTTACAATTTTCGTGTTGTGGAAAATTGTTATTTCAAAACGATTCGGTTCGGGTTTTTTGGACAATGGACCGAACTTTCTAAATCTATTACCTCCCAAACCCGAACCTGAACTTCTTCTTTTTGGAAAAAGCTTCTGTTCAGAAAAACTACTCAATGGGTATATGTGGGTGAATTATCTAATAAAATTCCGTTTTGTAAATCATATCCAAACTCGGCATATTACGATTTCGAGAAGAGAAATAAAACAAGAGTTTAGCAGTAACATGCCAATATAAACTTCTCATAAGGAACGCACAGGGAATTTTGCAAGGGGGCGTATGAGTAATATCATTACCAAAGGTGGTCAAAGGTGGTATAGATGAAAGATCTATAATCACTTGCTAATCAATAGACAATTCAAATAGTTTGGTAAACTAAATGTCGTCTTCACCAAAAATAAAATTTTGAGATTCTGTGCACCAAGGTACGAACCAAAACCTTAGGTTCGATAAGTAAAAACCGTACTTCTCTACGTTCTACATTCTACTGAGTTTAAGAGGTTTGCAGCCTTCATTGTAATACAAATTTCGCTTTGATCTAAATTATAAAAAAAAGAACAGGGCAAGGCTATAAAACTTGGCAGTTCGTTCTTAGAAAGATTGAGCCCAAGGTTCTGATTCTCAGTTTTAAAATGTTTTATATTTAAAATATTTCAGTCTACGCCATAATATTGATCAATTTCTTAGTCTTATCCAAAAATCGGATTGTTCAATTTTTGAAAATATTTTTCACTAACATTGTAAGGCCTTTTGGGAACACACACATTTCTCGTTGTGCGCATTGGAGTTCCCAAGCGATTATGACATTGCAGGCATGAGGAGGTAGCTGCTGGCTGGCTGTGGATCAGGCAAAGATCGTAGATGATTTGGCAGAGATGCCAAAGAAACAGTTGTACGGTCAACTAGCCTCCTTTGTGGTGTGGTATGTTCCTGTTTTGAAGTTATGGGCAAGCATAACTTGACCTCGAGAGAGCAAAAACTTGCAGGTTCCCTTGAATTCTACGCTGGTTCGGAGATTGTTATCTGCAGCAGGGTTTGCCAACAAAAAAAAAAGGACAGAAAATGTCCTTAATGTCCAGAAATGTGTTATTTTTGAACTAAACTCTGGTCTTAGTGTTCATTTTTAAACGCCGCCAGCAACCTCGAGATCTGATCTTTAAAATTCAGCTTGCGTATTGTAGCCAAATATCCCAAAAATAAATAACATGAGAATAGCGATACAAATACAATATACTATTAAATACTTGCGCTAGTCACAAGGATCAATAAGCATCGTTAACAGAGAAAAATGTTTTACAGAATTCAGTCCGTTATTAATATTTGAAAAAAAAACTCCCCGTTGGTCGTTTTTAAGTCGAAAGCGATTTGGTTCAGATTGTCATTGAATGAAAAGTGTCAGTTCCTGATACTTTTCGACAAACCAAAGAACCGAACATATTTTAAAAGAAGTAGGTTGTGGACCAATTTTACGTCTTGCTTGTAACTTTAACTGTATATGTTTGTAGTTCTAAAAGTTCAGTATTAGCTTTTAAAAATGCAAATGTTCTAGTATATTAGGTCCAAGACTCTGCCAGATGGTCAGCCAAACTCACGTAAGCAAAAAAAAAAAAAAAAAAAAAGCAACAACAAAAGATTCAGACATAAAATATCATAATATAAATAAAAGGCCAAATCTAATTAATGCCGCCTGATCAGAGCAATAGCGCACGTTTTTAGCGTCTGGGGGACAGAGTTCCATACATATGTGTGTATGTATGTCTGTATGTATGTTTGAATGATTGTTTGTGTAGCTGGGAGAGCGTGTGTTTTTGCATATGATCTCATATTATAGACAAAAACATGTTGTTGCCTGTCTGCCTTGGGGGCGGGGGCGTGGCTGGGCAAAAATGTGAGAGAGATAAAGTTTGTAGCTTGCCAAATGCCAGGCAGGTCGCGATCAAGAGATCTCGAGAGTAGTATGGCGTGTATACGTAGGCAAACACATTAACAACACACACATTAAATAAACAACAAGTTTGAAATAGCCAAAAAAAAAAAGCGAAGGTGTTGTTGTTTTTGCTGTTCTGGTTGTTGAAATTTCCGAAAATCAAATTGAAACGTAGGCGATAAGTAAGTATATACATATACATATGTAGGTATGTATGTCTGTATGTATCTCTCCTTCTGATTTGCCAATTTGCATGTGTGTATGGTGACGCTTCTCCCACTCCTGCCCACGCAGTTCAACCAGCTTGTGAGCCATTTGAACTTGGCTAATTTGTGGATTTCTCAAATTGAAATTGTAAGGCGGCCACCTCGCGTCGCCTTCGGCTGCCTTTTAGTCCGGGTCCGATATATGAAAACAAATAATTCTAAATATAGCTCCACTGCCACTGTTCTTTTTGGCTTTCAATTTGAATACTGCGCTGTTTTTCACTTGTGCGCCTTGTTGTAGTACATGAATCATCTGGTCTACAGATAGATACATTTGGGACTCCTCTTTGGCGGATGTACAATGTACATACATATACATTTGTACACACAGACATACATTCTTCGTTTTTGATTGAACGCAATTGAAATTTCACTTTAGCGACACGTAGGGGAAAACTTGTTTCTAATGTGTGTAAGCTCGTCTGCCAGTTCAATAGATACACACGCACACACTCGACACTCGCACACTAGCACTCTCTCACTCACTGTGCACTTTCCCAAAACTCCAAAAACCTCGTTGGTGTACAGTGTTAGAGTGTTGAGCTTCAGCGGAAAAAGAAAATTGCTAACGATGCGCGGGTTTGATTTCGTTTGTGTTAGTTTTTAGTCGATCTCGATCCGGATCACTGCTTTCTTGCCCTGTTGCTTCTACGCGTACGCGTCGTGCAGTACTGAGGCTTCGATTTCGCACTTGCCACCAGCCGATCGGAATCGGACCTGTTCTTGCTTTCGCTCAGCAGCAGCAGCCGCCGCCACAGCTGCGCCTCGAGAG